>JZKD02S2362666.1:226240-238201 GCA_000966675.3 Picea glauca | reverse complement strand
CCAAAAGAAAGGTGGTAGAGGTCGTACCAGCCTGCCAATTAATGTTGGGTGAATTCTTCACCCAAGCAACCCTTAATGTATTACCCCTGGGATCATACGATATGTTGGTTGGTATAGACTGGCTGGCCGCCCATAAAGCTAAATTGGACTGTTACCATAAAACCTTAGAGTGTGTGAACAAATAAGGACAAAGGATAACCCTCCAAGGGATCCAAAAACCGGTCTCAGTGAGACAAATATCAGCCCTGCAAATGAGGAAATATTGTCGAAAGGGATGTCCCCTATATGCAATACGGGTCCTGAAAATAATCGAAGGCACTAAACCAAGCCCCGAAGATCACCCTATCCTGAGAGAATACCGAGATGTGTTTCCAGAGGAAATACCGGGTCTACCTCCGAGAAGAGACATTGACTTCTCAATAGAACTTGCACCGGGAGCAGTAACGGTGTCGAGAACACCCTATCGGATGAGCATGCCTGAATTAGTTGAACTCAAATTACAATTGAAAGAAATGATGGATAAGGGTTATATTCGACCCAGCGTGTCCCCCTGGGGAGCACCAGTCCTGTTTGTGAAAAAGAAAGATGGAACCCTTAGACTGTGTATAGATTACAGACGACTTAATAAAGTAACCATAAAGAACAAATACCCCTTGCCCAGGATCGATGATCTATTCGATCAGTTGGGAGGTGCGTCTATTTTCTCAAAAATCGACCTAAGGTCAGGATACCATCAAGTCTGAATCAAGGGTGAAGACATTTTTAACTAATCTGGCTACATGAGATGCATGTGTGTAGAAAGAATCTTTATGATTTGATGCAATCTTGTCGACATGTTTTTGTTGGATAAAAGGTGCTTGGACCAAGGTTGCAGTGGTTGTAGTGTCCTTATGTTTACCTTTTGAATAGAATGTGAAGAAGATAAATTTTGTAATATGGGATACTACATTGCGGCATTGTTTAGGTGGGACAGTAGTCAGAACTACCTCTGGTATCCTGTAGAGATGACCCCCCATAGTAACAATGACACTACGGGGTCAAGACTCATAAATATCATGGCGCTTCCACATATATGGTTGGCCCAAGAGAACGTCATAGATATTCAGCAAATAAACATCACATAATACCTCATCCTTGAAGGGTTGGATTCCATATGACAATCAACACTACTGGCTCACACGAAGATCTCGTCCCTAGTGAAGCCACCCGATGTTGTATGGATGCGGGTATGGTGTTGTCAACAATACCAATTGTTTGACGACCTCTTCTGAGATGAGGTTCTTTTGGTTTCTATTATCAACAATAAAATGTAGTGGGGTCCCCTTCACCCACATCTGTGAATGAAAAAGGTGCTCCCCCTCTTTAGGATATGTTGGTTCTTCTGGTTGAATTGTTGTGGTCGCGACAATAGCAATGGGGTCTGCGTCAATGATCTGTCTTCTAGCAGTATTTTTTTGAATCAGATTCTGAATTAGGGTTTGGCTCCTTCTCTTTGATCTTGGCCACCAATGACTGTTTTGAGCAACATTCATCGGTGTTGTGCTAGGGGATTTTGTGGAAATCACACAATTTTTCAGTGTCTTTCTTTGTCTTTCTGTTACCCTTCCCTTCTTGTGGCTTGGACTGGTTTTCTTAAGGTTGGTTGTTAGGTTCGTCTTTACCATACTTTGTTTGTTGCAGATTTGTAAACCCAAACTCCCGCTTGTTCTAGTGCTTAAATTTTTGTTTGATTTTAACAACATATTGATATGCAACACCCAGTGATGAGATGTCTACAAAATCCATTTTAGTTTGGATGTATCTGTGTAGAGCCCCGTGGTATTTCAGAAATAGATGTCACTCAGAGTCTTTGATACCCAGCTTAGTGTGCAACATATGGAAGGTATTGGTGAAATCTGGCACTGCTTGGCCCCTCTCTTGTCGCAGTGCGCTCCATCTCATGTATTGGTCATCATAGTTGCCAACAAGTTAATATTGTTCATTGACCGCATCCACAAAATAATTCCAAGTGGGCTCGGCCCCATATATTTTAGACTCCTCTGTGGAACTTTTCTCCCAGTAAGTTTCCCACCAATGTTTGACATGGGGGACAACCTTAAGGAGTGTGAATGTGATATTTTCCCTGTCGGAGAAATTATGAACAGAGAAATAACCTTCTAGCAGATTTAACCACTTTTCTAGGGCATCTGCATCTATCTACCTTCAAATATGGGAATATAAAAATTAACCTTTACCTTGAAAGGTGAGGTGCCTCAAAAGTGGTCACTTGATGAAGACACATCTGTTGTTATCGGCAGTCGTTGAAGGATGTGGGAAAAATTATCCATAATTTGTTCCCTCTATCGCGTGAGAGATTTCTCAAGCAACAGATTAATAGAATCGTCTACTCTGTCATTTTTATTTTCTTCTACCATGGAGGGTTTCTTGGGAATGTGAGAGTGATTGTCCTCAAGAGATACAAGCTCGAGACCCAAATTTGTATACTCAGACCTCGTCGAGGACATGCACTGAAAAAAACAATCAACAGCAGCCTGCTTTGATAAATTGATACCACTGATCGAGATTATTTTCAACACGAAATGAGAGTGGAGATATAATAAAGAAATGTACAGAGATATCTCAAATATCCAATTGCATAATAGAAATATATCAAAGATGAAACCATAAAAATAGAGATACAATAATACACAAATTCTATTAATGAGAGAAATGTACAAAACTATAGAAATATAGAGTGAAAGACTTGCTAGAATGGTGGCAGTTTATCTCTGAGAAGAGATGTGACGACTACTCACATTCACCAGAATCTGGTTACAATAATTCTCTAAAGACCTTTTTAACATAAATAAAATCCAAAACCCTAACCTTAGAAGATGAAAATCCAACAGTTTTGTGGACCCCGTTTTGGGTAGTTTGGTGTATCAACTTCCCGGGGGCATAACTTTGGCATACGATCTATGTTTGGGGTGCATGATAGCTTGTTGGAAAGGTATTTCCGAGCAGATTCATTTTGAGGGCTCAATCAAAGCCTATGGCTAAAATTGAGGTGCTCAATCTCGAAAAAAAAACTTCATTTATGCCCTCAAAATGACCCTAGAAGTTTAGGAACAAAAAAACTACTAAAAATAGTAAGTTGTTAGAAGACTATTTTGAGTCAGTTAGAATAGGTGGGTGGCCACCGATATCCACCTATATCATTATAAGAGATTGAATTATGGACACTAAATCCAAGAATACATGCACAAAAGACATACAACTTTATTGGATTATCAAAACAAGGTAACTTCTTCACTAAGGAAAGTGGCACACTAGGAATGAGATGAAGGGAATTCCATGCCAATCAACCCTCCTTATTGAATTTCATGGTACTCGGGGTACTATGAGATCATTTCTTCATTCAATTAATCTCAAATTTCATAGTTGTGAGTTCACATGCAAATTTAAAATGAGATTCACATTATCCAAATAGAAATTTCCTCATAAAACACACATACACATAGGATTTCATTTCAATTAGCCAATATAAAGATATTTGTACACCACTTGGATTTGTCTTCTCTTTAAAATGATAATGCTTAGTAGAAATGCCCGGAACAATGCTTACCATTTATATTTTTCATGGATGAATTAATAATACTATCACTATTAGGCAACTCAACTGTTGGTCCTAAAGTCTACACCTGACTACTAAACGACAGAGCTAGGCCACCTCAAGTTTTGGAATGGTTGTTTTTTTTTTTTTTTTGGTCAGTTGGAGGGTTGGTTTACCAAGACAGTAACATGGTTATATTGGAAAACTAGCACGGAGGAGCGTTCTCCTTGGATGGTGGCACACAAATGACAGACAAGTGAGATAATATAAGATAAAACACAGGGAAACAACAATCCATTCAATGAATAACATGCTGCAAGAAGTTTAATACTTAAAATATCATTTCGAGACATTAAACGTGTATCTAAACACAATTACTCCCACAGGTTGCAATAAAAACGAATCTTCACCAAAGCATTAGTTGTTTTACAGGTTGCTTATTAGTGAAGATAAGTTATATAATAGCTAAAGGAAATGAAATGTACTTCGCATAATTCAAAAACCGCATTCAAGATAAGATAAAAACACATGAAGATTTGGACAAAACACACTGACATCAAAAGTATATGCACCAAGTAGAGAACTTTAATCCAAGCAAAGAATAGGTTCAACCAGTCTGATGTATTTCTCTATCCTTTCCCAAAAATTTCCCCTCAAAACATACAAAAACTGCATATTTATCATAAATGCAAAGGCCTTCGACCTATGTGGAACTGAGACTTAACTCTACCACATATGTCATTAAACAACTTATTAACTTAACTAAAACACATTGTTGGAGTATGTTAATGAATACTTCAAACTTGAATTAACAAAAAGGAGTGGTTCTTATCACTCACGGAAGACCACTTATATGCCCTTAAAATAATAAAGTCTTGAACTAAACAATTTAAAATCACCACTAGCAATGAAAATGGATCGATGCATGTGTTGGGGCAAATTGAGATCTGGCAGTGATGACCAAGAGTGACATAACTAAATTATATATCGATCATAGTATGCACGTGCGTTGTTGGAGGCTACTAGAGGATAACTGGTTGTACTGGCATCTTCTTCACATTATCTCCTTGAGGAAGAGGTAGGTCTTCTGGTGTTTTTATGGAGTCTTCAACATTCCTTCTGCAGTCTGGATTATAGATTTTTGAGTTCCCGATTATGGTGTTGCAAAGTTCAGATTCTAAAACTTATGTTTTGTACCTATTGATTAATAGCAAGTTTCTCTATATCGATCATAACCGGCCCTTCTTCTTGTTTTCTCTATGATGGATTGGTCGTGGTCTTCTAGCATTCTTCTTCTCCTCGTGACTTTCCTTTGATGATTTGGCTTAACGCCCATTTTTGTTGCTACGTGTTGCTCTCAGATTGGACCCTAGACGTGATATAATCACGTGATTGCGGAAGTTTTCAAGGGTGGTTTGGATCCAAACTGCTCCGACTCTCGAAATCCACCACCAACTTCCACGTACCTCTCAAGCTATACCATGGTTTCAATTGTGGGACCACTATGGAAGATTAATGTTCGGACGCCTTTAATTTCCGCAATGAATGTGAGTCGTCGATCGGTTTGTGATCTATGATCTGGGTGACCCTCCTACTTTAGCGCCCCTGCTAAAGTTCTATCTATCTACCATATTAGAACTCCCCTAGACATATTTAGCGATGGCGCAAATTTCCTAGAGATCGGGAGCTTTTGAACACGGAGCATGAATATCTCCCGAAGTGAATTTATTACGAAGTGACATGGTAGTCTCTCGTCACTTCGACACTTCAGAGTTCGGGATCTTTTGAATGCAAACTATATATAACTCCCGGAGTGTCGAACTCATGAAGTGATTAGTGTGTGCTTATCACTAATTAAACTTGGATTAAGTCGTTTTTATCATTTAAATATTTTTGGGCTTTGGGGCTCCGGGCTTCAAAGAACTGTGTTGCCTCTGGATGGAAAACTCCTAGAGTGTCATTACTGCAAAGTGACGTGGTGGCCTGATGTCATATGATGTCACGACTGTTGATGTGTTACATAAGGCGAGTGACATGTGTCACTCAAAAATGAGCAGATGATGGGACCCAAATGACCAGAAATGAGTGCCACATGTCAGGGTCAGATGGAAGCCACGTGTCTCCATGGATGAGCACCACAAGTCCTAATGGATGAGTGTCGCGTGCTTCGGCACTTCGGCACTCCGGATCTCCGGAGAACTGGGTTTGCTCTACATCTAAATCTCTCGAAGTAGTACGAGCCCGGAGTGATGTGGCAGTGAGGGCCAACTCCGACACTTCGGGGCTCTGGAACTTCGAAGATCTGTTCTTGTCGTTAAACCTTGCGCGATGTTGAAAACCCCAAATGCACGAAAATCATCAATTTGAGTGGTCTGTTGGATCTCCATCATTGCAATTTTAACTTGTCTATTCCCACCATCTAAGCCCGAAATTAACTGCTTTTGAATGTTGCGTTTTTTGCTCATGGTTGTTCCCTATGCATACAACATACTTGATCGACCTGTTGTAAGCTCAATTAATGGCAACAAGATGACAGGTAATTTGAACCAAATTACAATATCCAATTACCTCTCAAGAAAACAAAAGATGGCACAAACAATCAATTAAAGAGAAAAATTAAAATGTGGAGAATAACTTAGCAAGAACAAAACAAATAATTAGGCTTTAAGAAGATGTTATAGGTGAATCGAAGAGGTAGGAACGCGATGCAAACCTAAGTTCCAACATTGGCTCCAATCGGGGATAGCACTTCCCTGTGAGGTGCTAAAGAACAGTGGATCAGGTGCCTTACTTCTCAATAATTTGCTCCCACCTTCCTTTTCTTACCTCTATTTCTATCGGCTAGCCAAGTATCGTTGCCACTGTTATCTTAGCCATGCATCTATGGAATTCAAAACAGTAACTACACCACAGTGCCTTTGTTGGGCTATGGAGTCTTTATTCAATATGAAACTTAAAACTGTAGCTACACCCCAATGCCTTTGTTGGGATATGGAGTTTTATTGTTGATCTACACACAAACTACTGAAAAAGTCGACAAACTGAAAAAAATCTGTGAACTGAAAAATTAACTACTCAAACTAAGAGCTTATTCTCCTACTGCCTACTCTATTCAATTGAAAACTAAGTAATCATGTGTAATCAAATTTCCAGTGAAACCAAGAAACTAGTTGACTGAGAACCATAACTCTGTGCATGTCACTGTTTAGAATAATCCAAAGAGGATATATCATATGCAACAAAAAATTAGCAGGTATCTCGTACTCACGGATGCAAAAGTTGATCATGATAAAACTTACCACATTTGAGATTTTGGAAAAATAAGAATCCATCCATCTCGCTATTGGATCTTGAAACTCATGAGAAACCTCCAACCGGTTGAGAGGACAAAGTTGTTGTTGTGTAAGATCTACATTATAAACAAGACTGAGTTTCTCTTGTCCTTGTTGAAATAATTCATGAAAGTCATGTGATTCACAACCATAAAGGGCAGCAAAACACTCTTGATAATGCTCATCTTGTTGTTTGAAATGAATGGGTATGTCTTCTGCATTGCTGGTTTTTCCTTGTTCTAGCTCCAAAATGTCATCTTCAGACTTGTATATTTCATGTGTCTCAACAATTTCAGAAGGGGAAAAACTTTCTCGTGACCTTCAACATCACTTTCCTCATAGTTAATCAGATCTTTATGAGAACATAGAACAACAGATGTATCATAACAACGACTAACTGAGACATCTAGAATAATGCAAGATGTATCCACCTTGTTATCATCAATTTCATCATTAATGTAATTCCCAACATCACCTATTTGAATAAAAGGATCAGAAGAAGACTCATATGTAACTGAATCTTCCTCCACTTCCTCAATGGAAAAATCCCTTTTATTTTCAATACTAGAAGAAATAATAAGTGACTATCGAATATGAGATCCAAATTCTTCACAACAGTCTTCAAAAAGTAAATCAGCTGGAAAAAAACTTTTACAATGCTTATTGAATGCAGCATGGAACTATTCCAGGGAGAATTGCTAGCAGAGGGCAAGGCTCGATACCACTCACGCGAATCTCCCTCTAAAGAGTACATGAACATCTTCATTAATACATCCTCATGATGTATTCCCCATTGATGCATGAGTTCATGAAACTCAAGCAAATGCTCAGCAGGTTTGTCATCTCTATGTTCTCTAAATATGGGTAATAAATCACCCCACTCATCTATAGTAGGAACAACATTTGGAAAACCATGAACAACAGATAAATTAAAAGGAGAAAACCTCTAAGCCAAGATGGTTTCCATCTGAAAATCTGACTTCTTAATACTGTGGAGTCTCCACTAGATTCTTTAACCATGGAGTCTCCAAGTGAATGATCTACAATCCAAATGTGGCGGGTCTATGTTCACCATCAAAGATCAGATTTTATCGTTGTCGTTATCCCAAGGAAAGATATTTTGTTACTCAAACTCCCCGACAACAGCGCCAAAAGATGTTGGTCCTAAAGTTTGCACCTGACTGCTAAAGGGCAGAGCTAGGCCAAATCAAGTTTTGGAATGGTTGGTTTTATTATTTTGTTGGTCAATTGGAGGGTTGGTTTACCAAGACAGTAACATGGTTAGGTTGGAAAACTAGCACACAGGAGGGTTCTCCTTAGATGGTGGCACAAAAATGATAGACAAGTGAGATAATAGAAGATAGAACACAAGGAAACAACAAACCATTCAATGAATAACCTGTTGCAAAAATTTTAATACTTAAAATATCATTTCAAGACATTAAACATGTATCTAAACAAAATTACTCCCACAAGTTGCAATAAAAATGAATCTTCACCAAAGCATTTGTAGTTTTATAGGTTGCATATTAGTGAAGATAAGTTATACAATAGCTGAAGGAAATGAAATATACTTCGCACAAATCAAAAAATGCATTCAAGATAAGATAAAAACACATGAATATTTGGACAAAACACACCGTCATCAAACATATATGCACCAGGTAGAGAACTTTAATCCAAGCAGAGAATGGGTTCAACCAGTCTGATGTATTGTTATCCTTGCCCAAAAACTGCACCTCAAAACATACAGAAACTGCATATTTATCATAAATGCAGAGGCCTGCGACCTGTGTGGAACTAGGACATAACTCTACCACATTTGTTATTAAACAAATTATTAACTTAACTAAAACACATTGTTGGAGTATATTAATGAATACTTTGAAATTGACTTAACAAAAAGGAGTGGTTCTTATCACACGTGGAAGATCACTTATATTCCCTTAAACTAGAAAAGTCTTGAACTAAACAATTTAAAATCGCTACTAGCAATGAAACTGGATTGATGCATGCACTCGAGCAAATTGAGATCTGACAGCGATGACCAAGAGTGAAAAAATTGAATTGTGTATCAATCATGGTATGCACGCGCGTTGTTGGAGGCTACTGGAGGATAACTAGTTGTACTGGCATCTTCTTCACATTATTTGCTTGAGGAAGAGGTAGGTTTTCTGGTGTTTTTTTGGAGTCTTCGACATTCCTTCTACAGTCTGGATAATATTTTATCGAGTTCCCAATTATGGTGTTGCAGAGTCCGAATTCTGAAACTTATGTTTTGTACATGTTGACTATCAGCGAGTTGCTCTTTCTCGATCGTAATCGTCCCTTCTTCTTGTTTTCTCTGTGATGGACTGGTCGCAGTCTGCCAGTGTTCTTCTTCTCCTGATGACTTTCCTTTCATGATTTGGCTTAACGCCCAGATTTTTTGCCACGCGTTGCTCTCAGATTGGACCCTAGACGTGATATAAGCACATTATTGTTGAAGTTGTCAAGGGAGGTTTGGATCCACACCGCTCTAACTCCCAAAATCCACCACCAACTTCCACGTACCTCTCAAGCTATACCATGGTTTCAATTGCGAGACTTCTCTGGAAGATTAATGTCTGGACGCCTTTAATTTCCATAATGAATGTGAGTCGTCAATCAGTTTGTGATTTGTGATCTGGGTGACCCTGCTACTTTAGCGCCCCTGCTAAATTTCTATATGTCTGCCATATAAGAACTCCCCTAGACATATTTACCGATGGCGCAAATTTCTTAGAGCTCGAGAGCTTTTTAACGCGGAGCATGAATATCTCCTGAAGTGACATTCTCCCAGAGTGATGTGGTAGTCTCTCGTCATTTCGTCACTTCGGAGTTCAGGATCTTTTGAATGAAAAGTGTATATAACTCCCGGAGTTTCGAACTCATGAAGTGATTAGCGTTTTCTTATCACTAATTAAACCTCGATTAAGCCATTTTTATCATTTGAATATTTTGGGACTTCGGGGCTCTGGGCTTTGAAGAACTGTGCTTTCTCTGGATGGAAAACTCCTAGATTGTCATTATTGTGAAGTGACATGGTGGCCTGATGTCATATGATGTCACGGCTGTTGATGTTTCACATAAGGCGAGTGACATGTGTCACTCAAAAATCAGCAAATGATGGGACCCAAATGACTAGAAATGAGTGCCACATGTCAGGGCCAGATGGAAGCCACATGTCTCCATGGATGAGCGCCACAAGTCCTGACGGATGAGTGTCACTTGCTTCAGCACTTCGACACTCCAGATCTCTGGAGAACTGGGTTTTCTCTGCATCTAAATCTCCCGGAGTAGTACGGGCCTAGAGTGATGTGGCAGTGAGGGCCCACTCCTACACTTCGGGGATCCAGAACTTTGAAGATTTGTGCTTGTCATTAAACCTTGTTTGATGTTGAAAACCCCGAATGCATGAAAATCGTCGATCTGAGTAGCTTGTTGGATCTCCATCATTGCAATTTTACCCTGTTTGTTCCCACCATATGAGCCCGAAATTGACTGCTTTTGAATGTTATGTTTTTTGCTCATGATTGTTCCCTATGCATACAACATACTTGATCGACCTGTTGTAAGCTCAATTAATGGCAACAAGATGACAGGTAATTCGAACCAAATCACGATATGAAATTACCTCTCAAGAAAACAAAAATATGGCGCAAAGAATCAATTAAAGAGAAAAATTAAAGTGTGGAGAATAACTTAGCAAGAACAAAACAAAGAATTAGGCTTTAAAAAGATGTTATAGGTGAATCGAAGGGGTAGGGGCACAATGCAGACCTAAGTTCCAACATCAACTATGCCACAACGTCAATTTTATGCAAATTGCATGAATGTAACTTAAATTATAAACAAAGATTGATTTTGACATTCTTAAGCAAGATGTGATGGTTATAGCAGTGTTAAGTTTGCATTTATTGGCTTCTCAATAGGAAAAGACATCTTCCTACATTATCATAGTTGGACTATCACTCTTTTTTTTCAAGGAAAATCTCAGGCAAAAACCCAAGGGATACTTCACCCATTCATGGATGACTTCCCTAGTAAACCCATTAACATTAACTAGTGCACCTAACCCAATGGAATTTAAACTAAACACCTAGAACCACATAACTAACTAAAATCTAGGCAACATTAGCAACAACTAGATGAACTAACATCTTGGGCTCATAGTTGCACTATCATTAACAAGTTTAAACAGATAATTCTTCAACATGGTGATGACCAATAACAAATATTTTTAATATACAACAGGTAAAAGGAATTTACTTATCTATTAATGAAATCATTTAGGGAAATAGCTCCATACACTACAACAAGAGCTCATTTTTTCGACTTTATTTTCAATGGATATTCTTTGTTCACGTGTTTAGGTTGGAATTTTATCATATTTTTTACCATTTTAACATAAGAATAGTTTGTCCCCCGGATGGGGTGACACGCGACCAGACAGAGAACACGTGGATGCCCATCGGGACGCCTATCCATGGCATCGACCGACGAACTCCCACTGAGCACTAAATGCCCATGGTTTACACCCAGCAACCACCGATGATGCGCCCTCTCGCGCGAGGGGAGCGTACCTTGACCCGGCGCACTCACAGCTCTCCATTAATGGACGAGACGGGCATTCAATTTGGCAGCATTCACGGAAGAATGAATAGTGGTAAGGGAATTCGACTCTCCGCGGTGTTCACTTGGCTTATCCTCGATTTTTCGCCCCCGCCAGAGCCTGGTTGTGACGCTGCCGCACAGACAAAGGTCCAAGCAATGCCGCGGCTCCGGGGAAAATCACGGTGAGGTGCTGCTTGGTATAGAGCAGATTCCAGGAGGAAACGCATCAAACACTTCGAACGGGCTCTCCAATTAGCCACCACCAGACGTAAGCAAAAGCTTCGCTCGCCACCCATGGCTATCATTGAAGAAATCAGTTGGGAGGAGGCACAGCAATACCTCGTCTCCCTCGCCAAACAGATGGAACTCGAGCCTCAGCACGAAACTGCCAGGTGGGACCTC
>JZKD02S2362666.1:207072-222673 GCA_000966675.3 Picea glauca | reverse complement strand
CTTCGATCCACACTCCCTCTTCTCCCTCACCTCCCTCACGACCTTCCTGCCGCTCTCTCGTTCCATCTCCCTTACTTAACCATTATTTCCTAAGTTTTATGCCTCCACTTATATGATGACACATGGAAACTAGTTACACTATAAAATGTGGCACTCTATCATATTGTGACACGTGGGATATGATTGGGCATTGACTTGTTTCTTGTTGGGTTTTGACTATATGGTTACTGGGTGACGACTAGATGATGATTGGGCTACCAAAATTTTAATTATTTCATGAATTATCTAAGGGGTCATGCTCAAGTTTCCATAGTCTCTCCTTAACTCACATTAATTGTATGACATACTTTTTATTATATACCATAAAATCCCCAAAACTCCCATGTGTTTGAGATAAACATTTTAAGAACAAAATTCAAAATTATTATGGAGGAAGAAAATTAGATCTAGGACTAAGATTAACTCGTGAGTTAAATAAACGGTTGTTGAGTGATGTATTTATGGAAGTCATAACTTGAGATCCGGGAGTCGGATTTGGGCAAAATTTACCTCGTTGGAAAGGCAATTCAATGAGGAAGATGATGGAATGGATTTAAAGAGCTTAAATTAGCCATGGTTCTCTCATAAATCGAAAGAAAATTCATCTTTATTTTTATGGTTGGATGATAGATCTGCTTGGAACCTCAACTTCTCGAGGTCATATCTTGATATCAAGAACTCCAAATCATGATCAGGAGGACTCATTGAAAATATGAGATGATGAATATTGCATCTACAATTTTTCCCATGGTTGAAAGGGCAAATACCTTACTTAGAAAATTAAAACGCAGTCTGCTTGTGTTAAAGACAGATAAATTGAAAAATTTTAAATAAACTTCATTAAAGGAATAAGTGGTCCCTACTTGAAGGAATGAATTTCAATGACATAAGTCATTAATGAGACTTCAATAAAGGATCAATTAAAAATGACTTACTCCGAAAGGAATCATCGAAAGTTCTAGAAAGGAAACCCTAACTACTTCAAGAACATTGAAAGAAGATTTTAAAAGGACGAGATAAAGCATTATGAAGAGGTTGGCAATCATAAATTTCTACAGTGGTGAAGAGTCTACAAGAAGCAAAGTTCTATCTCTCCAAGATTCGTTGGAATAGCCTATTAAAGCTTGTCTCTTTACATCTTCTTATTTTTTATTTTTTTCCATCAAATCTTCCATGAATGTACTAAGATTAAGAAGATTTTTGTCTGAGCGGTTATTTCTTTGAAATCTTCAGTGATCTTGTAATATTTCAGGTCCAGAGGAGCAAGATCCCTCCTTGTAAAAAGGCAATTGTTATTTCATTAAGTTTCTTAGTTGTCATTGAAACTTTGTAGAGGTTGTTTCATCTCTCTTGTTTCTGATATTATTAAACTTGTCATATTTGGGATATCGTTATAAATTTATTTTGCAGAGAACTACTTGGGACACTAAAGTAGTGATTTGTTCCACTTGAGTTGAAATCATGTGATTTCAAATGTATTGTCTGTCAAAATATTTTTGAGTTATAATGAATTTATTATTTAAAGTTATTTGAAGACCTTTCATTTCTTCATCTTGCAAAAGTGATAGCATATTTCGAGTTAAGTTTATCTTACAAAAAAGAAAGAATTTCAGTTTAATGGAGACTCCAAAACCTTGTAGAAACAAATCTTTGTTGACACACTTTATCTTATCTTTTTTTTTAAATGATCTGATGTATATTTGTATAACTGTATATAAGGTTTTTACATATGTATATATTAGATTTCTTGTGATATCTCTCAGGGTTTTCTCTTTCGCATTCACCCTTTAAATTCATTGCAAAACCATACAAAGAATCTTCCAATCTTCTAGCCAAAGAGGAGTACCACCTCTATAAAAATGCAAGGGGATTCATATACTCGTGATGTTTGTTTTTGGGTCTTGACCAGTTTAAACATCAACATTTTTTGTGACTCAAATAAGGATGATTCATTTTCAAGATATTTAAGGCTTCGTTTCAAATCTGATTGAAGAACCAGAATCACCATGTTTCAAAATTTCAAAAAGAATATTCAAGAAGATTGTTTCTTGTTCTAATTGCATGAGATTTATAAAAAGATTTTCCATAGATATTTGAATGACCTCAAGAAGAACCAAGAACCATCAAATATTTGGGAGGATGAACTCTCTAGCAATTCCATTGAAAAAACTCTAAAAAAACCTAGTAATTTCATTGGAAAGTGTAACATCTCGCTCTTGCGAGCACGTGTTATTGACTTATTCTTTGAGGACACTTGCGTGAAAGTGATTCGTTTATAGTATATGGTTATCTGTTTCTCTTATGGATTCTTATGATGATTTTGATGGATTATGATTTATGTTTTATGTTGTTTGATATCTATGTATTGACAGATGTTATTGACAAGCTTCCCTTGAGTGTGCAGGACACTTGAAAGATTGAGGATGTTGATGGCATCAATGGACCTCCTTGGACTTCAGATTGAGACAGGGAGTGGATTGTATTGGTTTAAGTATTTTATTTATGCATATGTGGCATATGATCGATTATACTATGATGTTGTTTATGGATCATTGATAGTGTTTTTTTGATGGATGCAGGTTGATGATTGCTTGCTAATATGAATCACATAAGGAGTAAATGGCCCATGCACATAGAACAGATATTGAAGGAGAGGTGTGGAAGCATCCCTTTCACAGCCTATTATCGCTCCCTCTGGAGCTCGAAATGTAGGTTAATGATTACCTAGTTTGAGAGATCCACGATGTCGTGAGGGAAGACTGAGACAGTCACTCATGAATATTTCTAAGGGGAATGCAATAAGGCAGGGTCCTTATTGCTTAGAATGTCTTAGTATCTCACAAGGTCACCTGAATGGAGTGTTGACTCCAAGGGTTGGACAACTACCAAAACCAATCAAATGTGAGTGGCACCCTTGGAGCACAGAGTGCGTCTTAAAGGGCACGTCGCATTATTAAAAATTTGAATCAAAGGTGAGTGGCACCCTTGGAGCACAGAGTGCGTCTTGAAGGGAACGTCGCGTTATAAAATTTTTGAATCAAAGGTGAGTGGCACCCTCGGAGCACGGAGTGCGTCTTCAAGGGCACATCGCGAAATTAAACTTGAGACAATGCATCTAGGCGGCCTAGAAAACTTTGTGTTAATATTAAACCTTGTAAAAACTTGAGCACTGTCAAATTAATTAATTAATTAAAGAATGAATTTAGTAATTGTAACCCCAATAAAAATCTAAGCCTATTTTAGATTTTAAGCCTAAGTCTAAATTCTTGTAAAGAGGATAAACTATAATTATTAAGTCAATTAATTTATGAAGGAGGTAAATACCATTGAGAAATTAAGAAAAAGGAAATAAGTCTAAAGAATTAAGATTATGCAACCAAGAGACTAAAAACAGAACCAATATGGGATAAAGTGAAAAAGTCCCTAAGTAAACTTAACCGAGTGTGAAGTGAGATAAATCAAAGAACTAGCTAAGAAAGAACTAGATAGCTAAAGAACCTTATACATACTAACACCCCCCTTAAGTGAAACTTCGGGGGAATGTAAACAATGATTCAAATATGGGTTCGGGCTACAAGGCATGATGAGGTACCCATGTACAAAATATCCTCTCAAACAGAAAAGGAAGGAGAAAACCTAGTGGGAAAAAAATCCCCTCAATGAGAGGATGAAGTAAGAAGGGATAAGTGACCCCCTCCCCGAAGAAATGACCTGCACCCCTAAGAGAGAAAAAAATATGGACATACTTGCTCTCAATGAAGGGTTTGGTGAAGATTTCGGCAATCTTATTTTTTGTAGGACAACAATGCAAATCAATGACCTGCTCCTAAATCGGCTCCTTAATAAAATGCATGTGGATCTCGATGTGTTTGGTTCGTTGACGATGAACTAGGTTCTTCAAGATCTACATGGCACTCTGTTTGTCACAGTAGATGACTGATGGATTCTGAAAAGTGATGTCAAGTTTAGTGAGGATATTTTGAATCCAAATAGCCTCATTGGTGGCATTAATAACCCCTCGATTCTCATCCTCAGTCAAAAAAATATCAATGACATGTTGCTTCTTGCTATGCCAACAAATGGGACTAGAACCAAGGTGAAAACTATAGCTATATGTAGACTTGTTATTATCAAGATCACCAACCTAATCAAAAGTGTATCCAATCAAATATGAACTTGTGCCCACTGCATAGTGAATCTCGTACCTGTGAGTTCCCTATATGTAGCGCAGAATGTGTTTGGAAGCCTTCCATTGAATCTCATGTGGATCCATCATGAAGCCCAAAACAATTTCAACTGCAAAATAAATGTCAGGGAAAGTATGAGTCAGGTATATGAGGCTTCCAACAAGCTAACAATACAAAGTGGCATCAACTAGTGGTGTGGAACACTTCACCTCAAGCTTCACTCCTCACATAAAGGGATTCGGTGCAAGCTTACAATCAGCCATGTGAAAACAAGCCATAATATCAAGAGCATACTTGGGATGCATAAGAGATATCCCAGAAGACGACTGAGTGATCTCAATCCCGAGAAAATAGTGCAAGAGACCAAAGTCAGTCATGGAAAATTTGTCATCCAAAGTAGTTTTGACACTTACAATGATGGATGAGGTGCTCCCAGTGAAAATCAAGTCATGAACATAGAGAGCCAAGAATAGAAGAGCATCCTCTTGTCTTAGGATGTAGATATTATGATCTTAGTGGCATATAGAGAACCCAACTAAGAGAAGAAAGGATTCCATCTTGGAATACCAAGCTTGTGGGGCTTGTTTGATACCATAGATAGACTTCCACAATATTCAAACCAATGAAGAATCTTGAACAAATCCTTGTGGTTGCTCCATGTAAATATCCTCTTGTAGATCCCCATGAAGAAATGCAATTTTAACATCCATCTGATGTACAACCCAACCTTGAGCTGCAACAATAGAAAGTATCAAGCAAATGGAGTTCATTTTGGAAATGGGGGAAAATATCTCGGTGTAGTCAACACTAGGAACCTAAGAAAAACCTTTATCCATGAGTTGTACATTGAAATTTTCAACTCATCCATCCACTACAAATTTTGTCTAATAGATCTACTTACACTAAACCTATTTTCTTCTCTTAAGAAGTGAAACAAGATCCCAAGTTTTGTTCTGAATCAATGAGTTGTACTCTTCCTCCATTGTTGAACTCCACTCAACAATACTTGATGCTTCATGAAAGGATTGGGTATCTGAAGTTGTGCAATGTAGGAATGTGGAATATCTTGATGTTGTGATCAAGTCCTCCAAGTATCAGAAGGATCCCCAAAAAGAGTGTCAGTAGACTCAAGTGTTTGACGAGCCCAATGAGGCATGGTAGGGGATGGAGGAGGAGAATCCTAATCCTTTAAATCTAAACTCTATGAAGAGGAGGATGAAACCTCGTTATCAACTCTGCGAGTAAAGGCAGCTGGACGAAAATCCTATGAGTCACTAATTGAATCTGTTGTGAAGGAAGGAATATGAGAGGATGATATAGGATATCTTTCCTCAAATTACACACTACGCTCAATGAAAATCGCGTGTGTCTCAGGATCCAAGAGTTGATATCCTTTAACACCATCGGGGTAACCAACAAAGATACAAGGTCGAATCTGAGGTTCTAAGGCCTTATGCTTCTCCAAAGGAATGTGTGGTCAAGTTGGGGAGCCGAAAAATCTCAAGTGTTTCACAATAGGTTTCTTTCCACACACAGCTTCAAAGGGAGTGATACCCTTCAATTCCTTATGTGAAACTCTATTCTGAATATGAGAAACAAAATTGATAGCTTCTACCCAATACTCAAGTGCAAGGGAGCGTTTTTGGATCATGCAGTCGACCATCTCTTTCAGGGACATATTTTTCCTCTCTCCCACACCATTTTGTTGAGGTGTATAGGAGGAAGTATGTTGAATAACTATCCCTTCAAGAGTGAAAAATTGTTTGAAGCAATGGTTCACATATTCTCTACCATTGTCTATGCGGATAATTTTGATGTACTTCCCAAATTGTTCCTTTCTTCCAAAGAAAGTAGAATCGAATGTATCTATAAAATTTATCAATAAAAGTGAGCAAGCAGTGAGCCTTTCTAAAAGAAAAGAATGGAAATGGGCATGCCACATCACTGTGAACTAGCTCAAGGACTTCTAAATACCTCCAAGCCTTCCCTTTGTCGAACTAGCCCTGGGGATCCTTTCCCAAGGAACAACTCGAACAAACTCCATCTGAGAAACTGATATGAGGAAGTCTTGTGACCATATCACGCATGTTGAATTGTTGAAGATAGTGGAAGTTGAGATGGCCAAATCGCTCATGCCATAGCTTGCTCGTAGAATCTTAATGGGTGAGAAAAGAAATAGATTGAGAATCATGTACAAAATGAAAGAAAGAATGCAATCGAGACTCATGATCGGCCTTACCAACTGCAAGAAGTGAATTATCTTCAAGATCCCTAATGGTGATGGAATCTGGAGTGAACTCAACTTTTCTTCAATTCTGGGAAATATGATAGATGGAGAGAAGGTTGGTTCACAGATTAGGCACACATAGGACATCCTTAAAAGTACCAATGCCAACATCAACAAAACCCTTCCTGATGACATCTAGTACAGGAGAATCATCCCCAATGAGAATGTGGGGCACCAAAAAAGGATCCAACATATAAAATTGTCTCTGAAAAAACCCATGTGATGTGATGCACCCAAGTCAAGAATCCACTGCTAAGAAGAATCTATAGTAGCAACAAGTTCAATTGCTTTCTCTTTGCCTGATTTGGAAAAAGGAGTAGAGGGTTGTTGTGAAGAAGGTAGATTAATGTTGTTCTTTTTTAGAAGATGCTTCAACTCATCAATCTACTTCTTATGACAAGAATGTTCCTTATGACCAACCTTCTTGCAATAACTACAAGTTGGCCTATCCTTCTTCTGAGAATTCCCTTTCAAAGGAGGGGATTTGGAGTCTGCTTTTGGGTCAGATGATAGTTGTGATTGATCTTTCCGTGACTTCTTTTTGGACTTATTTTCTTTCTTGTCGGGTTTCCCTAACTCTTTTTGTCCCTTCGGCTGACCCGCCAGCAAATCTTGATACTAAGATAGCTTAAGGACACCCATGGAAAGAAGCTTCCCCTGCCCATACATTAACATTTATGAAAAGGAAGCAAAAGAAGGCATTGTAGAGAGAGTAGTTAAGGGAAAAAAAAGGCATTGTAGAGAGAGTAGTTAAGACAATTTGTATGTCATTTTTCTCTAAGACACATTACTTACATTGGGCTCTTAAGTCATTAATATTTTTTACATAATTCAGGATTTTTTCAAAAGACTTAGGATCAAGACTCATTAGTTCATTGTCAATTTGATATCCCCTAACTTCATCAGTTGTCCCATAGAATTTTTTTTTTTTCCATGCATCATGTGAATTTGTACATCCATCAAGTTGAAACATTATATGAAGAGAAAATAGACTCCTAATACAACCAATAGCTTTTGTTTTTTATATCATCTAGAGAACCTTTCCCTTATCATTTGTGGGTTTAGTTACCTTTTTTTCAACATAAGGTGTATATCCTTGTTGCATTAATGAATTTCATGCATTTTGATGGCAAGTGTTGTATTTTTATGGTGTTAGCAGTGGAAATATAAAGATATCCATTTGTGAAGTAAAACAGAGCACGAGTAGAAATATTTTCATGAGAACAATCACACCAAGAGACTCCCCTCAAATCACTCAATCAAAGAGCCCCCACCCGCCCCCAAGAAAAATGATTTGGCACATTATATTTAGTGTGGTTACAATTTCCACTAGCAAGAGAATGTTGAGTGGACTTTACTTTAATTCCTTTACAAATCCTCAAAAAATGGGTATGTGTTGAAAGTACAATTTCGACACAATACCAAGTGAAATAAACAGCACCACTGAAAAGTACAAGAAAAAACATGCACTTTCAAAACAATAATCACCTCAATTAGAGTTCATATGCAAAAGATATGAGCCTTTAAATTTCTCAAAAAGAGAACTACGCAGTGTCACTTGTCAGAATATACAAATTCTGGAAAATCCATGCATCAAAATTAGAAACTATCTGCACTAATTGAGAGAGCACGAAAAATTAGCCCAAATAAAAATAAATAAACAAATTTATCAAGAAAAGGAGGTTGGAAGCCCAAGATATGAGCCTACAAAGTTTGTCTTCAAAACCTAACCTACCAACAAAGAAGGGGTAGGAAATTCAAAATTCACCTTCTACCAAATTTAGCATAATCGTCGCCAAACTTAGCAAAATCACCAATTGTAGAAACCCCTAGATAAATTAGTATAATTGTTGCCAAACTTAGCGAAACCACCAAATGTAGAAACCTCCAGATAAATTAGCAAAATTGCCACCAAATTTAGCAAAAATTTTGCCAAACTTAGAAAAAACACCTATTGTAGAAACCTCCATATAAATTAGTGGAACTGCCAACTAGGGGGCGTGTAGCTCCTTGGGAAAAATATTTTTCCTCTCTAGAGAAATTTGCCAAAAATCAACGAATGGACAGTCGATCTTAGGGTTTTCAAGCCTCCTGAACGCAATGGAAATGCCATATTTGGGCCAAAATTCTCTAAAATGGTGGCTCCTTGTTGGATCTAGCAACGAACATCTAACTTCAAACCCTAGCAGATATGACCTCCGATGTCTAACTGGGATGAAACAAAGGAAAATATGGCTATCTCAATTTCTTTTGTCTCATGTGAGCTTAGAATGTCTTCAGAAGGTTTCGAAAAAACCTGCATCTGGAAAGTCAAAAAGAGAACCCCCCCGGAAACTAGTGTTTTCTCCACACTTTTATGATTCTCCATATTATCCAAGGATGCAAGAGAAGAGCATACTCATGTGCTTTGAAAAATAATAGCTATACACTTAGATTTCTAAAAATATTGCTAACCTACAATTCACAATCAGTCTGATACCATGAAATATTTGGTTGAAAAGCCACCCAAGAATGCAAATGAATGAAGGAAATCAAATCTAGAAATCAAAAATGAGAAAGGATAGATTGAATTCTACTCAAGAGAATGCACAACATACAATGAAAAATTAGATGTTGATATGAGAGTGATGGGTAAGTATATATAGGATTTACCACCCAAGAGACTAAAAATGCAACCAATATGGGATAAAGTGAAAAAGTCCTTAAGTAAACTTAGCCTAGTGTGAAGAGGGATAAAGCAGAGAACTAGCTAACAAAGAACTAGATAGCTAAAGAACCTTGTTCACACTAACAGGTTAAAATACAATAAACCATAGAGAAGGTGGTCTCAATATTAGATGCCAACTTACACACTCCAGCTACATTCACTGCACTCCCTACTCACTACTCCCATTGTCCCTTCCAATTCCCTTCCTTCTCTAGACACTAATTGGCATAGTGCCCCTTCTTGTGACACCTAAACAAGTCACATGATTCAAATCCTTCTTACCATGATTAGAAGAACACGATTCTTCCTCCTTACCCATATTAGGCATATCAACCACTCCAATCATTGGAGTAACATGATTATCACACCCACAACCCATCATAGGTCCAAATCAACCCTTCTAGGCATGACAACGTACTCCAATCATTGGAACATATAGGGCATCACACCCACAACCTATCACAGGTTCAAATCATGCCTCTAAGGAATAACAATGTACTCTAATCACTAGAGCATCTAGGGAATCACACACAATATACTCTAATCACTAGAGCATCTAGGGAATCACACTCACAACCTATCACATGTCCAAATCACCCATCCTGAGCATAAAAACACACTCTAATCACTAGAGAATCTTATGTCTCACATCCCCTAAAATTATTCATTCTTAGCTCCCTCTCACAAGTATTTTAATTCTCTCTTTAATGGATGGAAAAGTTCAAGTACAAAGCAATCCAATCACTAGAGTATCACGGGAACCACACCCACCAACCTTTCACAGGTCCTAGTGCCTAACTCAAGCATGGATCAAATCCAATCACTAGATCTTTCTTGGGCATCACACCTGTTGAAATATTAGTTCTAAACTCCCTCTCAAAAGTAGTTGACTTCTCCATGTAATGGATGGAAAACTTCGATGAAATTGTTCTGATACCATGTTAAATTTTTTTGCGACGATAAAAAATTCACCTCACAAAATGCAATTAATCTACACCCAAAAATGTTCCATCCCTAAGTTGAATCCGATTTCTCCAGAAACCCTATTCAAACTTCCAAATATGCAACAAAAAATCATCAAAGGTAATAGATAAAGTGTAGACACCCCAATTACATAATTGTTGGATTGTTTCAGTAACATTTAGGGAAAGATCTAACCCTCAAATTGTATATAAAAATTATGTTAGCAAACAACAAAATGAAATTTGAAAATGAAAATTAATCATGATAAATTAGTTTTTCATCAATGAAGTTGTTTATTAAATCATCATAATAAATCAACAACAAATTCACCCAAAGTTAAATCTATATAAATCAAATCTGACCTAATTTTGGACAACTCTTTCTTTTCACATGAACAATAAGAATAGTACAAAAAATCAACATGTTTCAAGTTAGAAATCCAAAACCCTTACAATTCATCCCAAGCAAAGATTCTCACAATCATAGAAAACCTTATCTAGGGCACTACATGCTAATAAATGGCATACTCTAACTTCACTTCATTCTCCAAAATCTACATCAAACCAAATGAAGAATCATGCAACACGAGTTTGCATTATCTCTATGATTTATTCTTTATGTTGTGTTAATAATGATGAAGTGATGTGCTCCTCCTTCCTTGTATGGAATAATAAGAGTAAATTCCAAATAAGGTAAAACCATAGCCCTAGGATAGGTCCACAAATGGAGAATGGATCCACAATTGGATCACTCTACATGTGCCAAGAAGGTAGGCACATCCACAAGTGCCAACTCACCTACTCCACATATTTTTATGTAAGTGTCAACTCACCCACTCCACATATTTTGTATGCCCCACTACATATTTCTATCCAACAAATGCACCCTCCTAGTACAAATGGACAAATAAATGAAAAGTGGGATATGACACAAAACACCCATCATTGAGACTATCTCATTCCAACAAAATTTCTCTTCACACACTAAGTGTTCATACAGTTGAAGGAGAATGGAGAACAAGTTTGAAGCAACCAAAAATAATATAACCAAGAGTGGAAAATAAGGGGGAAAGATCATCCTTAACCCTATCAAACCTTGTGTATGTACCAATGACTATGTGGGCATAAAACCTCAAAAATGGAATCTCCAACTAACCGAGGTGAACCAAATCAAGCACGAATTTTGAAGTTGATTTGAGGTAAGGTAGAGAAATCCAAATTAAGGGACCCATAAGGAATAAACATGCCCAAAGTATGACCTATGAAAATAACAAAAGAGAACTTACTTAAGTACTAAACATAAAATGGGTAAAAAATTCACATGTCTAGTGTATAGGTGAGGGGATAAACAAGGGGGAGTTACCAATTCCAAAAATCCATCTTGAAATGTTGGGAGGCCTCATGGTCAGAATTTGGGATTTGAGTACATATATGAAAAATCCATGCACTACATTTTCCCCCATGGAAGAGGATGTTATCCATTGGAAAGGACGGTGTCAAGGTGCAATGCAAATAGAAAATGACAAGCAAGGAAAAAGAAAACAAATAAACAACATGGAAAAACTTGTACATTTCCCTAAACATATTATAAGCCCTTTTAGAGTTTAAAGCAAATTTTTAATGTTTTTTTTTACCATTTGTTAGTTTTTATTTCAGCATGGGATCCATCATACATAGGTCTCACAAAGATCTTTGCACGGCAATAAAATCCATTAAGGAATCCTATGAGAAGCCCATAAAAGTTATCAAGATAAATAATAACAAATAATTAATTAAAATAAAAAGAGATATTATATAAATAGAAAGCTTTCATTTCTCTAAATTCAATCCTAAAAAAATCTACAAACAAAATTCTAAATCAAAGAAATAAAGAAAATAATATAATTTCTATGAGAGATTGGACATTCAAACCCTTATTACAAAGCAAAAGTTTTTTGCTTTGGAGGACATTGAGCTTTGAGGTTAAGCATATAGAAAAAGGAAAAGCTAAGGACAACGAAGGTTATCAAATGGGAATCCTAAAAATTGGAGGCTTTGTTCTTATCTCTCACATTCATTATATTTTCAATATGGCATTCAAACGATGTTTTCCTAAAGCATGACTCAAATACTCATGCTCTTATTTTCAAAAGTAGTGATAAAAATAACAGCTCAAATTATAGGACCACTATGATCCATTCTCTTCTAGCCAAGTTATCTTGAATTATTCTAGAAAAGAATATTATCATATCGTTAGAAAGTCGGGAAAAAACGGTTCAAGGTGAAGCTCATTTTAGAAGCTATATTTCAACCATGGACCACTTTGTTACTCTTAGGATCATCCCAGAGGATTGCAAAAATAACAAAATCAATCCCCTATGTTGATTCATTAATTTTAGGATTTTTTTTGATACGACACCTAGAAATAACCTTTAGAATATATTAGAAGAGTTAAAGGTTCCTTTTGAGTTTAGCGGCGTTGCAATAAGGATATATGAGAAATTTATTGTTAAATTCAATAATAATGATGGTTTATCAAAAGAAATCGGGAATAATGACTATTGTTTAGCAAGGTTTCCCCTTATCCCCTACCTTCTTTAGCATTTATATTGACAAATTAGAGGCATGTTTGGAAGAAACACATTGTGTTGACGTTATTTTAGTTAAAATAGTCATCCTCCTTGTTATTTACATAAAGATGTTTCTCTTTTGGTGAGGTGCCCCTCTAACCTTGACAAACAACTAAGAATTCTCAAGAAAATTTATTATGGCATCAATATGTTTGTAAATACTATTATGACAAAGGTTATGAAAATCAAATCCAAGAAGATCATTTAACTCAATTTGTGTATAACAATAACAATTTAAAGGAAGTCAATTCATACAAGTGTCTTGGATTTGGCCTTCATTACAATATTAATTGGAACTATAGCATGGGAAAAGGAATAATGGAGGAAGGAAAACTTATTTTGGTCTCGAAAACAACTACAAATCAACAAATTTATGGTTATAGGAAAAAATAAATTCCTCTTTGAGACACTTGTCACTCTAGTTATCTTATATGGATGTGAATTTTGGGTTTGCAACATATCTATAGAATTTTGGAGGTAAATCAAGCAAATAGATAAGTGTTTTATTATTTATAACCTCAAAATTAAAAGCAATTGTTGAGCACACACTTACACTGAGAGGGGGGGTGAATCAGTATAAGGCTATCTTTTATTTTTTATCATTCATAAACCATAATGATGCAATCACATAAATATAAATACTAGAAGACACAATATTTAATGTGGAGACCCTTCTGAGAGAAAACCACAAAAACTTATTTTTATTAATTTGTAGGCACCAACCTACTGGAGACACCAATCCCCATTGTTGTTCGTAGGAACCAACCTACGGAAGACATCGGTCCCCTCTGATGTTTGTAGGCATAGACCAATAGAAGACATTGATTGTTGGACATGTTTTCATTGATGTCAACAGTGGATGTCATTGTGATGTGATGATAAGTTGTTGTGATGAATTGTCATTGATAAAAATCGTATAACAGTTAGCAGAGAATGAAAATGTCAAAAAGTATGCAAAGATTCAAGCTCAGAAGCAAGGACATTAATCAAATCTCGGAAGGAAGAGTGCATTATAGAAATTCCATCGGGATCGAAATCCCCACGGGAAAACTTCAAAGGATTCAAGGAAGAATCATGTTCATTGAGATAGTTTTCAGTAGTAATCGTGAAGAATACATAACGCGAGGTGTAGAGGAATCTACCTAAAAGCTCAAAAGATGCAACGTATTAGATTGCACAAGATCAGAGAATGCAAATATCATTGGTTCAGTTGGAAACCAAGTATAAACCCAAAAGCTCAAAAGAGATGACGCACAGGAGGCTCAGAAGAAATGACGCATAGAAGTCATCCATTATCATTCCGGGAGTTATATTGACCGTCAGATCAAGTTTAGTGGAAGGACAGTGTAAGCCACAAATATTCTGAAGTGGACATGAGTCATCCAATCTGAGGAACACTTCGGGAACTATCCTAACCATTGGATCAAGAAAATTAGAAGGATAGGATAAGCAAAGACAAAGGTCGAAGTTCTGAAGTCATGAAGTGAAGACACGTAGCACACACATCAGGAGATCCACATCATCAAGGACACATGGCACAATCAAATGGTGATATTTGATTGTTTCTAACACCAGTAACTAGTTTCTAACACCAGTAACTGCCCAAAGCGTCGAAGGCCGAAGTTAATGCTAATCGTTGATCTAATTCGGGAGCGTTATCGACCGTTGATCAAGTACAGTGGAAGGATAGAATAAGCGTAAACCATAAAGTGACGCTAATCATTGATCTACTTTGGAGAGTGTTCTCAATCGTTGAAGATTATGGACATGCGTATTTGATCCAAGAGGTTTAATGATTTCAAAGATTGGAAATCACCGAAGTTTCAAAGTGAACAAGAACCATTCATCGTGCAAATAAAATATCGATCGTTCGATCTACTTCGGCGAAATCTGCTTCAAGAGATTTGAAATATTACAGAGGTTGGAAGTCCTAAAGAATGAAGTCCCGAAGTAACGATAATCATCCATCTCATCGTGCAATTAAAATGTGACCGTCTATCTTGACAAGTGATCAATCACTTATTTATCCTAGCGCCTGGTCACCACCTGTAGTCGTATGGAATAAATAAATAAGGGTAAAAGAATAGACAGGGCTTAAATTAATAATTCCGTGATTATATGCCTATGGTCAGATGAAAATGGTTTGAAGGAAGCGCCTCATACAAATTTCATCTCTGTAATTCGACACAGAATTAACACCATAATAATATAGAGAATAGGTGAAAGATCGAATATGATATGTTGATGAATTGAGGACACAACAGAAGCATGATAACAATATAATGAGTCTATCCATGTATGCGATCAACTCATGAAGACAAAAGAACCGACACACAATCATGATTAAGAGAGTTAAATCATGATCATTATGAATAAAGGATAAAAGGAAAAATTACATTATTTAAAGTTTAATATTATCATTTAAATGAAAAGGTACAATGGTTCAATATCAAAAGATGCAATGATTCAAATTCACACCAGTTGGAAGACTATATAAACAAGAAACAATGGTGAGAAGAAAGTGTAGTTGAAGTTGTTGAAGTATATATATTTATATATAATGGATTGAATGAAGGTTCATTCTATCAGGTTGGTGCATGTTTATAAGTTGGGTCTTGTATGAGGATTGGATTCCTCACATCTCAGTTGGATCCGAGATCAACAAGTTGGGTCTTGTTATGAGGGTTGGATTCCTCATTTCTTAGTTGGATTTGAGAACTACAAGCTGGGTCTTGTAAGAAAGAGATAGGTCTCTCATAGTTGCTTGAAGTTGAAGATATTCAAAGATTAATCTCATGTATTCATTCAAG
>JZKD02S2362666.1:174736-206957 GCA_000966675.3 Picea glauca | reverse complement strand
CACTGGTTCCCCCCCCCCTCTCAATGTCAAGTGTCCATTTCAACACTGATTCACCCCCCCTCTCAGTGTCAAGTGTTCATTTCAACATTGATCCCCTCTGTTGTTTGTAGGCACCGACCTACAAGAGACACGTGTTATCGCACAAATTGTAGGTTGGAAAAAGCCCAACCCAGTCCACAAGAGGGCGAGAACTATGGGAGAGTCTACCCATTGTCACATCAGATAAACCCTCCCCTCGCTTTAGTGAAGGAGAAATATTATATTCTTTAAAGGGGGGAATCTCGGGTGACACTAGGGGAAAATGAGATGGAAAAAAAGGTTATGGAATATAATTCCCCTATAGGTCAAACTACTAAGTGGAAAGTAGCCTGGAAACGAGTCTTGGAGATACTCAATGGTTTCCAAGTGCTTGAGTACTTGCATAAGATAGTTGTACCTACCTGAGACACAAGAAAAGACAAGCATACAAGCCAAGATATCCAATGGAAAAGAAAGTGAAGCATGTTGTCCTATATAGCAGCAGTAAAAAATGATACAAATAAACAAGTAAATGATAATCAAAGCTACTAAATCAGTCATTGAAAGTCTAGTTAAAGATGCAAAAGATAAGCTAGTAATAACTAGTATAACTCAAGTAAGATAGAGAAAGACTTTCACAACAATATAGGGTTCTTTAAAGATGTTATTGAAGAGGTATTATACCATCCTTATGTCTGTATAAAAATCTTGCTACAACGGAAAATTTCAACCACCAAAAATTACAAGTGAACCACCCAAAAGATGAACAATGACTAGTAGATTATTATGGCAGCGTTCTAGCAAAATTTGACGGTTGAAAAGAGAGAAAAAGTGAAAGTTTGAGAGAAATTTGTTGCATCCCTAATGGTTTTATGTTTAATGTTATAGAATCAATAAGATATCCTTGGACAAAGAGGACACCCTAGTGGCTCAAGCAAACTAGTAGAGCATAGAATTGATTCCACTTCAAACAATTTGAAAATTTAGTAAAATCATGTTACTCAATGCAAGCAATTTTATTTATCCAATGCAAATTTTAGATTAGTGCCTTTAAAATATTGGGTAAATGGAGTCTTGGATGTAAGAGTTAGATTCATAATATCCCTAGGGGTGTAATCTCTTTTACTCCCTAGGGCATAGAAATCAAACTTAGGTAAATCTAGGAGGGTGTACACCCTTGTACTCCTAGCAACCTTGCCAAAAATGACTTATAAACTAGCAATGAGATGAAGTTTGATGGAGGGTGTACACAGTTATACTCCTCCTAGGGTTTCAACCAATAACACTATGAAACAAGCAAGAATAACTAACAAATTGCATATTTTTCTTACCAATTCCAAGAGAGATGCAAGATAAAACCCTAGTTGATCACCAAGCAATGGTCATTCATAAGCAATAGAAAAAAACTCCAAGAGGTGTGCACCACCTTATCTCCACAATATACCAAGATAAATCACCAAAATACATTTTCACAAGAGAGAGTTATCCAAATTTCCCAAAGAGGGCACAAATTTCAGCAAAGTATCATTCTCACAATGGGAAAGATATCTAAAATGAAATGAAAATATTCTTATTTATACAAAACTATAAGATGAAGTTTGTCCACTTAATAAGGGTAAACCACAAAATAAGGGAGGCATTCCCTTTATTTTTCCCCTTTATAACTTTAAGTTTAATTTGCACATAAGAAAAGCCCTAAAATATGACGTCATCCCCTTGAGGGGTGACATTTTGGCACATGTAGGAAGTCATTGGGGTTGGAGAAGGTAGCGCTAGGCTTCCAAAGGCCATGTGTCTTCAAGTCAAGAGTCTCTTCCTCAATGCAAGGGGTATTCCATCAAAACATGCCAATTCTCCATCTTCACCACCACATGCCTTAGCCCCAAGCAAGACGTCAAGCCTAGAAACATGGTATAAGAGATCCCAAGCAAGTCGTTGGGCTAGAAGAAGGCTAGGTGTCACTGTACAAGGTGTCCTCTCCTACCTCCAAATTATACAATCATCATTAGGTGTGTGGTCCATGGCATCCAACCTGTGGGATTCTTGCTCCAATGAAGGCCCAAGATGGGATTGTTCCTCCAAATCGTCCACAAATCAAGGTCCTGCAAAGACAAACAAGTGTGCCCTCCGAGGATCTCAAGTCAAAGCATCATGGAAAGTAAAGTCACATTTAATATAAGAGCCATGTAGACATGTACATCAAAAACTACCTTATCAAATTAAATAGGTGCTCAAAGACCCTATACAATTTTCCAAGTTTAGGCATGGGAGGGTTGACAAAGTGACCTATTGGGTGAATCATTCCTTAAGTCAAGAAGTGTTTCCTAGGTTGAAAACCTCTCTAAGTCATGTGGAGAATATGAAGCGGATAAGGGGTTAAAAAATTTGGGCATGGGTTTTATGACATTCAAGGGTTTTTATTGTCTCATTTAAGGGTTCCTTTGTAGAGGATGTGTTGCACCTTCATTTTCAATGCATCTTTTTTCCAAGCCCATTTATTTCCTTTTGTTTTTTGAGATGTTTCCAGGTTGAAGCCAAGGTGGGGCTTCTACCTAAGCATGAAAATTGTTGTCCACCTTGACTCTACCATGGTCACATTATGCTTCCCTAATTCCAACCCCCCTTCTCCTTGGGTTACGCGACCTCCTGGTCAAGGATCTTCAATTCTCGGAGTTGAACTAGCTCTCTGAAACCTTCATGGTCTCACTTGTAAATAACCACAGGTCTCTTCAATCTTTCAGTGCAAGTTATATGACACTCATGATCTCTCCCTTCGCAATACCGAGCGATTAGTGTTCAGGCGCTAGCTCCTCCTTCGTTAGCTCCTTCCCGCATATGACCTCGGGTTATGTCCACACACAATTGTGGGCGCGGTCAAAAGTGGTTTGGGATCAATCCACTTTTCTCCCCGCAATTCACCACCAAACACCACACGTCTAATTTGAAATACCACAGTTTCTATTGCAGCCCACTCTCAAGTTTTTAAATTTTGAGCACTTTCCATCCCCGCAATCCTTCGTAACTATCGATCTCACAATCTCGACAGTGCTTCTAAACGGATGGATCAGATCTTTCCTTTCCAAATCTACGGATCATATTTAACCCTTTTAAATCAACGGCTATGATTTATTTTATGGTTCGGACTTCAGGAGTTTCAACTTTCAACCTTTGCTTTCCTCCGAAATGCACGAATTCTTTCCATGTGTCCTCCTAAATCGTACGACTATAATTTACTTCGGACTATCCAACGGTCGATGTTTATTTCAGCCCTCCGGCTCTCCGGGCTTCGGGAGTTTCAAGTCTCAATCTGAAAATCTCAAAGTGATTTCTTCAGAGTTCATAATCTATCGCCACGTATCCTTTTGAATTAGACGGTTCAAATCTCCTTCGGGTCTTCGACGATCTCTCCTCCTATGTATACACAGAGTTTAAAGTTCATGCACTTTTCCTAAATCCAACGGTCTGAAATAATTTGGCTCCTCTTGGATAGATCTTCACCCCTCACCTTGCCCAACCTTCGCAAATTCTTCTTCTGAAATATTTATTCGATACTTAGTCGATTTCTGGTCCTATGCACTCCTTGCAACCAACCTCTGCACTTTCTTGCGAGAAAAAACCGAGTTATTTCTCCAAGTCAAAGACTTTGTCTATGCATTCCTTGTGTTTAATATGCACACTCTGCATACAAAAGTTCCATATTATCTCTTCTGAGCTTCGAGTCAAACAAGACTCTCTCGCACACACTCATTGCATTCAATATGCACTCTTTACATAACTTACAAAAGAGAAATAATTGAAACTTATTCAATTCTTCATAAATTCATCCATTCACCATGAACATCATGCATCCACAAAATTCATAACAACAGTAAACTTGTAAACATTATCAACACTGTACAATTGGATCAACTTCCTTTGTTCTATTCATTCCAGAAAAAACATGATTACACCTCTATCTCTTACATCCATTACAATGAAAAACGTTTTTAAGGACCCAGAGCTTCCTCGCTCTTCTTCCTTCTATCTAAGTTCTATCACCTTATAATCTAGTGGTTACCTACTCAACTTAATTAAATGCAACCTAATGACTAATAAGGGAAAATATCCTACACATGTAATATTTTACAGTCCTGTAAGGATTTACAATCGCTCCGTCATTTCAAATGGTGGCTCGACTTTACATACAACTAATTTAATTAACGAGAAATTCAAAAAATCTCCACACCGCTACCAAGTTGGTTAAGAGTCGGTTTGGTTCTTTCAATGCATGGAGTGTCGAGTTCGCTTCTACCTCTGCTTTTCTTGATTTGATAGCGATGCTCATGCATCATTCCCCAAGTTGAAGACAATGTGTGGGACTTCTATCTAAGCATGAAAAACATTTCCCACACACACTCTACCTTGGTTGGCATTTTTATATTGTTATTTTTCATGGGTCCCATCAGTTTCTTATGAGAGACATTTCATTGTCCTCGAGATCCCTGGGAAAGCATATTCCATCTACAAACCTTTGGGCCTTCAGCCCCTTCTTCCCATGAAATGAGGTACAATCCCTTCTATTGATATTATGGTAGCTTCATGAGGTATGAACCTCCATTGTGACCTTTGACAAGATTAGAATATTCTGGAAGAAAGAAAAGAAGTGAACATAACCCTAGAAGAGATGTCGGTTCAGAGAGATAATTAATATGAATTAATTAGTACCCAGAATGAGAATTCAGCCCGGGAATTCTGCCATGATTAATATAATTACAGGGCATCAATCTTTCGTTTGACACACTTCTCAGAATTGCAGACAGACACTTTTGCGTGTTGCAATCTAGCAGTCTTGTGCGCAAGTTCTGGAAAAGGTGTTGCCGCCAGTTCTGAAGCCTATTGCTCCTATCTTTTGGGTTGGACTCTCTAATCAGATTTGGTTACTTCTTTCTTGGTGCATTAGCCTTTCTTGGCTATTGGATTGCTACCAGGATTCTTCTCTCTATCAAGGTCAAGGTGCTCGGAGGGTGGCTTCGACCTATGATTGGGTGACAATAGTGATATTGTCAATGGTAAAATGAGCACATTCTAACAGGTTATGGGCCCACACCTCCTTCAATCAATTTAACTACTGGAAGAAAGCATATACATTAGGATACTGAGCTCACTGAATAATTTCCGCTAGGGTTTACTAGCAGGAGCAGCTTCCAAGACATTGTCGCTAGGGTTACGAGCAGGTGCAGTTGCAGAAACCCTAAAATTTTGATCCATCACCTTGTGATGGATCATCTTGCTCAAGGAAAAGGTATTCAAGTGTGCCCTAGTTCAGTGCACCTCTTGGCACTCTCAGAATATAGAAACGTCAAAGTTGAAGTTTTGGATCAAGGCATGACCAGTCACCAGTCAACTGAAGTCATGAGTGAAATGACTAGTCATCTACACTACTCAGCACTCACAGGAACAATTGAAGATGACATGTGGATAATCGATAGTGGAGCTTCTAGGCATATGACGGGAGATCAAGCTAGACTCTCAAATCTAAATGAGAAGAAGACACCATACAAGGTAGATCTTGGAGACAAAAGAACTTACCCAGTCGAAGGATTTGGACAAGCCTCTGTCAAGTTGAAAATAGGTAACAATGTTTATTTGAGCAATGTCTTATATGTACCTGGTTTAGAAAAGAATCTTGTATCCATATCTTTCCTAGAAGAAAATGGAAACATAATAGCTTCCGTAGATGGAAAAGTGTTATCTTGGCATAAAGACTCCATCATAGAGAATGTTAGGGTTATTGGAACCCGTGAAGGAAATCTATATAGACTACTAGAACAAAATGAAGAAGCTCTTGTACATGATGAAGTCAATCCCAATGAACTTTGGCACAGAAGATACACTCATATTAACTATCAAGCATTACCTTTTCTCAAAAAGAAGGTTGAAGGAATACCAGAATTGCAGTCTACACATGAAGGAATTTGCAAAGGATGTGCTCTTGGAAAGAATGTCAAGAAACCATTTCCAAGCAGCAACAATAGATCTAAGGAGATTCTAGATCTAATACACTCAGATGTTTGCGGTCTGATGCCAGTCAAATATCTAGGAGGTTCTCTTTACTACGTAATATTCATAGATGATTATTCAAGAAAGACTTGGTTGTATCTTCTGAAGACAAAGGACGACGTATTCAGCAAGTTTCAAGAATTCAAAGCAGAGATAGAAAACCTCACGAACAAGAAAATCAAGACCTTAAGAACAGATAATGGAGGAGAATACACATCAAAGGAATTCATTTCATTCTCTAAATCAACAGGGATTAGGAGGGAGCTGATTGTTCCTCATAACCCTCAACAAAATGGGGTAGCAAAAAGAAAGAACAGATCTATTGAAGAAATCGTGAAGGCACTACTAAACGATCAAGGTTTATCCATGTTCTTATGGGGAGAAGCATCCATGACAGCAATATATGTCCAGAACAGAAGTCCTCACCGCATACTGAAGGACATGACTCTAGAAGAAGCCTTCTCGGGTAAGAAACCTAACGTGGAAAACCTAAGAATCTTTGGATGTCCTGTTTACTCCCACATTCTCAAGGACAAAAGGAATAAATTAGAACCCTCGGGAAAGAAAGGCATATTCGTGGGATATAGCAAATCATCCAAGGCTTATAGAATCTATATTCCGGAACAACATAAGATTGAATTTAGTGGAGACGTGACCTTCAATGAAAATATGGATTTCAAGAAATCCATAGAAGAAACTATAGAAGAAGAAGAGTATGAAGATCATATTGAAGAAAGCACAGAAAACCAGAATGACAAAAAGGAACAACTTGATCATTTGATGCAACAATGTGAGACCATTGATACCGACATCGTACCTAAGACCAAGAAATGACCAGCTTGGCTTGAAGCCACCTTACTAGAAGCAGAAAGACTCAAGGCCCCAGATGGGACATTCAGAAAAAGTAAGAAGCCTAAAAGATTCTCAAGCTATACAACATGTATGAAAAAGCTTCTAGATGAAGAACCTACCACGTTTGAAGAAGCAGTTCAAAAGAAACAATGGAAAGAAGCTATGAAGGAAGAACACCAATCCATCATGAAAAATGATGTATGGGAAATTGTGCCTAGACCTAAAGAAAAATCAGTAGTAACTTCAAAATGAGTATATAAGATCAAACATGCAGCAGACGGAAGTGTGGATAAATATAAAGAAAGGTTCATAGCTAGAGGGTTCTCCCAGAAGGAGGGAGAAGACTATGACGAAACATTTGCTCCGGGTGTTATATATACTTCCATTAGAGCTATCATATCTCTTACCGATTCCATGGGATGGAGTTTACATCAGATGGATGTAAAAATAGCTTTCCTCAATGGAGCAATCGAAGAAGAAGTATATATTGAACAACCTCAAGGGCTTGAGGTACATTCTAGAGACACTCATGTTTGCAGACTAAAGAAAGCCTTATATGGACTCAAGCAAGATCCAAGAGCTTGGTATGCCAGAATAGACAGCTATCTAACGAGACTTGGTTTCTCCAAAAGTCATGCAGATCCAAACTTTTACTACAAAGTCATGAACAATGCACCTATGATTCTACTACTATATGTTGACGATCTATTCCTAACAAGTGAAGAGTCTCTCATCATCCAATGCAAAAAGGAACTAGCTTCTGAGTTTGATATGAAAGATCTTGGTCTCATGCATTATTACTTGGGAATAGAAGTATGGCAAAAGCATGGTGAAGTATTCCTTGGACAAGGAAAGTATGCAATAAAGATTCTCTAGAAGTTTGGAATGATGGATTGAAAATCCATGGACACTCTTATGACTACAGATATAAGAAAAGTAAGAGATTCAAATTCTGATCCAGTAGATCCATCAGTATATCAACAATTGATTGGTTCATTGATGCATTTGGTAAATACTCGACTAGACGTTTGCTTTGTCGTGAACACACTAAGCCAGTTCCAGGTGGAACCTAGACATGAGCATTGGATAGCTGCAAAGCATGTCCTAAGATATATTCGTGGGACAATAAACTATGGTCTAAGATATACTGCATCCAGTGATATATAGCTTCATGGATTCACAGATTCAGATTGGGCAGGAAGTGCAGAAGACAGAAAGAGTACTTCGGGGATGTGTTTTAGCTTGGGCTCCGCTATGATATATTGGGGTAGTAGGAAACAGAAGTCTATCGCACTCAGCGCAGCAGAAGAAGAATATATTGCAGCATCTGAGGCATGCACAGAGGCAATATGGTTGAGAAAGCTAATCTCCGATTTATTTGATCAGGTTTCAGATTCAACCATAATACACTATGACAATCAAAGTTGTATAAGGCTATTAGAACACCCAGTGTTTCATGAACGGTCGAAACATATTGAGATAAAATACTACTTTATTTGAGATAAAGTCCAGGAAGGAGAAGTAAAGCTCCAGTATATCCCCACAGATGAGCAGACAATAGATATCCTAACAAATCCTCTATCCAGAATAAAGTTTGCATATTTTCAAAACAAATTGAGGATTGTGGAAATAACTCCCTTAGTCGAAAGGGAAGAAATGACTCTCCAGGTTGGGAGGGAGCACTGACATTTTATTGAATTAAGGACAGTCATTTTCAAGTTTGAAAAATGGTCCAACTTGGGCAATTCCTTTCCATATTTGAAAAGTGGTTGATATTTCTGACGAACAAGCATTTTCCAGTTCGGAAAATGGTCCAGATCGAATGGACATTTTCGTAATGAAAATGGTTTGATGGATTGTTGATGTACCATAGACAGTGATTTCCCATTGTGGTTAACATGGGGAATGGTCTAGGTCAGTCTCTCTTCTTGAGGGTTACTCAAGAAGACTGGCCCGCCTCGTCGGACAACGATTTCTCATTGTGGTTAACATGGGGAATGGTTTGTTTTGGAGGTTGGTGCAGGATAGTCATTTCCTTAGGAAATGGTCCGGACAATCATTCCTTAGGGAGGATTCATTCTCTCCAGGTTTCACTTTGTTTAGTGCCGGAGGAATGGTCCATGTTCAGCAATCAGGGATAGACATTCCTTAGGGCAGACTCATTCTCTCCAAGTTTCACTTTATTTAGTGTCGGAGGAATGGCCCAGGGTGGGGAATGGTCCAGGCTTAGAAATCAGGACAGTTATTTTTCCTTGATTGAGAAGAATAGTCCAAATAGTCCATCATTGATGTTCTACTCTAAGAGCAGATGCTCTTTCATATCTCACAAATATGAGTGAAAGAATGGCCTAGATGATTCAGTTTATATCATAACAATATTTTTTGTGCAGGTTGATATCAGAAGATTGTTATGGAGAAAATAGAGATATGATATTGTGGTGGATATGTTCCACTGTCTGTGACTATGTGTCACGGTTTGAGTAGTTTTGTACTACTATGGATAAACACAGTTGTGTTCTATCAGTTGACTTGTACCAGTTGTCATGGAGATTATCCAGTCAAATAATAATGACGGTGCTCGTGATGCTACCAGTTGAATGGTTTGTTTGTGCTCAAGACCATTATCGGTTATACCTCCCTAGCTAGGATGGAGTGTTGATATTATGGTAGCTTCGAGAGGTATGAACCTCCATTGTGACCTTTGACAAGATTAGAATATTCCAGAAGAAAGAAAAAAAGTGAACATAACCCTAGAAGAGATGTCGGTTGAGAGAGATAATTAATATGAATTAATTAGTACCCAGAATGAGAAGTTGGCTCAGGCAGTCTGCTAGGATTACTATAAATACAGGGTTCCAGTCTTTCATTTGACACTCTTCTTAGAATTGCAGATAGGCACTTGTGCGCACTATAGTCTGGCAATCTTGTGCACAAGTTCTGGAGAAGGTGTTGCAGCCAGTTCTAAAGCCTATTGCTTCTGTCTTTTGGCTTGGACTCTTTAATCAACTTTGATTAATTATTTCTTGGTGCATTAGCTTTTCTTGGCTATTGGATTGCTACCAGGATTATTCTCTCTGTCAAGGTCAAGGTGCTCAGAGGGTGGCTTCGGCCTATGGTTGGGTGACAATAGTGATATTGTCAATGGTAAAACGAGCACATTCTAACACCTTCTTGGGTCAATACACCCGAAAATCCAAAAAGATAAAGAGAAAAATAAGGGGTTAAGTGATGAAAATGATAAGTATGATCGGGAGTGGCATGATGACTTGTCAAGGAGACCTCCCAAAAGAAAACCCATCCCTAAGAGTAACCACTTACTAGGGCGTAATGTCAAACACTAAGGTGAAACAGGCCAAAGATCATAACTTCCAAGCAAACGTTCTATAATCAAAAGCAGTTTTAAATGCAACATATTCAAATGCATGAAATATTAAAGTGACACTTACCATAATACCTGACTTGTACCTCATGGAGCAAGACCCATCATCTTTTGGAAGCAATTTGATATGGTGGATGCCATCATGATGGACCTAAAATTTGCGGTGGTGAAGTGGGCCTCTATATGTGCAAGTGGACATTATCAGCCATCAGTCTCTCGATACTCCATGTCTTCAATTTGGGGGCCTCAAGACATAATATCCTTAGTTATCCCTAGAAATTGTGGATAACATCTAGTTCCTACTCGGGGACATGTACTCATTGTAGAATGAATGAGAACCTCAACATATCCTGGTCGGACCTGTGCCTACAGTGAAACATAAAACCTTAAAATCCAAGGTGGCTCTACTCACCCTTTACTCATATAAACCAAATCCACAAAAAACCTTTAAATTTGACAACTAATCTAGAAAAGAAAAAAAAATTGCATTTTTTTCAAAAAATTATAAACTAAACATGTAATATGATGAAAGAAATATGCAAGTAGAGAAAAATGAAACATGAAATGCAGCTAAACTACCATGAGAAAGTAAGATACAAATGCATGGAAAAGCAATATGACCTACCTACTTACCTGGGGCCAATGGCCCATGGAGACTGGGTCTCATCGAATGTTGGGTGAAATCGTATACCCAGTGCAACCATCTACTCAGCATCTTACCCAAGTCTCCCATGTGCTTAGTTATAAAAAATATCAAGGAAAATTTAAGCACACAATAATCATGAATATGAAGAAGCATATAATCAATCATAGGAAACAACTCATAGAGATGGGTGGGAGGGAGGAAATATAGCTAGAAAAAACGTCCAAAAGCTCGATCAATCCACCTCAGAATGGGACTATGGCATGTAGGCAATGACTCATCTTCATCCTCGTTCTCATAATCACTGCTCACTGAATACTCAGAAAATATGAGAGATCCCAAAAATACCCCATGATTTCCTTGAGAGGGAGAGATGAGGTAAGGGACAAGCTCATTCCTAGAGAAAGAATCCTTTCGAATACCAAAAATATGTTTCTTCATCACCTGCAAGTCCTTGAAAAAATCCCCAGGATGGAAATATTGCTACTCTACAGTATGAATCTTTAACTGCTTTGGAATGGCCACGTACCGATGTCCGTCTAAATCTGAGGGCGAAGTTGACTGAGAGTTTTCATAGAAAAAATATACATCCCCAAGAGGATATGCATCACAACTCCCAAAGGATGATTGGAGATCACCCTGAGCATGTTGTGATAAGTCATCTTTTAATGGACAGAACAAATTTGCAACCATATCATCATTAGGTTGCCAAACATATGAATCATATACACATGAAAATGAGTCCTTTGAAGATGACAATTCAAACCCTTTTTCTTGAGAGCTACTTTCAATGTCATAAATGGGATCTCTATCAAAAATGAAACAACTCGCATCTCATCTACGTCTCCCAACATGTATGAAACCATCAATACGTTGATCAACCACGTCAGAGAGGTTCTCCATGAGATCATCTACATCATCACGGCTAATCATTTCTCCATCTTCATGTGCAAGAAAAAGGTAAGGAAGTACAGCTGCATTTTCATCAAGTGGGCGAAAAGACACCAATGTCGCATCCTTCTCATTTGGATGTTGTACTTCCTTAGGGTCTTCTTCTTCTTGGAAACTTTCTTCATGGATATGCTCTTTTAGCACCTCTTCTGTAGTGGCTGGATGATACTCTTCTTTAGTTTTACATTCCTCACTTATTGTCTTGTCATCCACCGGAAAAACTTCTCTATAAAGAGCGTCTTTGAGCTCTTGGAAAGTATATTGAAAATTTTGAGTAGTTGGCCGACAATGCGTGAGAAATTATTCGATGATATTTATAGAAGATCGGATACTTTTTGGATCACATGAGTGTACAAGCCACTTCCTTTGACTTGATTCCAATGAAGATACAAAAATTTTCATTAGCACATCTTCATGCAATACATTTATTCTCAAAGCATACTTCATATATTTCACAACATGGGTGACTGGTAGAGTCAAGTCACCACTAAACTTTGGGAAACTTTCCCTCCACACCACAGAGCAATGATTTGGATATCCAAGGATATTTTGAACATCAATAGAAGGGTACACCTTATGGAATTCCCATGGTAAGTTTTGTGATACCATGGTTCCATTACTTATGGTAACACCTCAATGGAGTCACCAAATGAACTTTATGAAAACCTCATCAAAAATAGAAAAGAAAACTTCCCTCAAATGGATTCGCCATGAAAGATTATGGGAAAAATATTTGGGATCAAATCTTGTCGAAGTGTCATTAAGGCATGAAAGAGGATTCAAAATCCTCCCCGGTAGTGGTGTCAAAATTTTATTGCATAAATTTTAGGTTGGGAAAAGTCCAACCCAATCCACAAGATGGCGAGAACTATGGGATATTCTACCCATGGTCACCTTAGATAAATCCTCCCCACGCTTTAGTGAAGGATAAATCCTGCACAAGGGGGGAATCTCAGGTGACCCAAGGGGGAAACGAGATGGAAAATAAGGTTATGGAAGATGATACCCCTATAGGTCAAACTACTAAGTGGAAACTGTCTTGGGAACGATTTTTGGAGATATACAATGGTTGCCAAGTGCTTGAGTACTTGCGAAATATAGTTGTACATGCCCGAGACACAAGAAAAGACAAACATATAAGACAATATATCCAATGGAAAAGCAAGTGAAGTTTGTTGTCCTATATATCAGTAGTAAACAATGATACAAATCAGCAAATAAATGATAATCAAATTTGTTAAATAGGTCACTGCAAGTCTAGTTAAAGATGCAAAAGTTAAGCTAGTAATAACTAGTATAACTCAAGTAAGATAGAGCAAGACTTTAGCAACAATATAAGGTTGTTCAAAGATGGTATTTAAGAGGTATTATAATAGCCTTATGTATGTAGAAAAATATTGATACAGAAGAAAATTCCAACCACCAAAAACTACAAATGAACCACCCAAAAGATGCACAATGACTAGTAGATTATTATGGCAGCTTTCTAGCAAATTTTTACGGCTTCAAAAGAAAACAAAAGTGAAAGTTTGAGAGAAATTTGTTGCAGCCCTAATGGTTGTAGATTTAATTTTATATAAGAAATATCATATATAGGGACAAATAATATTCCCTCGTGGCTCAAGCAAGCTGGTAGAGCATAGAATTGATTCAACTTCAAAGAATTTGAAAATCTCATAAAATCATGTTACCCAATACAAGCAATTTTATTTCTCCAATGCAAATTTCAGATTAGTGCCTTAAAATATTGGGTAAATGGAGTATTGGATGTAATATTTAGATCCATATTATCCCTAGGGGTGTAATCCCTTTTACACCCTAGGGAATGAAAATCAAACTTAGATAAATCTAGGAGGGTGTACACCCTTGTACTCATCATAGCAACCTTGTCAAAAATGACTTATCAACTAGCAATGATATGAAGCTTGATGAAGGGTGTATGCACATATACTCCTCCTAGGGTTTCAACCAATAACACTATGAAACAAGCAAGAATAACTAACAAATTGCATATTTTTCTTACCAATTCCAAGACATATGCCAGATAAAAACCTAGTTCACCAAGCAATGCCCATTCATAAGCAAGAGAAAAATCCTCCAAGAGGTGTGCACCACCTTAGATCCACAATATACCAATAGAAAAGACCAAAATACATTTACACAAGAGGGAGATATCCAAATTTCCCAAAGAGGCTGCAAATTTCAGCCAAGTATCTTTCTCACAATGGGAGAGATATCTAAAATGAAATGAAAAGATTCTTATTTATACAAAAATTTAAGATAAAGTTTGTCCACTTAACAAGGGTAAACCACAAAATAAGGGAGTCATTTCCCTTTATGTTTCCCCTTTAAAACTTTAATTTTAATTTCCACATAAGAAAATCCCTAAAACATGACATCATCCCCTTGAGGGGTGACATTTTGGCATGTGTAGGAAGTCATTGGGATTGGAGAAGGTAGCACTATGCCTCCAAAGGTCATGTGTCTTCAATTCAAGAGTCTCATCCACAATGCAATGGGTATTCCATCAAAATGTACCAACTTTCCATCTTCACCACCACATGCCTTATCCCCAAGCAAGATGTCAAGCCTAGAAACATGGTATAAGAGCTCCCAAGCAAGTCGTTGGGTTGGAAGAAGGCTAGGTGGCACTATCCGGTGTCCTCTCCTACCTCCAAAGGCTACAATCATCATTTGGTGTGCAGGCCATGGCATCCAACCTGTGGGATTCTTTCCCCAATGAAGGCCCAAGTTGGGCTTGTTCCTCCAAATCGTCCACCAATCAAGGTCCTGCAAAGACAGACAAGTGTGCCCTCCAAGGATCTCAAGTGAAAGCCTCATGGAAAGTAAAATCATATTTGAAATAAGAGTCATCCAAGCATGTACATCAAAAACTACCTTATCAAATTAAACAGGTGCTCAAAGACCTTATGCAATTTTCCAAGTTTAGGTATGGGAGGGTTGACAAAGTGACCTATTGGGTGAATGATTCCTGAAGTTAAGGAGTGTTTCCTAGGTGGAAAACCTCTCAAATTCATGTGGAGAAAATGAATTGGATGGGGGTTTAAAAATTTTGGGCATGGGGTTCATGACATACCAGGGTTTGTATTGTCTCATTTATGGGTTCCTTTGTAGAGGGTTTGTTTCACCTTCATTTTCAATGCATCATTTTTCTTGGCCCATTTATTTCCTTTTTTTTTAAGAGGTTTCTAGGTTGAAGCCAAGGTGAGGCTTCTACCTAAGAATGAAAAACATTTCCCACCTTGACTCTACCCTGATCACATTATGCTTCCCCAAGTTGAAGACAATGTGTGGAACTTCTACCTAAGAATGAAAAACATTTCCCACACACACTCTACCTTGGTTGGCATTTTTTTATTGTTATTTTTCACGGGTCCCATCAGTTTCTTATGAGAGACATTTCATTATCCTCGAGATCCATGGGTGAGCATTTCGAAGGTTTATGATTGGATTTTATCTTTTTCTAGCTAAAAACCTCTGGGCCTTCAACTCCTTCTTCCCATGAAATGATGTACAATCCCTTCTTGAGTCAATACACCCGAAAATCCCAAAAGATAAGGAGATGAACAAGGGGTGAAGTGATGAAAAATGATAAGTATGATCGGAAGTGGCACGATGACTTGTCAAGGAGACTTCCTAGTAGAAATCCCATCTGTAAGAGTGACCACTTACTAGGGCACATTGTCAAACACCAAGGTGAAACAGGGAAAAGAGAAAAACTTCCAAGCAAACGTTCTATAATCAAAATGCAACATACTCAAATGCCTAAAATGTTAAAGTGACACTTACCACAATACCTAACTTTTACCTCATGGAGCAAGATCCATCGTCTTTCGGAAGCAAGTTGATGTGGTGGATACCATCATGATGGACCTAAAATTTGTGGTGGTGAAGTGGGCCTATGTTTGTGCAAGTGGACGTTGTCAGTCATCAGTCTCTCAGTACTCCATGTCTTCTACCTGAGGGCCTCGAGACATAATCTCCTTAGTTATCCCTAGAAATCGAGGATAACAACAGCAATCCCCTCTGTTGTTTGTAGGTACCGACCTCTAGGAGACACTGATCCCCTCTGTTGTTTGTAGTAACCGACCTACAAGAGACATTGATACCCTTTGTTTCTTTTTTCTTCACAAAATATTCTCTGTGCTCTTTACTTCTTCCTTCGTCGGATCTGCTCTGTGTTTTTTACTTCTTCCTTCATTGGATTTGCTCTGCGCTTGTTACTTCTACTTTTGCTTTTTCTTCACAAGATCTTCTTACTTCTGCCTCAAATCTGCACTTGTGCTCGCTTCTTCTGCTTTTTCTCAATCACTCACCCCTTTTTCTTTCACCAGATCTATTTGTTAGAACACCAGATCTGATCTTCAACAATATTCAATATTCACTCATTGAATGATATTCAATCGTCGCTCCTCGAATTGTATGCATGAGAATACTACATTTTCACCCACACACACATTTTTTCTCATAACCCTCTTTTTTATTTATACTTTCCATAAGCTTTACTTCAAAATTCATGTTCTTTTGAAAACTCGTGACTTTTATTTAATAATAATTGATTTCGCCCCTTTCTTTATTTTGAATTCCCTTTTTACCATACCATGGATAAAATACCACCATGATTTGTAAATCCATGTGCACTTTCACTTTTACCCTTTTTCTTTAATCCACTTTCATGTTTACACCTCTTTTACATAAATTCCACTTCCACCTAACTTTTCAAATTTTGTTATTTATTAAAGTCATATTTATATTTGATCTAGATTCATTTTTTCTCCACTTTTATGTAAAATCCATTTCCACTTAACTTTTCACTTTTGTATTTATTAAAGTCACATTTATATTTGATCACTTACTAACCTTTGACATCAATGAAAAAATTGTATTCAACAAACTCCTCCTTTGTCATTGATGGCAACCTTGTACTCAAAAACACGTAATCCTCCAAAAATAGAAAGAGTTATCCATTTTATGCAACTCTCCCCATGCCTGTAATTCTCCTCCCCATGTCTACAACTCTCCCCCTGTCTGAAATTCTCCCCATTTGACATCAATGGAAAAGGTATGCACTCCCTGAGTTATGTTTCTTTATTGACGAGATTAGAGGGATATCACTCCTAGCTTCTGCAAATGTTTCATTGGGAAGAGTTTTGGGTAAAAATTATTTGCAACTTGTTTCTCGGTGGCAATGTATTCCATATTGACACTTAGTTCAGCTAATGTTCTCTTAGGAAGTGGTACTTGATGGGAATAGGATTTGTTTTTATCTGCATAGTTACTTTTATTGTGTTTCTCCCCCTTAAGGTGTGATTTCTCTTGTAGTTTTATGAAGTAGCTCCCCTTGTGAATGTACTGTCATTTTTTGTTGTAGTTACCGAGTCTTCTTTGTTTTACCATTACTCTCATGAACAAATCCTTTTGCTACTTATTAAAAATATGTCAAAGACTTGCTAGATGTTTCACTATCACAGTACGGTAAACTATTCACAACTGATAGGATTGGTTGCCTTCAACATTTGTTCACAATCTACTGTTCAAAAAATGGATGGTTTGTTGATCAAAAAATGTCCATCTACAACTTATCACATCTCAATGTGCTTTAAAAATTCAAGTTGTTATGTTCCTTGATAGCTTCTAAAGGATCTTCAACTGTCACAGGTATGTTGTTGAAATGTCATCAAACCACCATCTAGTTGTCCTTCAAAAACACTTTCTTGAACATGGTCAATATTGGTCAAAATGTATAGAATATCTATGTGGACTTGTCTTTTATTTTGCATAATAGATACCTCAACCATGCCAACTTTCAAAGTTCCATACACTGCTCACAAAATCTTTGGACAAATGTGTAGATTTGTCATCGAATTTCATTCCCAACTATCAAAAATCTTTCAAGGTATGAAAAAGGAATCTTCAAAACATTGAATGAAAATTATATGCACGATGCCCAGAATATAATGTCCTCCACTTGCACTTTTTTTGTCATCAACATTTCCTGCCTCAATGGTAAATAACTAATCGAACACGATACAACAACACTCATGAAGAAGTCTAAACATTGTCACCAACAACACAAGATAATCAATCTATGTTAATGCAGACAATCTGTGTATCCAACATAAGCAGAAGTACGTCTCCAACAACAGTTGAACATGGTTGGGTTGGTCTCAGCAAATCCAAGTTGATTCAACAAAAAATAGTCGAATAATCAAGAAGACATCAGGTGGGTTCGCATATAAACAACTTCAATTATTCCCCCTCTAAGGGATCAATAGGTAGCAATAATAGTTCTTGTTGAAACTTCCAGTTGACGAAAAACCAAGTCAAAACTCCAGTCGACTATCATGTCAGGTCGATTCTCAGCCGACCACTTCCAAAGAAATAATTAGTGAGTAAGAGAAGCACTACACGACTATACAGTCAATGATACACAATAATATGAATTCCTCAAACATCTAGTCAGATGATTCCACGCCCATCCATCAATCCAACCACAATCTATCCCGGTAGTCGGCATTGGTCCACAATTATGACTTTCACGTCTCTTCCACAATGATCTAAAATCATGATTGTCATTCCTTCAATTTTTATGGCGAGGATGATGATAGGGCACAGATTTTTATGTTGGATAATCATAGGAAGTAGGCTCAGGTCCAGGTTCACTTACAAGTGTAGAAAAACTTGGCATGTCAACAACAATGTCATCTGTAACAATATATTTAAATTTTGGCATGTGAGGAACAAGAAACTCATCAATATTTTCGACACAATCAACAATAGTTTGTTCTTCTATAAATCCTATTTGAACTCCTCCTGCAAAAAATAGAACTTCCCTAGTTGTAGGAAGGCCAGGTGGAGGTAGGGAGGAAACAACAACATCGTATCCAACACCAGTATTAATTAATGGAGATATTTGACAATTGATTATATCATCTAATACTTTGGTACTCTTTTCAAACTTCAAGATTCTGTTCAACTAAGCAATTGATTTTAGCAAATATTTTCTTAAGGAAACAATCTTAGGTTCTAGCTCTTCACATTTTTCTTCATTTTTCTTCAGCTGGATTCTCACCACTTCTTTTGTCCTTCTTGCCTCTTCTAATTGAACTTTTAGGCTTATGATAATATTTTTTTATTCTTCCAGGATTTCTGACATTTTTTCTTTTGAATCATGATCCTCTTCTTCATATTTTTGCAGTTTCTCCTTTTGTTTCAAATTCTTTTTACTTAGATTCTTTATTTCACTTAAGGCACAAATGAATTCTTCTTCAAGATCCACTTCTCCATCTGTTTCAACATTTTCCTCTTCTCATGAATCCATCATTTCTTTACCTTTTTCTTCATCAATATTTGTTTCGATTGACATAAAAATAGTTTCTTCTCTATCACTATTGTCATTTCTTTCACTGCTTTCTTTAGACGAGTCACAGACCCCTTTTGAGTAGAGGCTCTTCTTTTGTTTATAAGAATTCTTCTTATTTTCATGCTTGTTCTATTTGTGACTATTTTTTTGTTGATGATGTTTGCTCTTTACATTGTAGCGTTCTTCATTATCACTACTTTTGTTTTTCTCATATGGATAGTTAGAAGCAAAATGTCCTACTTTTCCACATTTAAAGCATTTAAAGGGAAACTTACCTTTGTATTTTTCATATCCCTTTTTGAGTTTTCTCACAAAATTTGCTTCATCTACGTCTGATTCACAGCTGGAACAATCACTTGATTTGTGCTCTTTGTTCTTCATCTTCTTTAAGGCTTTGAAAGATGATTCCCTTTTTTATGGTTTTTCCTTTTCTGTCCCCATTTCATATGCAATGAGGATCCTATGCAATTCATCCATTATTAATTTATCAATATCATTTATTTCCTCAATGGAGAAAACTTTGGCATCAAATCTTAAGGGGAGTGACCTCAACACCTTTTGCACAATCATTGATTATTCAGTTGTTTCACCAAGTCCTTTGATGGTGTTGACAATTTCATCCACACAGAGGAGATAGGATGAAACAGTTTTTGTGTCTTTTATCTTAAAACTCTTGAACTATCTTCTATGAGTTTGGAGCTTATCCTTCTTCACCTTGTCATCGCCTTCATTGATTGTTTGAAGCTTGTCCCAAATTTATTTTGTTGATTTGCAATGCATTAATTTGACAAACTTTGATTATGACAATCCGCACAGGATGGCGTTCATGGCTTGTGCATCATTTTCACTGGCCTTTTTCTCGACCGTATATATTGGTGGAGTTTTGGGGGCTGTATAACCAGTCATGACCGATTACCAAATATCAAAACAAAGAGCCATTAGATATGTTTGCATCCTTATACTCCAGAAGGCATAGTTTGTTTCTTCAAACAACAGAGCCTTGTTTGTATAGAAACCTTCATGACTGGCCATGTGTGCTCCCAATATCTACCTTCCAGTGGTTAGACTGTTTCTGAAGAAACCTGCTCTAATACCAATATTTGAGCACACACTTACACTGAGAGGGGGGGTGAATCAGTATAAAGCTATCTTCTTCTTCTTTTTATCAATCATAAACCATAATGATGCAATCACATAAATATAACTACCAGAAGACACAATATTTAACGTGGATACCCTTTCGAGAGAAAACCACAAAAACTTATTTTTGTTAATTTGTAGGCACCAACCTACTAGAGACACCAATCCCCACTATTGTTCATAGGCACCGACCTACATGAGACATTGATCCCCTCTGATGTTTGTAGGCATCGACCTACCGGAGACACTGATCCCCTCTGTTGTTTGTAGGCACCCCTCTGTTGTTTGTAGGCATCGACCTATAGGAGACATCGATCCCCTATGTTGTGTGTAGGCACCAACCTATAGGATACATAGATCCCCTTTGTTGTTTATAGGCACGGACCTACAGAAGACACTTGTCCCTTTTGTTGCTTTTGTCTCCACAAAATCTTCCTTGCACTCTTTACTTCTTCCTTCGTCAAATATTCCCTGTGCTTTTTACTTCTTCCTTCATCGAATCTGCTCTGCGCTTGCTACTTTTGCTTTTTCTCTCCCTTCACAAGATATTCTTACTTCTACCTCAAATCTGCACTTGTGCTCACTGCTTCTACTTTTTCTAGATCACTCACTAATTTTTATTTCATCGGATATATTTATTAGAACATCAAATATGATCTTTGCCAATATTTAATCGTCGCTCCTTGAATGATATTCAATTGTCACTCCTCAAATGTTATGCATAAGAATATTACATTTTCACCCACACACAATTTTTCTCATAACTGTTGAGTGTTTAATGAGCTATGCTTCATGCATTTAATTCAATTTTTTGTTTAGATTTTAACTTAAACCATAACTATTGTAGTAAACCAAGATCACAAGAAGAATAACCATGCATAAGAACACAAAATTTATCATGGGAAACCCTTCTCAAAAAGGGAATAAAACCAAGCCAATCCTTTGTTATATTCTTCAAGAGAAAGACCTCCCACACCATTAACAAACCTAGCACACAAAAGGGTGTTGTAATTCTCATAATTTCAAACCACAACTTCTGAAATCATGAGATGACACAATGCTAAGTGTGTTTCCTCAATGGGGATTCACCTTTATTTATATAAGACTTGTCACATCAAATGATATGTCTATTGGCACAATAGGGCCGACATTAATAACTCAAAATACAATTAATAATTACCATATTATTTATCTTTTACATTAATTATCTTTTACATTAAGGTGGGGCCGACATGTACCCTTTACATAATCAATAGGGTTACAGGTAAGTCTGACTCTTGAACAATATAGCAAGGGATCTCATACACCCACTAGTGCTCAACCACTAGGGGCACATCCATAGGGATGTCCATATCTCTATCTCGTTGCGTCTCACAGGAGAACCACACTCACTAGTGCTCAGCCACTAGGATCACGTTCACCTATGGTCATCCACAGGCACGTCCAACTCAGCAGATCTTCTTTCCCACTGCATTACATAGGAGAATCATCTGGACTTCATCATCTCAACACTCTCCTCAGAGGAGGCTAATACATTGTTTTCATATATGTCTCATAACGATGCACCCAACTCATGGGAATTCACATGGTCACCTTGTGCTCAGCCACATGCGCGTTCAACTCAGCAGATCTCCTTTCTCACTACGTTACACATGAGAATCATTTGGAGTTCTTCTCAACTCTCTGTAAGGAGGAGGCCATCACTATGTTCCATCTCTATCTCAGATAGGAACCACACACACCCATCTTAGGGGCTCTCTCTTAGGTACACCCATCTCAGGGGCTCTCTCTCATGTCTATGTCCTGGAGGATGTCTCACGCAGTTGTAATCATCAACACTCCCTCTCAGCTAGGGAGGCATTCTCCATTAGGCCAAGTCTCATACAGAAGTATTCAAACTTCGTCCTGGTTGTAATCATCAACGCTCCCTCTCAGCTAGGGAGGTAATCTCCACCAAGCTAGTTTTTCACAGAAGTACTTGAACTTCATATTGGCAAGCGATTTGGTGAAGATATATGCAATTTGTTCATGTGTAGGAAGATATTTCACGTGTATTTCTTCCCTCTGCAACATATCTCTAATATAATGATATTTTAGCTCAATGTGTTTTGATCTATCATAAAACACAAGGTTCTCAGAGAGCTTCACACAGCTCTGGTTATCACAAGTAATAATAGGATCCATCTCGTGATCAAATAAAGTTGTCACAAGCCACACTGCTTCGTAGGCTACCACACTCAATGTTATATATTCTACTTCTGTAGTACTCAAGGCCATAGAGCTTTGTTTCCTGTTGTACTAGGAAACCATTGGTAAAATCCATGGTAAATAACAATCGGATGTGCTCTTCCGGTCAACTATACTCTTTGCTCAATTTGTATCGACATATCCCTGCAAACTCAAGTTCACACTGGAGGCATATCTTAGGCCATATCCAACTATGTCTCGTATATATATCTCAATACATGCTTTATTGTTATCTAGTGAGTCTATCTCAGTTGACTCATGGATTGACTAAGCACATTCGTTGCATAGCATATATCAGATCTGGTGTTAACCAAAGACATCGATGATCCAATCAGTTGTCGGTACACATGTGGATCAATCTCGTCTGAATCATCATCATTTATTCGTCAAATCCACCACCATCTGTGTACTCGTGGATTTGCATTCTGTCATACTGAACTTATTTAATATTCCCATTGTATATTTTCCTTGACTTAGGAAAAATCTCATTGGTCCTCTGTCATATGTCTTGTCCAAGAAGTAGTGCATCATACCTAGATCCTTCATATTGAAATCAAAAGTCAAGGCTTGCTTGTAACAACACAGCTTCTTGAATAAGTTATCAAAATCAGGTTCTTGTCACCAACAATGTAATAGTATAGATTTGGATCAGAAACACTCTTGCTGAAACCCAAACTTTATCAAGAATCCATCTATCTGATGTAGTTTCCAACTCACAGATGGTAGTATAGATGGGAGTGCATCGGGATGTTGGATCAATATGTCTCATCATAGTTCACTCCCTCTGCTTGTGAGAGTTCTTTGACTATAAGTCTTTTTTTTCCGACACTTCCATCATTTGTATGTCTTTTTGCCTCTTGCAAAGTTTGTCAAGCCTAGACAAGCCTTTTATGGCCTACTGTAAAGTCCCTGGGAATATCAACTGGAACAACTGGATCAATTGGATCAATGGTTGTCTCCCTCTGAAATGTTGTGGGGGAGAAGGTATTTTTCTTTTCCTTCTTCTCAAATAGTTTTGACTCCCTCTAAAGTCTTTGAAGGAAAAACATCTTCCTTTGTTGTTAACCTTCCTAGAACAAGGAAACAAACGAAAGGAAACAAGACAAGAATATCTCCTAGAGGAGATTCATGAGTACATCTCTAGAATCAAAACAATTTAAGGATTGTTGTCACAGCTACAACACCTACTTGTAATGTAGCATGATAATTAAAACAATCAAACCTGGAGTCTTCACTTCCAGTGTGTTGTTCTTCTGAATGCATTAAGACTTCTCTGGGTCTATGATTGCACCAAGGGTTCCTTTCTTCTGCAAGTACCCTTATGAAAATAATGCAAATAATACATACATACAAGTTCATGTCTTAGAGTGTACACCAATGGAGGTTTTGCTTGTTTTTCAATGTCATGATGATCAATGACATTCCTTGCTTGTTTTCCTTGTAGCCACCTTGTACTATACAAGTCTCTACATCATCCTTGTAGTTGTTGTAGTTGGGGTGGCCTTGTACTTTGGTCTAGTAGCAACTTTTTGCATGCTCAGGACAGACCTCAGACTTGGCCCTTCTATACCTCAGAGACTCCTTCAGATTTGGGCCTGGAACTTTGCTCAACATCCTAGCTTCTATCAACAACAATATTGTTGTAGTGTTCTCTGTCAAGTAACTCATACATGGCCCTTGTTGTTGGACAGTTCATCTTAGGGTGCACAGTTGTTGCAGCCTTTTGTTACTAACAACGCTGCCACATATTTTCTTGACACCATACCAGTAGATTCATTTCGCTATTCTCTTTTCCTTGGAGAAGGAGACTCTTCATATTCTATTAACTGAAAGTATGGAGCCTACTCCATGTTTTCTTCTTTTGAATCATCAATGTCAGTGAAGGTCTTCTCTAACTGACTATGGACATTATCCCCTTGCTTGGAAGCCTTTAATTTCTCATCTTTTAATTTCTCAACCTTTAATTTCTAGGCCCGAGTTACCCTTGGCTCTGCAACAGTAGGAGTTTTCATCTTCTCTTGAGAACATTGTTTCTTTTCTTTTGAACAACACCAGGGAAAACAAAAGTTGACCCCATCATGTATTTTTGTACCACACTAGAATAAACAAATGGACAAACCCTAGCTCTCGAGTTTCGAGAGAGAATTTTCCCGGAGAGGAATGCATCTCATTCCCAACATCTACTTGAAACCCATCAAAAGTATGAATGAAATGTATGGTGAGTTGAGGGTCTTCTTTGCTAAATTTTAAAAAAATGAAGCCAGCCTGCTCTCGCAGAGATACCCGCGACTTGAGGTTATGTTGTACAGTGGCATCACCTCCACAAAATTTCAACCTCAATTCTCTTGGGTTGACAATTCGACCTTTCTAGCAACACGTGCTCACAAAAAACAACAATATTGACTCTCCACAAGCCTACAGAAAAGTTTGAAATGGAACTAATTCTATCCTAAGACAGTTTCTTGTAAGGATATCAATGTCAGGGTGTCTTCGTACATCATATGCATCTGATATTTTGGTTTATCAACCCCAACATTAATCATTTGAAGTGGTAGTAGGTGCTAGAGAACTTAGTGGCTTACTATCCCATGTATTGCTATAACAATCTCATCTACACAGAAAATTTAGAAAGGGGTTCGGCCCTTTCCTTCACCACAGAAATTTCACCACGGAACTTAGAAAGGGGTATGGCCCTTTCCTTCTAGGTTGTGGTAGCCTTAGAGGCCTGCGGTGAGCCTTTTTCCTTGCCACAGAAAACTCAGGGAGATTTGGCCTCAACCTTTACCACTAAAGGAGAGGTCCAACCCTTGTTTATTTATGTCAACGGTAAGTTCTTCTCCCATGGCTTCCGTCCTCTATTTGTTGTGGGGTCCGGCCTCTTTTTTTGCAATGGCGGCAAGGTTTTGGCAGTCTTTTAGGTGACACCGGTCTTCTTTCCTCCTTGAGCAAGTGGTATTCTTCAAGACCTGCTCTGATACTATGTTGAGTTTTTAATGAGCTATGGCTCATGCATTTAATTCAATTTTATGTTTTGCTTTTAACTTGAACCATAACTACTGCAATAAACCAACATCACAAGAAGAATAACCATGCACAAGAACACAAGAAGTATCCTGGAAAACCCTTCTCAACAAGGGAAGAAAACCTAGCCAATCCTTTGTTATATTCTTCAAGAGAAAGACCTCCCACACCATTACCAAACCTAGCACACAAGAGGGTGGTGTAATTCTCATAATTTCATACCACAACTTCTGAAATCATGAGATGACACAATGCTAAGTGTGTTTCCTCAATGGGGTTTCACCTTTATTTATATAAGACGTGTCACATCAAAAGATGTGTCTATTGGCACAATAGGGCCGACATTAATAACTCAAAATATAATTAATAATCACCATATTAATTATCTTTTACATTAAGGTGGGGCTGACTTGTACCCTTTACATAATCAGTAGGGTTACATGTAAGTCTGACTCTTGAACAATATAGCAATGGATTGCATACACCCACTAGTGATCAACCACTAGGGGCACATCCATAAGGATGTCCATATCTCTATCTCACTGCATCTCACAAGAAAACCACACTCACTAGTGCTCAGCCACTAGGATCACATTCACATGTGCTCATCCACAAGCATGTCCAACTCAATAGATCTTCTTTCACACTACATTACACAGGAGAGTCATTCGGAGTTCATCATCTCAACTCTCTATTCAAAGGAGGCTAATACATCGTTTTCATCTCTGTCTCATAACGATGCACCCAACTCATGGGAATTCACACGTTCACCTTATGCTCAGCCACATGCACGTCCAACTCAGTAGATCTCATTTCTCACTGCGTTATACAGGAGAATCATATGGATTTCTTCTCAACTCTTTGTAAGGAGGAGGCCATCACTACGTTCCATCTCTGTCTCAGATAGGAACCACACACCCATCTCAAGGGGTCTCTCTCTGGTCTGTGTCCTAGAGGATGTCTCACGCAGTTGTAATCATCAACAATAACCCTCTTCTTTATTTACACTTTTCCATAAGATTTACTTGAAAAGTCATGTTCTTTTGAAAAGTCACAATTTTTCTTAAATAATAATTATTTTTCCCCCTTCCTTTATTTTTAATTCACTTTTTACCATACCATCGATAAAATAGCACCATGGTTTGTAAATCCATGTGCACATACCATGTGCACTTTCACTTTTACCCTTTTTCTTTAATCCACTCTCATGTTTACACCTCTTTTGCGTAAATTCCACTTTCACCTAACTTTTCAACTTTTGTTATTTATTAAATCCATATTTATATTTAATCCACTTTCATTTTTTCTCCACATTTACGTTAACTTCGTTTTCACTTAAATTTTCACTTTTCTATTTATTAAAGTCACATTTGTATTTGATCACTTACTAACCTTTGACATCAATGACAAAATTTTATTCAATAGTATTGCATCATGTCCAACGTCCTCTTAGAAGTTAGTCTTCCAACCATTGAGAGTACAACTATGATTAGGTACTTCATGTGTAAACACAAGATAACAAGCATGAAATACAAGAGTCTTCCTAGCATTGTTTCAAAATCGAGTCAAACTCACTTACATCTTAAGAGAGGGTTGCATAAAGATGTTAAGTCTTAGATAAACCATTAGAGAATAGAAGAGGAGGCCACAATGCAGAATATTGATACCATTAAAAATAGTATCACATCTAAACTTGAAGAGAAATTGCGGTGCAATGAAGAAATAGAGAATAAGAAGAAAATATTGTACTATAATGAGATCATTAAACAAAAAAATCAACATTATTAAAATAAGAACAAACTCTCACAAGCTTCATAGTGAAACTAGAAGTTGGACAAATCCTAAAACATTGTGGGATGAAAGAATTTGTTATCTTTGTGATACTAAGAAAGTGGAGGATGAAAGCACTTTCTCTTAGAATGTCCTACATATGCCCATATTATATCTCAATTTCAAAATATTTGTAAACCTATTCATCTTTGTAACTTGTTATCTCATCAAAACCAACAAGATTTAGGAAATCCTCGTTCCCATCTTTTTTATCATAGAAATAAATATTAAAGCAAACCAAGTAATTCCTTATCATTTTATCTTAAAGTCGATATATCAAAGTTGGTCTTGATAAATGATAATTATCATCATTAAAATTCCATTAATTTAAGAATATGAAATATTTATATAAAAACAACTTTATAAGTTAGTAACATATAACCAATATAACACTAAATGTAATGGTTATGGGTTAAATGGTTTAACCACCATAACCACATGGAGGTGCTATAAATGTAATGTAAAACATGATATGTTTTTTTTGAAAAGTATTAATGTAACATTAATAATAAAGACTAAATTCTTTATTTTCTCTCTCCACCGTTATATATGTGAATGTGTTTACATTCTACTCTCATATCAAAAGGTGCAACTTTGACTCAATGTTAAATGGTCTTCTCGAATTCATATAGGTACAATGGTAAGTCAACACTAAGTATGATGCTTTAGTTAACATTGCAATAAGTATTCAACATTCAATGCACTACTTATAACCTAGCCAATCAAAGTTAAAACTCAAGTTAAAACTCTTATAGAAAATCATTTTTCCTCTCCCATATATCTCAAGTTTATAATCACAAATGTATATCCGTAAATTGAAGTCAATGTAATAGCCTTCTATAATATGGGTTACATAGATTTAATTTTTTCTTCCGTATTATTTTCCATTTTAGCATGCGAACCATATTACCTCATAGAGGTAATAAACTTCGTGTTCAAGTTCTAATAATATCTAACTTTATAAATATTTATGTAAAGGTCATTTGTGAGTTAGTGATATGTCGTTAATATATGTTGAATGTAGTGGTTAGGTTAGGTGATTAATTCACAAAAACTTTTTAGTAATCCTATAAATATGTTATGTGAGATATATTGTGATAAAATTAATAATATAAATAATTATTTATTATATTTTCACCCTTGTTTTTGAAAATGTGTATAACTTAAACACTTACAAATGTTTTATATTCAAATCTAAAGATATAATATTGACTAAACATTGAATTATTTGCTCGAAAGCACAAACACAACATTGACTAAACATTGAATTCTCTATTCAAAAACATATAATATAAGATACGACCTTGACTAAACATTGAATTCTCTACTCAAAACGTATAGGTGCAATGATGACTCAATGTCCAACAAACCATTATGCTTTCAGCGAAAGCTATAATGATGACTTGGCATTCAATGCTCTACTATAATGATGACTTGGCATTCAATGCTCTACTTATAGCATTGATCCACAATTGCTTAGCCTACAATCAATTTAAATAACCAACAAAGATACTATTAACTTTCTCTCATGTGAAGATAAATATTTTTTTAGAATGTTGGTTTAATTAACCTCTATGTGTTCTATTTCAAACGAACATGTCATTATTACGTAATGGAATTAATCCTATGAATTGTTATTTTCATATCCTATTATGTATCTAGGCAATTAAAGCAAAACAACAAACACATATATGCACATATCATAGAAAAAAAGAGGAATTACCTAGAAAACTTAAATGCACACATCATAGAAAAAAGAGGAATTACCCAGAAAATTTAAATGGGAAAATTACCATTAAAAAGGTGGCTTGCTCAATTTCAAAGAAACTTATGTAGTAGTAGATTACAAATCAAGCTCAGCTAGAGCTCCATCATTATCTATGTCAATTATTGAAGGTAATGGGAAAGGGTATCACCCTTAATCTACCCTTGATACATTAAGATATGCAAGACTAGTGTACAACAAAAAAAAATTATTCAATGTGAATTATGACTAGGCAATCAACAATGGCTTCTTTTTTTGGAAGAAATATTCACCATCCAGATTGCAGTTGATTTCTTGTTGTAGCCTCAACAACAAGTTTGTAAAGAGATCATTAACCTGAACTAGAACATCGGAAGTACCTTTCTACTATAGTTAGCGTAAAGAAGAAAAACAACATCATTAAAATAAGAACAAACTCGCACAATCTTCATAGTGAAACTAGGCATTGGACAAAATAGAGAATGCTATGGGATGAAAGAATTTGTCATCTTTGTGATACTAAGAGAGTGGAATATGAAGCATTTTCTCTTAGAATGACTGCATACACTCACATTAAATCTCAATTTCGAGGACATTTCATAAACTCTCACACAATTTCTTTCTAGAAAGTTTAAGCTACTAAAGTATAACATTATTGATCTTCATAAGTTGTTATCTTATTAAAACCAAATAGATTTAGGAAAGCTTCTCTCCAATATTTTCGATCATAGAAACAAAATGTTAATGCAACTCAATTAAATCCTTATCATTTTTTCTTAAGGTCTGATAGATGAAAGTTCGCCTCATTGGACGATAATCATCATTATCATCATCATTAAAATTCCATTAATTTAGGAGTCCTAATCATTTATATAAGGATTACTTTACAAGTTAAGAATATATGAACAATGTAATCTTAAATGTAGTGGTTATGGGTTAGATGGTTAAACCACCATAACCACATAGAAGTGCTATAAATGTAATGTATGATATAATGTATGGTTATAATATTAATAATAATAAAATAAAAAAATCTTTCTACCATTTTATATGTAATGTAGTCACCCTAAATTCTTATAAACGCTCTCCTTTCACACGTAAAAATAAGGCATTGACTCAAATTAAATACTTATCTCAAATTCATGTAAGTGCAATGTTGTCTCAACACCTAACAAACTAATGTTACAATAATGACTTAAAATTCAATGAATTGTTTGTAACCTAGCCAAGTAATGTTAAAACTCTTATTGGAAATTTTTTTTTTTCTTTCCCATATGTCTCAACTCCTCATCCAATAACTCTCGAGCCAAGCTAATGTTACAATGATGACTTAAAATTCAATGAAATGCTTATAACCTAGCCAAGTAATGTTAAAACTCTTATTGGAAAATATTTTTTTCTTTCCCACAAGTCTCAACTCCTCATCCAACAACCCTTGAGCTAATTCTTCCTATTGTATCCTATTTCAATCATATTATATTTAAAGTCATTTAATTCGTAACTTTTTATTTTAAACATATTATATTTTTTATCTCAATTTAATCTTTTTATAATTTAATCTTTTACTCTTTGAAACCACATCAATGATTTATAAATTTATTTTTCCACGAAGGGAATTTAAGCACATAAGATGATGAATGCACAACTCGACTTGAATTACAGAACTTCCAACATTATGGAAATCATTTCCATAAAGATTTTCTTAATATGAAACTCCCATGGAATCGCGAGTAAAGTTTTTTTTCAGCAGAAAATTTCTCAATATATTTATATATGTTGTTCTCATATAACAAGTACATTGTTTGCTATTACAACCTTCTTCCTGAAGTATGGCTTAGTCCACCTTAGACATAACATTTCCCAGAAGTAAAACAAGACCTATCCTGAAGTCGTACATAAGTGCTAATAGCATATTTCCAACCTCAACAAAAAAAACCAAACCAGATTACAAAAAATAGAGTGTCCATGGTGACTAAAAGATAGCACAAAAAGGAAATTCCAGATCTCAGATTTATTGCGATGTCAACCCTGCTATACTATCTGGATCATAGATAGAGTCGCATAGTTAGTGGGGGGGCCTTGTGGCCATCCTCCCATTTGTTGTAGTGGATCCTCCCTTCCGACACTAGTAAAGCGCGTTTAGAAAGCGCATCTCCTTCCATATTCTCTTCTATGTAGATATGATCAAATCTAATGATGTTGAATAAGGAAATAAGATCCTTGATCTTATCCATCCATCCCATAAGAGAAGTTACTTGTAAATTTCTCTTGAGGTTTAACCAATCTATCACTCTTTGAATCCCCCAGAACATGAAGATGATCGATATCCAGTCGGTGTGCTAAGGATAAGGAGGCCCATACCCTAAGTAGTTCTGCCCTAGTATTTGTGCTCATCCCACAGTTGAAAGTCCACCTCTAAACTATATATTTCCTGAGATCTTAATGATGCCCCCTACCCCACTTAGATTACCATTTTCTTGTGCAGCACCATCAAACCAACAACTAGATGTCAAAGTAATGTCTGGAGTCTTCTTGTTCCTTTTGTAATTTCTTTTTTGTAAAGTCTATCCGTTGGATATATTCACCAACCCTCTGATTTTGATGCCAACACCTTGTACAGTAGGAGAACAATTTTCAAAAATGCACCTATTTCTTTCCATCCATATGTACCAGCAGACCATTGATGGTAATGTAGTGTAGACTTTTTCCAGTTTTAGCCAATTTTCATAGCAATTAGTTAATGAGTAACCTCCCCAAGAAGAAGCAAGACTAAAAACAGTATGTAAATATTGCCACAGGTGGAGAGTAAATGGGCAGTTTACAAATAAGTGTAAATTGGTCTCCTCATCCCTATGGCAGAGTGAACAGATGCTCGGACCTTCCCATCCTCTTTTCCGCGATGAATCCCAAGTTAGGATTCTTTGTTCCAAGGCCAACCAAGTGAAAAGTTTAATCTTGTATGCTAAATCTCAT
>JZKD02S2362666.1:147595-159082 GCA_000966675.3 Picea glauca | reverse complement strand
ATTTGTCTCAGACATGGTACAAGCATCTGCTAAATAAATGGAAGGTTTTGCCTCTTATTTAATGTAATGTCCCCTTCCAAACGATCACTCTAGGAGGACGACTTAATTGTATATTTGATTCCCATAGGCCATGGTTGATTAAAAAAGGGGATTAATAGATTAATTATTTGATGTCATTTGGATAAAAAAAAGCTACATTATAAAGTGGCATTGAGTAATTAAAAAGTGACTTGAAGAATAAAGTGAATAAAACCTTATAAAGTCATTTTAATCACTTAAGTGAAGGTAAAAAGGTAAAAGGGTCAGCAAACACGTAAAAGGGTCAGCAAAAAGGTGAGAGGGATAAAAGAAAGATGTGAACTCATTCTTTCATTACATTGATGATTATTTCATATATTGATTTGAAAAGCTCTTAGAGCCTTTGGGGTTTGAAGTGAAACCCTTGTTTGGATTGGTTTCGATGGTGAAAGATTTCACCCTAGCTAATCAAGTTTCAGTGGTGAAAGATTCCACACTAGCCATTAGAAGGGGAGATCATCCAAATCTTCCACTTGCATTCATCTTTGAGGAGGTTGATCCATCTTTTGCAGCAGATTGGACTTTGTAGAAACCATAATCCTCTTGGAAGAGAATGAGTTAGACCTTTGGAGACCGTTTGGTTCTAGTGGAGGCCATATCATCTTGTGCAGAGCGAGTTTGGTTGTGAGAGGGTTGATTTACTTGAGTAGGGGTTGAATCATCATTGGAGGAGGTTGTATTTTCTTTGTTGGGCCGAGTTTTCTAGTTAAAGGGTCGAGTTTCTTAATGTAGGGGGGCGAGTATTACTAGCAGGGTCATGATTTCGTGGTGGAGATCGATCCCCTTTTCTTGGCAGCAGATCTTGTGGTTTGGATGGAGATTCTACACCCATTTCAAAGTTCATCATTACCTCAAATATTCCATCCAAGTTGTGCCACCAAGTGCAAGGTTATTCCAAGCCAACTCAACAATAATTCAACCCATGTTTTAGAACACTTAAAAACACTACAGCAACAACAAGAAGGTATCATCAAGTGGCATTGGGGTATGCTTCCAAAGTGTTTGTCAAAAGTCCCAAACCAACAATCAATTTAAAACATAACAACAAAAATGGAGTTATTACAGTGAGGTTTGGGTATGTTAACTAATTGTTTAACGAAAGTCCTAGACCAAACAAACACTAAAATATTGCAACGGTAAGTAGAAATCCATATCAACAGTAAGGAGGGTTACTATATTGGTATCAGAGTTGGTGTTCCTGTCAGCCCGTGTATTGCATGTTACTTCGATGAATATGGGGGACGTAATACACATCGCATACAGGAGAAGAAGGTACATAGGAGATGAAAATATTTTTCAGTCAGGGTCAAAAGGAGAGGAAGACATGGGGGACAAAAACGAACAGCCATAGGATAGCGCTATACACATTTTAAATGACTTGGCAAGGGCACAAAATGACATAGTGAGGATACAAAGCAACCTAGAAAGGGGGAAGCTACAGATGGTTGAGCTTCTTACCCAACTTGTGGAAAATACTCAAGGGACTATTGGCAGCCATGGTCAAAATGGAAACCGTGTTGAAGGGAGTAATAGACGTGTCCCTACATAGAATCACATTGGGTCCACTAGCAGAGTGACTCTTAGACCTCATATGCCTCAATTTTTAGAAGGACAACTAGCTGGAAATTAGGGGCAGCAAGGACAAGGGGAAGACTTTAAGGAGTATTTGAGGGAGTATCAGACTCTAGGGGAGGAGTTTCAGACAACCATGTCTTTACATAATTTTGTACTATCAAGTACAAGAATAATCCCAAGGAGTTCAACAAGGACCCATAGAGATGGGAGCTTCAACAGAAAGTGGGAAAATTATCCATCCCTTACTTTGATGGATCTAGCAAATCCATTGCTAGAGCGTGGGTACATAAGTTGGACACATATTTCCAACTTAACCCCATGACAAAGACAACAACCATGAAATATGCCACCTTGCATTTGGATGGAGAAGCTCATGTGTGGTGCTACCATGGGTTAGCCACATTGGAACATAGTAGCATCACTTCATACTTGGATTTCACTCAGAGGTTGATGGATAGATTTGATAGGAAGGATCTAGAGATACATTTTAGGGAGCCAGCACGACTTAGATAGACAGGTACACCAGATGCCTACATTTGAGAGTTCCATAGGATTGCAGTCATGGTGAAGGATGTATTCGATCACAGATTGATTATGTTGTTTATAGAGGGACTTTTCAAACCCCTGCAAGGTTGGGTTAAGGCCTCCAAACCAGCGGCACTATGGGATGTTATCATCAGGACACGTGACATGGAGGATGTAGTGCCCAAAAACAAAAATCCTTCTAAACCTTTCATAGCTCAAAAGAACAAAGATAAGAAGCCCTTTCAGAAGGAATGGTCTTGGAAAGATAGATTGGATGAGGAGACTCAAAGAGAATTGAGGAGGAAGAATCTTCGTTACAACTACAAGGAGCCTTGGGAGTCGAGTCACAGATGCATGGGGAAGGGTAAGGTACATTACATTAAGGTACTTCCTGACAGTGATGAAGAAGATGAGGCAGGGCGTGAGCAGGGCAGTGAGCATAACAGTTCAAATGATGAGTAGCCACGAGTGGAGGCTAAGAATGTTGAGCAGCAACGCGTTGAGACTAACGGTGACTATCACCACTCTAGTAGGTGTTCCTAGATTTCACACCTTCAGGGTCTATGGGGTATTACAGGGACAATGTGTCATGGTTCCGATTGAGGGTGGGGCAACCCACAACTTCATTGACTCGGCTTTGGTGAATAGGAGAGGCATTCCTACAGTAGACTTTGAGGGGTTTGATGTAGTGGTGGCTGGTGGGCGTAGTATGCCATGCACACAAAAGATTCTGAAGTTGGATGTAGCGTTGGGCAACTACACATTGACCAATGATTTTTACGTAGTTGAGATGTCATATACTAATATCATATTGGGTGTTCAATGGCTTGTTTCCTTGGGAAATCATTTTGTTGACTACCAATCCATGGAGCTAGAGTTCACGGCAACAGATGGTAGGAAGGTGGTTTTGAGGGGCATGTCCAGTGGTGCTCCTAGGATTGTTTCGGCCCAGCAGATGGAGGGCATATTCAGGCATGGGACGAAGTACTTTCCAAAGACTGATCTTTGATCACCCTATCAACATGTCAGGAACAAGAAGCTTGGCATGACGGAGGCTTTATATTTGGGCCATTCGATTAGTGCACAGGGTGTACAGGTACATCAGGAGGAGATCCAGGCCATCTTGGATTGGCTCACAGAGATTTCATTTAATTGGAATTCCCACCTTCTGGTGGATTATTCCAAGGATTGGTTTGCTTGTGAGTTGATGGATGGTCGCATTCAGGATGACAGGTACAAAGTGGTGGATGACATTACCTACTACAAAGATAACATATACTTAGCCCATGAGTCCACACTTAGGGAGGAGATCATGAGGGCTATACATGATACACCCTTAGCAAGGCATCCTGGATACTTTAGGACTTCCCAACATATCAGAGACGTTCTCATGGAGATGCCTCGAGGATGATGTGTTGAGACATGTGAGTGAGTGTATGATTTGTCAGCGGAATGAGTCAGAACATACCCATCCAATAGGATTATTGTAGCCTATATTCATTCCAGAACAGAAGGGGGAGAGTGCGTCGACAGATTTCATCATTGGTCTACCATAGGTATATGGCAGGGATTGTATTTATATCATTGATGATCGGTGGACCAAGTTGGCACATTTCTTTGTGAGTCCATTAGATTATGAGGCACCGCAGGGGACAGAATTGTTTTTTAGAGAAGTGTTTAGACTCCATGGGTTGCCTAAGTACATTGATGGTGATCGGGACAACACATTTTTCAATACATTTTGGCAAGAGTTGCGCGGATTAGCAGGCATAGAGTTGACTCCTAGTACTTTGTTTCCATCAGTTGGGTGCATACAAAAACATGAGTTCAAAACTTGGCATATTTGGATCCCAATTGTTATTAATATAGCACAGAGGGAGTCGGTTGGCTCGAGGGATGGTGGACTTCTAGTTTGGTTGTGGGTTCCAAGAACTCATCTAAGTGGTCCATTTCATTTTCGGGATGCCTCAAGAAGAGATGTTGGGGAACATTCTAAATGGAAAGACAAATTTTCCTTGTCAACACCTAGGATCAAGTACGACAGTGGACTTGCGGACTTTGATTCCATTGAGATACATTTGCAGGGTGTGATCATTGATAGTGGAGACAATTCTTCTAGGCATTACAACTTGGGATTCCAGGAGTGGAGGATGCAGTCTAGGCATGAGGGTCAGATATTTATGATTAGAGTGGCGTGGCCTCAGCATAATGGGTCCTTTCTAGGGCTGGCATGGGATCTTGGGACTTCATGGTTTGACAATTTGGCAACTGGTACAGATGGAAGAGCTAGTTTTTATTATCAGGAGCTCACTCTTATAGTGCCTTGGACTAGCTTCCCAGGAGGGTGATTCTATGAGGGGTGGACTGAGTCTTTACAATATCTAATTGCTCTTCTGATCAGTGGCCTTCAGGAGGCCTCTTGTGTTAGTACCTTGCATGACATTTTGGCTCCACCTGTTGTTCGTATGGTTGTGTTGGCATTGCTTGAGGACAAGCAATCTCGAGAAGGGAGGAGTGTAATGTCCCCTTCCAAATGATCGCTCAAGGAGGACGACTTAATGGTTTATCTAATTCCCATGGGCCATGGTCAATTAAAAAAGAGAATTAATAGATTAATTATTTGATGTCATTTGGAGGAAAAAACTACATTATAAAGTGACATTGAGTAATTAAAAAGTGACTTTTAAGAATAAAGTGAATAAAACCTTATAAAGTCACTTTAATCACTTAAGTGAAGGTAAAAAAGTGAAATGGTCAACAAAAAGGTGAGAGGGATAAAAAAAAGATGAGAGTTCATTCTCTCATTATGTTAATGATTATTTCTGATATTGATTTGGAGAGTTCTTTGAGCCTTCGGGGTTCAAACTAAAACCCTTGTTTGGATTGGTTTTGGTGGTGAAAGATTCCACCCTAGTTGATCAGGTTTTGGTGGTGAAATATTTCACTCTAGCCATTAGGAGGGGAGATCATTCAGATCTTCCACTTGCATTCATCTTTGAGGAGGTTGATCCATCTTTTGCAACAATTTGGACTATGTAGAAGCCATAATCCTCTTGGAGGAGGACGAGTTAGACCTTTAGAGGTCGTTTGGTTCTAGCGGGAGCCATATCATCTTGTGCAGGTTGATTTTAACTGTAAGAGGGCCAATTTACTTGAGTAGGGGCCGAATCATCATTGGAGGAGGTTGTATTTTCCTTGTTGGGTCGATTTCTTGCTGTGGGAGGCCGAAATTTCTTGTTGGGTCAAGTTTTTTGGTTAAAGGGTCGAATTTCTTATTGTAGGGGGTCAAGTATTACTAGCAGGGCCAAGATTTTGTGGTGGAGGTCGATCCCCTTTTCTTGGCAGCAGATCCAAGAAGGTGTTCTTTTCAACAACCAAATTCAACAGTGGACAACTTCCAAATCAACTCCTTGCTCTTTGAACTATAATCAATGATTCTAGCAATCGGACTCTACAACACTCTGATTTGGCTCTCTATTGATGAGTCCTTTAAAGGTCGTGTTAGCATAAGTATGTCATCAGACTAGTTAAGCTCACTTCGGAAATTAATCATATCTNCAAGGACAAGGGGAAGACTTTAAGGAGTATTTGAGGGAGTATCAGACTCTAGGGGAGGAGTTTCAGACAACCATGTCTTTACATAATTTTGTACTATCAAGTACAAGAATAATCCTAGGGAGTTCAACAAGGGCCCATAGAGATGGGAGCTTCAACAGAAAGTGGGAAAATTATCCATCCCTTACTTTGATGGATCTAGCAAATCCATTGCTAGAGCATGGGTACATAAGTTGGACACATATTTCCAACTTAACCCCATGACAAAGACAACAACCATGAAATATGCCACCTTGCATTTGGATGGAGAAGCTCATGAGTGGTGCTACCATGGGTTAGCCACATTGGAACATAGTAGCATCACTTCATACTTGGATTTCACTCGGAGGTTGATGGATAGATTTGATAGGAAGGATCTAGAGATACATTTCAGGGAGCCAGCACGACTTAGACAAACAAGTACACCAAATACCTACATTTGAGAGTTCCATAGGATTGCAGTCATGGTGAAGGATGTATTCGATCACAGATTGATTATGTTGTTTATAGAGGGACTTTTCGAACCCCTGCAAGGTTGGGTTAAGGCCTCCAAACCAGCGGCACTATGGGATGTTATCATCAGGACGTGTGACATGGAGGATGTAGTGCCCAAAAACAAAAATCCTTCTAAACCTTTCATAGCTCAAAAGAACAAAGATAAGAAGCCCTTTCAAAAGGAATGGTATGGGAAAGATAGATTGGATGAGGAGACTCAAAGAGAATTGAGGAGGAAGAAACTTTGTTACAACAACAAGGAGCCTTGGGAGTCGAGTTACAGATGCATGGGGAAGGGTAAGGTACATTATATTAAGGTACTTCCTGACAGTGATGAGGAAGATGAGGTAGGGCGTGAGCAGGGCAACGAGCATAACAATTCAAATGATGAGCAGCCACGAGTGGAGGCTAAGAATGTTGAGCAGCAATGCGTTGAGACTAAGGGTGACTATCGCCACTCTATTAGGTGTTCCTAGATTTCACACCTTTAGGGTCTGTGGGGTATTACAGGGACAGTGTGTCATGGTTCTGATTGAGGGTGGGGAAACCCACAACTTCATTGACTCGGCTTTGGTGAATAGGAGAGGCATTCCTACAGTGGACTTTGAGGGGTTTGATGTAGTGGTGGCTGGTGGGCGTAGTATGCCATGCACACAGAAGATTCTGAAGTTGGATGTAGCGTTGGGCAACTACACATTGACCAATGATTTTTACGTAGTTGAGATGCCATATACTAATATCATATTGGGTGTTCAATGGCTTGTTTCCTTGGGAAATCATTTTGTTGACTACCAAGCCATGGAGCTAGAGTTCACGGCAACAGATGGTAGGAAGGTGGTTTTGAGGGGCATGTCCAGTGGTGCTCCTAGGATTGTTTCGGCCCAGCAGATGGAGGGCATATTCATGCATGGGACGAAGTACTTTCCAAAGACTGATCTTTGATCATCCTATCAGCATGTCAGGAACAAGAAGCTTGGCATGACGGAGGCTTTATATTTGGGCCATGTGATCAATGCACAGGGTGTACAAGTACATCAGGAGAAGATCCAGACCATCTTGGATTGGCTCACAGGGCTTTCATTTAATTGGAATTTCCACCTTCTGGTGGATTATTCCAAGGATTGGTTTGCTTGTGAGTTGATGGATGGTCACATTCAGGATGACAGGTACAAAGTGGTGGATGACATTACCTACTACAAAAATAACATATACTTAGCCCATGAGTCCACACTTAGGGAGGAGATCATGAGGGCTATACATGATACACCCTTGGCAAAGCATTCTGGATACTTTAGGACTTCCCAACAGATCAGAGAGGTTCTCATGGAGATGCCTCAAGGACGATGTGTTGAGACAAATGAGTGAGTGTATGACTTGTCAGCGGAAGGAATCAAAACATACCCATCCAACAGGATTATCGTAGCCTATATTCATTCCAGAACAGAAGGGGGAGAGTGTGTCGACAGATTTCATCATTGGTCTACCATAGGTATATGGCAGGGATTGTATTTATATCATTGATGATCGATGGACCAAGTTGGCACGTTTCTTTGTGAGTCCATCATATTATGAGGCACCGCAGGCGACAGAATTGTTTTTTAGAGAGGTGTTTAGACTCCATGGGTTGCCTAAGTACATGGATAGTGATCGGGACAACACATTTTTCAATACATTTTGGCAAGAGTTGCGCGGATTAGCAAGCATAGAGTTGACTCCTAGTACTTTGTTTCCATCAGTTGGGTGCATACAAAAACATGAATTCAAAACTTGGCATATTTGGATCCCAATTGTTATTAATGTAGCATAGTGGGAGTCGGTTGGCTCGAGGGATGGTGGACTTCTAGTTTGGTTGTGGGTTCCAAGAACTCATCTAAGTGGTCCATTTCATTTTCGGAATGCCTCGAGAAGAGATGTTGGGGAACATTCTAAATGGCAAGACAAATTTTCCTTGTCGACACCTAGGATCAAGTATGACAGTGGACTTGCGGACTTTGATTCCATTGAGATACATTTCCAAGGTGTGATCATTGATAGTGGAGACAATTCTTCTAGACATTACAACTTGGGATTCCAGGAGTGGAGGATGCAATCTAGGCATGAGGGTCAGATATTTATGATTAGAGTGGCATAGCCTCAGCATAGTGGGTCCTTTCTAGGGCTAGCATGGGATCTTGGGACTTCATGGTTTGACAATTTGGCAACTAGTACAGATGGAAGAGCCATTTTTTATTATCAGGAGCTCACTCTTATAGTGCCTTGGACTAGCTTCCTAGGAGGGTGATTCTATGAGGGGTGGATTGGGTCTTTACAATATCTAATTACTCTTTTGATCAGTGGCCTTCAGGAGGCCTCTTGTGTTAGTACCTTGCATGACAGTTTGGCTCCACCTGTTGTTCGTATGGTTGTGTCGGCATTGCTTGAGGACAAGCAATCTCGAGAAGGGAGGAGTGTAATGTCCCCTTCCAAATGATCGCTCAAGGAGAACGAATTAATGGTTTATCTAATTCCCATGGGCCATGGTCAATTAAAAAAGGGAATTAATAGATTAATTATTTGATGTCATTTGGAGGAAAAAACTACATTATAAAGTGACATTGAGTAATTAAAAAGTGACTTGAAGAATAAAGTGAATAAAACCTTATAAAGTCACTTTAATCACTTAAGTGAAGGTAAAAAAGTGAAAGGGTCAACAAAAAGGTGAGAGGGATAAAAGAAAGATGAGAGTTTGTTCTCCCATTATGTTAATGATTATTTCTAATATTGATTTGGAGAGTTCTTTGAACCTTCGGGGTTCAAACTAAAACCCTTGTTTGGATTGGTTTCGATGGTGAAAGATTCCACCCTAGTTGATCGGGTTTTGGTGGTGAAATATTTCACTCTAGCCATTAGGAGGGGAGATCATTCAAATCTTCCACTTGCATTCATCTTTGAGGAGGTTGATCCATCTTTTGCAACAATTTGGACTATGTAGAAGCCATAATCCTCTTGGAGGAGGACGAGTTAGACCTTTAGAGGTCGTTTGGTTCTAGCGGGAGCCATATCATCTTGTGCAAGTTGAGTTTGACTGTGAGAGGGCCAATTTACTTGAGTAGGGGTCGAATCATCATTGGAGGAGGTTGTATTTTCCTTGTTGGGTCGATTTCTTGCCGTGGGAGGCCGAAATTTCTTGTTGTGTTGAGTTTTTTGGTTAAAGGGTTGAATTTCTTGTTGTAGGGGGTCGAGTATTACTAGCAGGGCCAAGATTTTGTGGTGGAGGTCGATCCCCTTTTCTTGGCAGCAGATCCAAGAAGGTGTTCTTTTCAACAACCAAATTCAACAATGGACAACTTCCAAATCAGCTCCCTACTCTTTGAACTGTAATCAATGATTCTAGCAATCAGACTCTACAACACTCTAATTTTGGCTCTCTATTGATGAGTCCTTTAATGGTCGTGTTAGCATAAGTATGTCATCAGACTAGTTAAGCTCACTTAGGAAATTAATCATATCTCCTAGCTATCTGCCAACCACCTTCATAGATGCAAGACCCCTCCAGAATTGTTATATATAGAGGGCCTCTCTTTGTATTTTTGCACAACATAAATAATAGATTAGTTCTATTCTCATTATGTTTGAGTTTCTCTGTCTATTTTATGAGTTTTGTTGTCTATGTGGAGGATAAGTTGATCTTATCCTCTTACCTGTGGTCTGATTTTACATGGTATTAGAGCTACATGGCCTCAGCCTCCTCCATCTCTCCTTGTTGCCTCTATTTTGAGATATGGGCATGTTTTAGGTCGGTCTCCTACATGTTTTCTTTGTTGACCCGAATTGAACAGACAGTGTTCACCTTTGTTCGTGGGTGGTTTTCCCTCTGTTGTTGGGTCAACTTAATCTTTGTTCGTAGGTTAGTTGTTGCTCGTTTGTTTTTGGAAAGAGGTCGGCTCTCCTTGTGACCAGTCTGTTGTCCGCAGAGGGGTGGGCTCTCTCTGCCTAGATCACTACTTACTTCGTGGGTCTGTTGGTGGGTTTGTTCATGGGTCGATTTCTTTATGAGGGATACGTTGAAGATGTGCCCTCTGTTGTAAAATCAATCCCTCTCTTGCCCAGAAAATAGAGTTGCTCATCTATCTTGCCCAAAACATCGATTTGACCTTTTAATCAAGGTTAAACTCTTTAGAGATTGAATATTTTATTTTCAAATCAAGGTTACACCTTTTTTTTATGTGCTGGGAAATAATTCTTGTAAAACCCTAAGTGCCTTTTTTTAATAAAATATTTTTTGAGGGGGGGTCACCAAGCCCGATTTAGAGCCTTGTGATTTGTTTGATGTGTGGTTAGTGATTTGATTCTCTTACTATGGCAGATAAGTTGGCTTTGCCCATATTAACTCCTCGTAACTATTTTACTTGGAAATCCGCAATGATTGTTTTATTGCGGAGTAAAGGTCTATATAGGGTTACTATTGGTACAAAAATTGAACCCACGCGAAATATTGAAAAACCTAAATGCCATAATCGTTGTGATGAAGCTTTAGGTTTAATATGTCTATCTCTTTCTCCGGAACTATTGTTCCATCTTGAAGGCATGGATACTCCTGATGCAGCATGGAAGCAACTTCAACAACTATTTGGTAAAACAGATGAAATTTGTGGTCATCAATTGGAAAATGAATTAATCTCAATCGCAATAATTTTGATAGTATTCAAGATTTCATTTCCAAGTTCAAGTCTCTTCGGCTTCAATTAAAGGATTGTAATATTGACAAAAAGGATGAACAACTCATTTTGTCAGTACTCTCTAAGTTAGGTGAGCCATATTCAATGTTTGTTTCCACATTTTATTCCAGTAGGGATGCCTTGGGGCCCAATTTTGCAATGCCTTCTTTTGATGCTTTTGTTGAAAGACTTACTCGTGAGCAAGATAAACTCATTCAAATGGGTGCTCTTAGCTCCAAAAATTTTAAGTCTCATGCTCTTGTAGCTAACTCAAAGATACACATAAAAAGGCATCTGAATGGAAACAAACGCAAAGCACAAAGGAGTGCAACTCTTCAAATCACTCATCTAAGCAAGATTGTAAAGGAAAGAAAAGTCCTCTTAAATGTGCCTTTTGTGGAAAAGGTCATCCAGAGTCTCGTTGCTTGAAGAAATTGGTTGTTTTGTCTTCAAAAATGAAGAAACACAATTTAAATGTCAATCCATCTTCTTCTAGCAATAGTACAGGAAATGCTAAAGCTCT
>JZKD02S2362666.1:90186-130494 GCA_000966675.3 Picea glauca | reverse complement strand
GGATTATTCTTGTACTTGATAGTACAAAATTATGTAAAGACATGGTTGTCTGAAACTCCTCCCCTAGAGTCTGATACTCCCTCAAATACTCCTTAAAGTCTTCCCCTTGTCCTTGCTGCCCCTAATTTCCAGCTAGTTGTCCTTCTAAAAATTGAGGCATATGAGGTCTAAGAGTCACTCTGCTAGTGGACCCAATGTGATTCTATGTAGGGACACGTCTATTACTCCCTTCAACACGGTTTCCATTTTGACCATGGCTGCCAATAGTCCCTTGAGTATTTTCCACAAGTTGGGTAAGAAGCTCAACCATCTGTAGCTTCCCCCTTTCTAGGTTGCTTTGTATCCTCACTATGTCATTTTGTGCCCTTGCCAAGTCATTTAAAATGTGTATAGCGCTATCCTATGGCTGTTCGTTTTTGTCCCCCATGTCTTCCTCTCCTTTTGACCCTGACTGAAAAATATTTTCATCTCCTATGTACCTTCTTCTCCTGTATGCGATGTGTATTACGTCCCCCATATTCATCGAAGTAACATGCAATACACGGGCTGACAGGAACACCAACTCTGATACCAATATAGTAACCCTCCTTACTGTTGATATGGATTTCTACTTACCGTTGCAATATTTTAGTGTTTGTTTGGTCTAGGACTTTCGTTAAACAATTAGTTAACATACCCAAACCTCACTGTAATAACTCCATTTTTGTTGTTATGTTTTAAATTGATTGTTGGTTTGGGACTTTTGACAAACACTTTGGAAGCATACCCCAATGCCACTTGATGATACCTTCTTGTTGTTGCTGTAGTGTTTTTAAGTGTTCTAAAACATGGGTTGAATTATTGTTGAGTTGGCTTGGAATAACCTTGCACTTGGTGGCACAACTTGGATGGAATATTTGAGGTAATGATGAACTTTGAAATGGGTGTAGAATCTCCATCCAAACCACAAGATCTGCTGCCAAGAAAAGGGGATCGATCTCCACCACGAAATCATGACCCTGCTAGTAATACTCGCCCCCCTACATTAAGAAACTCGACCCTTTAACTAGAAAACTCGGCCCAACAAAGAAAATACAACCTCCTCCAATGATGATTCAACCCCTACTCAAGTAAATCAACCCTCTCACAACCAAACTCGCTCTGCACAAGATGATATGGCCTCCACTAGAACCAAACGGTCTCCAAAGGTCTAACTCATTCTCTTCCAAGAGGATTATGGTTTCTACAAAGTCCAATCTGCTGCAAAAGATGGATCAACCTCCTCAAAGATGAATGCAAGTGGAAGATTTGGATGATCTCCCCTTCTAATGGCTAGTGTGGAATCTTTCACCACTGAAACTTGATTAGCTAGGGTGAAATCTTTCACCATCGAAACCAATCCAAACAAGGGTTTCACTTCAAACCCCAAAGGCTCTAAGAGCTTTTCAAATCAATATATGAAATAATCATCAATGTAATGAAAGAATGAGTTCACATCTTTCTTTTATCCCTCTCACCTTTTTGCTGACCCTTTTACGTGTTTGCTGACCCTTTTACCTTTTTACCTTCACTTAAGTGATTAAAATGACTTTATAAGGTTTTATTCACTTTATTCTTCAAGTCACTTTTTAATTACTCAATGCCACTTTATAATGTAGCTTTTTTTTATCCAAATGACATCAAATAATTAATCTATTAATCCCCTTTTTTAATCAACCATGGCCTATGGGAATCAAATATACAATTAAGTCGTCCTCCTAGAGTGATCGTTTGGAAGGGGACATTACATTAAATAAGAGGCAAAACCTTCCATTTATTTAGCAGATGCTTGTACCATGTCTGAGACAAATGTGGCAAACACATCTTATGCAATCCTTTCTCATTCTAATACGACAAAAGAGTCTTTTGGTAGTTTTGAATTGCATTCCAGGTGCACAGGCTCTAAGTTGATGAAGCAAATGGGTTAGTTTGGCCAAGAGCTTGGTGAGAAAGACTATGGTATCACATACTCCATTGTAGTGGAACCTACATTGAAGTGTGAAAGCTTAGGGTTTGGTGGTAAAGACGAAGTGGGTGAATGCTTCAATGTTGTGAAATATTGTGAGCATGTAGTGGTAAAACAATGCAACTCATCTCTAGAGAGTTTATCTCTAAGAGAAGGTAATATCAACATCACCTTTGTCAAGGCAACAAACATTGAAGCAATGGCCACTTCAAGTGAAGAAAATACAACAACAAATGGAGTGGGCATTAGAAAACAAGGCAAAGCAAGCAAAAAACAAGCCACGTGGAGGTCCTTGGGTGGGATCCTAACCCCACACTCCACATCTTCCACTCTGCATAAGGAAACAAGCAAAGGCTCAAGGTAACATGATAAAGACATACACCAACAAGGTGGCCCCAAGACCAAGACCTAGTTGGCATATTATGTGGCCAAATCATCCGGTGTGCCACGTGNGGATTATTCTTGTACTTGATAGTACAAAATTATGTAAAGACATGGTTGTCTGAAACTCCTCCCCTAGAGTCTGATACTCCCTCAAATACTCCTTAAAGTCTTCCCCTTGTCCTTGCTGCCCCTAATTTCCAGCTAGTTGTCCTTCTAAAAATTGAGGCATATGAGGTCTAAGAGTCACTCTGCTAGTGGACCCAATGTGATTCTATGTAGGGACACGTCTATTACTCCCTTCAACACGGTTTCCATTTTGACCATGGCTGCCAATAGTCCCTTGAGTATTTTCCACAAGTTGGGTAAGAAGCTCAACCATCTGTAGCTTCCCCCTTTCTAGGTTGCTTTGTATCCTCACTATGTCATTTTGTGCCCTTGCCAAGTCATTTAAAATGTGTATAGCGCTATCCTATGGCTGTTCGTTTTTGTCCCCCATGTCTTCCTCTCCTTTTGACCCTGACTGAAAAATATTTTCATCTCCTATGTACCTTCTTCTCCTGTATGCGATGTGTATTACGTCCCCCATATTCATCGAAGTAACATGCAATACACGGGCTGACAGGAACACCAACTCTGATACCAATATAGTAACCCTCCTTACTGTTGATATGGATTTCTACTTACCGTTGCAATATTTTAGTGTTTGTTTGGTCTAGGACTTTCGTTAAACAATTAGTTAACATACCCAAACCTCACTGTAATAACTCCATTTTTGTTGTTATGTTTTAAATTGATTGTTGGTTTGGGACTTTTGACAAACACTTTGGAAGCATACCCCAATGCCACTTGATGATACCTTCTTGTTGTTGCTGTAGTGTTTTTAAGTGTTCTAAAACATGGGTTGAATTATTGTTGAGTTGGCTTGGAATAACCTTGCACTTGGTGGCACAACTTGGATGGAATATTTGAGGTAATGATGAACTTTGAAATGGGTGTAGAATCTCCATCCAAACCACAAGATCTGCTGCCAAGAAAAGGGGATCGATCTCCACCACGAAATCATGACCCTGCTAGTAATACTCGCCCCCCTACATTAAGAAACTCGACCCTTTAACTAGAAAACTCGGCCCAACAAAGAAAATACAACCTCCTCCAATGATGATTCAACCCCTACTCAAGTAAATCAACCCTCTCACAACCAAACTCGCTCTGCACAAGATGATATGGCCTCCACTAGAACCAAACGGTCTCCAAAGGTCTAACTCATTCTCTTCCAAGAGGATTATGGTTTCTACAAAGTCCAATCTGCTGCAAAAGATGGATCAACCTCCTCAAAGATGAATGCAAGTGGAAGATTTGGATGATCTCCCCTTCTAATGGCTAGTGTGGAATCTTTCACCACTGAAACTTGATTAGCTAGGGTGAAATCTTTCACCATCGAAACCAATCCAAACAAGGGTTTCACTTCAAACCCCAAAGGCTCTAAGAGCTTTTCAAATCAATATATGAAATAATCATCAATGTAATGAAAGAATGAGTTCACATCTTTCTTTTATCCCTCTCACCTTTTTGCTGACCCTTTTACGTGTTTGCTGACCCTTTTACCTTTTTACCTTCACTTAAGTGATTAAAATGACTTTATAAGGTTTTATTCACTTTATTCTTCAAGTCACTTTTTAATTACTCAATGCCACTTTATAATGTAGCTTTTTTTTATCCAAATGACATCAAATAATTAATCTATTAATCCCCTTTTTTAATCAACCATGGCCTATGGGAATCAAATATACAATTAAGTCGTCCTCCTAGAGTGATCGTTTGGAAGGGGACATTACATTAAATAAGAGGCAAAACCTTCCATTTATTTAGCAGATGCTTGTACCATGTCTGAGACAAATATGGCAAACACATCCTATGAAATCCTTTCTCATTCTAATACGACATAAGAGTCTTTTGGTAGTTTTGAATTGCATTCCAGGTGCACAGGCTCTAAGTTGATGAAGCAAATGGGCTAGTTTGGCCAAGGGCTTGGTGAGAAAGACTATGGGATCACATTCTCCATTGTAGTGGAACCTACATTGAAGTGTGAAAGCTTAGGGTTTGGTGGTAAAGACGAAGTGGGTGGATGCTTCAATGTTGTGAAATATTGTGAGCATGTAGTGGTAAAACAATGCAACTCATCGCTAGAGAGTTTATCTCTAAGAGAGCTAAGACCAACATCACCTTTGTCAAGGCAACAAACATTGAAGCAATGGCCACTTCAAGTGAAGGAAATACAACAACAAATGGAGTGGGCATTAGAAAACAAGGCAGAGCAAGCAAAAAACAAGCCACGTGGAGGTCCTTGGGGGGGATCCTAACCCCACACTCCACATCTTCCACTCTGCATAAGGAAACAAGCAAAGGCTCAAGGTAGCATGATAAAGACATACACCAACAAGGTGGCCCCAAGACCAAGACCTAGTTGGCATGTTATGTGGCCAAATCATTCGATGTGCCACGTGTACAGGGTTACCAATAAAAGGTCGCCACATGTCCAAATATGGAAATGACTAAATGACCATTTCCTTAACAAAAAGAACATATAACAACTTATTTGGAAACTAATTGGTCATTGACTTTTTGAATACCCTTTAGTAGCAAGCATAAAAGAGACGGAAGAGAAGGAAGAGACGTTTAGTTCGACCATCTTGAAGACATAGAGGGTTCGCACTTGTGCCAAAGGAGAGCATCGAAGAGTATTTGTCCCAACCATCCACGAGGAATCCACTAGAGAATTTGTTGGTGCAGTTTGAATGGATATGAGATTAGGCCAATGGACTTGGCATTGGAATTGTTCATTCTCTTCTTAAAAATTGATTGTGCAATAATTAATTTGAGTGTAGCAATTAGAGCACTCATTAGTAGAGCCAAAATCAGAGTGTTGTATAGTTCGATTGCTAGAATCCTTGATTGTAGTTTAGAGAATAGTGAGTCATGTTGGAAGTTGGCCATTGTTGCACTTGGGCGTTGAGAAGAACATCTTCTTGGAGAGGAGATCCAATGCTAAGCACAAAGTAGGAAGAAGCTTTACTAGATTGAAATCCATTACTGGAGCCAATATTCTAGAGCAGAAGAAGGACAAACTTGCCGAGTTTATAACAAGGGATCACCTACAATATAGTGGTGGGTCTTTCTTTCAAAAGAGGAAGCGATTGCTGATTGCTTGGTCATAATCCACATAGAATAAGAACTTTTGTTGTACACCAATCTTACATAGTTGAGTGTATCAAGGGTAGATGAAGGTGGTACCCTTTCTTGTTGCCTTAAGCGATTGGCATATGAATAACAAAGCTCTAACATAGCTCGATTTGCAATCTACTATTGCATGGGATTCTTTGGAGTTGAGCAAACCTCCTCTTCGAGGCTAGTTTTCCTGTTTGGGTTTTAGGGTAAATCGTTTGATTTATGTGATGCATGATTGCATGTTTTTGTTGTTTTGTATTAATTGCCTAAATATAAAGTAGAATATGAAAATAGCAATTGCATAGGATCCATGTAAAGAACAATAACTTCCACATTAAAAGAAAGTTAATAACATCCATGTTGGTGAGTTGACTTCGCCATAGGCTGGGTGATCGTGGATCAAAGCTGTAAGTAAAATATTAAACGTCAAGTCATCATTGTAGCTTTGACTAAAATTAGAATGATTTGTTGGATATTGAGTCACCATTACACTTATATGTTTTGAGCAGAGAATTCAACATTTAGTCAATGTTGTATCTATATGCCTTTTAGCTGAGAATCCAATGTTGAGTCAATATTGTATCTTTGGATTTGAATGTAGAGCATTTGTAAGAATTATGATACATAAATTTCACATAAACAATGGTGAAGATACAATAAGTAATAATCTATATTATTAATGCTATTGCCATGCATATCATGTTGTTACGAGGGAAAAACTCTCTATGGCCAGGGTAAACCACAACAGACATGTATGATTGCAGAAATCTACTCAATTCCAACATATGCTATATAAACCAATGTGCAAGCGAGATAAGAAAGAAGCCTACCTCGTTCCAACGTTTGAAGATGTCCATCGTTGAACACTTCGACTGAAAACTTTATACCTGCGACAAGTTCTCAACATACAAGTAGAGAAAGCATATAGTGATAATATAAAAGGTTAGCACATTAGATAGCATAATCCATCAATAAACATTACAAACATGCCCATGGATAATAATCATATATTTGCATGATACCAATAGGACGAGAAATAAGTATTTCTATTAATAAATGATCACTAGAAGTGATAACATTACAGACTTTCGTGTCGACAGGGTTCGGAACCAAGAAACCAAGTTCCTTCCAACTTTGTCTCCACCACTTTAATCCTCCACCAAAGGCAAGCTCATAGAAAAGAGACATTGAGGTTCTCTCAACAATAGGGAAACAACTTGGGGGCTGAACACTGCGTTCAGACTTGAGGGACAAAGGGATGCAGATTCAATATGAAGTAATTTCTTCAGAGTAACTTTGCTCTCAAAGTTGAATGCTTTCTCCTCTTTTCCATAACTCAGAATTGTGCTCTTATAGCCTTCAAAATGCAACTGAAGGGTCGAGTCTGAATGTTTCCAGTATATGGAAGGCCAAGGATCAGAGATCTCCTATCGTGACATGGAAACCCGACTTCATTTTTTTTTATTTTCTGGCACAAATCCCGATGTACGTGGGCTGTAGTGGAGCAGCCTATGTATACACATATTGTATAGTAGATAGGGCACGTATATGTGGAAAAATATGTATTTTTAGCTCTGGATTCATCAAAAAGGGATGACAAGTCTGCACAGGGAAATGGAAAAAGGCCCTCTGTGCAAGATAACAATGTTGAGGCAAATCTTGCTATAATAGATGCCCCCTAATGTGTGAGATCAGAGGAGTATATGCGATGGATGAAATACATTATAAATAACCCAGAAGTGGAGTGGTGTAAACCCAGCTGGAAAGACTAGTTGCTCATTACATTCTATGTTGACTTTACATACATGGTTGCCAATAGAATACAATGCAGATCCATGTGGAAAATATACCAAATAAGTGTCTGTGGCCATGAATAGGCAAATACAAATGCGGTTATATGCCAAACGCTATCATAATCACAAACAAGGCCCAGTAGAACCAGTCTCAAAACCAATCTGAAGATATTTGTATACAATGGAGTATAATATGATGTCCCATGATTACTGAAGTCAAATAGGGGTTGGTCCAATGAAAGAGAAGCAACAACTCAGGAAAGCTGCAATCACATAATGATGTCTTCAAGTCTTCCACACATCCGTCAAAGGTGCAAGTCTACATCATGTGAATAAAGGAGTTGAGGTCGAACACAATGAGACATCGTTTGATTACTGGTCATTGAGGTATACCGTTAATAATTGCGAGACAAACTACAAATAATGAAAGTAGGTATCAAGGCATCAAGCACATTCCTACAAGTGTGAATAAATGAGTCGGTGTCAAACACTTGAGGAATCCATTGATTAAGAGACATTGATGTATTCCCATCTGTCAATGGCGAGAAAACTTGCCACTAATGACTGCAAGCCTCAAGGTACTCATAAAACTCTAGGTCCCATATCTAGAATAAATGAGCTGAAGTCGATGGAAAGAGACTTGCTGAAAGGAGAGCATTAAGGAATCTCTCATTAGTCAGCATGAGGAACAAAGCATGAGCTTCATAATTTGGTGGAGATCGGACAAAGAACATGTTCACGAACCAACGACCTTGTGCGTTTTTCGCGTGTGCCAAATGCAAGAGGTACACAAAAAATACCCTTTGAATAGTAGCTAATGATGAAAACTGCTGACAAAGGCGAGGAAACCACCAATAAGGCTAATGGCATCCAAGACACTGCACAAATCCCAAAGTGTAAATAGATGTCTTGCCGTCGAACACAAGGGAAACCACCCAGTCAATAACCAATGATGAAATGTTGACTATTGGGTTCAAGGTGTCCTACCAATGATGAAAGTAGGGTCAGGGTGCATGATAAGACCATAGTATCATGTGATTCTGACACAAATTGAGGGTATGGCCGACGTGCAAAGTCAAGAGTTCTGAGGAATGGATGACACTGGTTGATAGACTTCCTTTGAACAAAAGCATGAGACGTACAGTAGACTCCGACAACATAGACTCAATGATGTGACTATTAGACACATGAGGCATCAATAATGTTCTTTATAGGGACTGGAAGAGTAACCAGCCGATAGAGAAAACTTTGTAATGAGATCAACGTCCTAAGGCCATGCTAAACCCAAAAGTATGATGACACAATGACTCAATAACTTTGTGCTCTATTCAAAGGCGACACGACTGTTGCCAAATATAATATAGTACTCCCTTCACGCCTGTCTTTTTTGTTTTTTCATAACAAATGAATGCTATGATACAGAGGAGGAAACAAGTGTCGCAAGTAAGCAAAACTAGTTCCAACAGTGGAACGTACCTATGCTCAATGCAAGGAAATGCACGCGGGAGATGGACACTCGGGTTGATGTTCCCTCCAGGGTATAGGGTGTCAAATTGCGAAGGATATAAACAAGGCTCTGCTTGGGTGAGGACGCAAAAATTGCTTAGGCAACAGTTTATAACGCAAAGCGAGAACCGGTTAAAGGTTCAATACTGCAAGCGAGGGCATAAGATGCAATCACAACTTAACGCCAACAAATGTCATTTTTTATGTCTTTTAGTTTACTTGGTGTGAAAAAGGGATAAACTTGTGCCAAATAGACGTCTTTTCAAATCCAATTTACAAATGTGAAAAAGACAAGTTCACTTAGCGATCTTTTCTATTTTTGGTAACGAGTCGGAAAAGAGCTTAACTAAGACTCATGACCTTTCAAATCCAATTTAACGAGTGTGAAAGGGACAAATCATTCAACAATCTTTTCGGTTTTTAGACGAGTCAGAGAAGAGCTTAACTAAGACTCGTTGATGTTGTAAAATTGATTCTCCCCATATGAAATACCCGAGGGTACTTGAGGACCTGTCATGGAAAAAGTGTTCGACGGAACCGACATGGAAGACGAAAGATACATGGATGGGGCGTAATAAGTGGGATAAGTACCCATCCGAGCACTGGCTCCTGGAAGAGCATAGCTAGCATTGGATCCATAAGGGGGAAGGTTCCAACCTCCCATGGGGACATGAGTCACATCAAACAAAGAAGTAGGCATCAAAGCCATGGTGCCCCCAGATCCAATGCTAGGATTCATATACGTGGGCCAGGGAGAGGATTTCACGGGTGAAGGCATATCAACAGAAAAATGACTAGAGACCCAAGGTGCAGACTGAGTGTTATAGTTTTGCATACCGTTGTGAAGAGCGGAAGGATCTGTCCCCATGAAATGAGTAGGTATCATGGGATGGGTAGCAGTAAATGAGGGAGCAAAAGAAACTCCACTATCCATGATGATGACACCCAAAAGAGACTCCTAAGGCCAACTAGTAGTCAAAGAGCATACCAAAAAATAAAACGACCAATATGCATGCAAACGGGTTAAAGTGGCTGAGTGGCCTCCCTTGCTAAAGAAGGTATGTCTCGTCCAAGAGGGACTTGAGACTCCCCGCTAAAGTTTGGAGGTAACAGAATCAATTATAGGGGCCCTCGTGGGCTTAACAACCAGTCGATCAGATCCCCCTGGAGAGGTAATCTTCCATAAAGGCTGTGTGTTGTTCGACCCCTATCTGACCAAGGGTACAAGTAAAATAACCCCTGCAAGTAACCTATGAGATACCTAAGTCAAACAACTAATAAACCACTGTATAACCGATGCACAAGCGAGCATTCGTAAGTCTGGATTACCGTATGAGTAGGGTAGCAAAGCCCGAAACCTTGAAAGCACCGCCTCTCACAGAGGTATGGGTACTAGCAAGATCCCCCAATACGAATAAATCCACAGAAATATCTTTGAGGCTAGGTGAGTATCCAGGGGTTATCCCTTCAACTAACTTTGCGCGACCTCGTGATTAACTTTGGTGTGAGCGGAGCCTCCTGATCTTACCAATTATACAATGGATTTCTCAACTCCCTGTCTCAGACACATATGTTGATTTAATTGCCTTGGATAAGTTTACTCACAAAATCCTATTCCAAGGCACTAAATCCTAGACTAGTTTGTGCACCCTAAAAATAAAATTGTGACTAATCAGTTTTAGTTTAAAGCGTAAATTTTATTGGCCGTCGTAATTACTCAAAAGGGTATGGAAGTGAAACTCATGATATAATGACTCTGCAAGAAAATAAATATAAATATAATGCAAAGTCTAATTTTAATTTTTCAATGAATGATATGCATATAAAAACAATGCAATTTTCAATTTCAACTTTGTAATTCAGAAGTAAAATGCAATCTTTCACTAAATGCACTAAGCTAATGATAAAGATTCAGAAGACAAAAATGCCAAGCAACGTAAAATGCCTATTTTTTGTATTTTCAATATACTAAAAAGAAAATGCATGAACTGATAAGCAACCTGGTATATAAATTCTACTGTGTATAAACTGAGTAACTCAAGCAAAATACCAAGCAACCAAGCAAACAACCCAGAGTTCAAGGACAAATAAAAAATGAAAAACAAGGAGAAAGACTCCGCCCAAAAATTCAACTCCAAACAGGTTTCCTGTCAACCTAGAGAAGCTTAACAGGCACTATAGAGACCTAAGAAGGCCCAACAACTATCAAATCCCACCCAACAATCACAAGACCAAGCAAACATGCAAGGAAAAGTGGTATACGCGATTGTTCAGGCAAACCGTGCGTATATACGCAACTCACAGTGAGACAACACGCGTGTGTACGTGACTGAAAGGCGCGTACATGCTTGAAAACAAGGCCAAGCAAGGGAAAAAGGCTGAAAACTCAGACCCAGAGTGAACAGAATCTATCAAGCAATGATACGACAAGAAACACAAAGGAAAAAGAGCAATGGAAGAATAAAAAGTACTTCAACCCTTAGAAAAAAGATCTCTCCCCAGTGGAGTCGCCAATTCTGTTACAAGGGAAAAACTCTCTATGTCCAGGGTAAACCACAACAGGCAGGATGACTGCAGAAATCTACTCAATTCCAACATGTGCTATATAAACCAATGTTCCAGCGAGGTAAGAAAGAAGCCTACTTCATTCCAACGTTTGAAGATGTCCACCGTTGAACACTTCAATTCAAAACTTTATACCTGCGACAAGTTCTCAACATACAAGTAGAGCAAGTATATAGTGATAATATAAAATGTTAGCACATTAGATAGCATAATCCATCAATAAACATTACAAACATGCCCATGGATAATAATCATATATTTGCATGATACCAATAGGACGGGAAATGAGTATTTCTATTAATAAATGATGAACATAAGTGATAACATTATATAATTCCGTGTCGGCACGGTTCAGAACCAAGAAACCAAGTTCTTTCCAATTGGGTCTCCACCACTTCAATCCTCCACCAAAGGCAAGCTCATAGAAAAGAGACAGTTAGGTTCTCTCAACAATAGGGAAAGAGTTTGAGGGCTGAACACTGTGTTCAGACTTGAGGGACAAAGGGACGCAGATTCAATATGAAGTAATTTCTTCAGAGTAACTTTGCTCTCAAAGTTGAATGCTTTCTCCTCTTTTCCATAGCTCGGAATTGTGCTCTTATAGCCTTCAAAATGCAACTGAAGGGCCGAGTCGAAACATTTCCAGTATATGGAAGGCCAAGGATCAAAGATCTCCTATTGTGACATGGAAACCCGACTTCATTTTTTTATTTTCTAGCGCAAATCCCGATGTACGCAGGCTGTAGTGGAGCAACCTGCGTATACACATGTTGTATAGTAGATAGGACACGTATATGTGGAAAAATATGTATTTTTAACTCTGGATTCATAAAAAAAGGATGACAAGTTTGCATAGGGAAATGAATAAAAACCCTCTATGCAAGATAGCAATTGTGAGGCAAATCTTACTATAACACATGTGCACAACATATAATGACTCATGTTACATATTTATACCATTCTTAAAAGATTAACTTCTAACCCTTACTTTTAACATTACATTAATAACATATCATTAACTCATAAAATGACCTTTATATAAATATTTATAATTTACATATTTATAATTTACATATTTATACCATTCTTAAAAGATTAACTTCTAAGCATTACTTTTAACATTATGTTTATAACATATCATCAACTTATAAAATGACCTTTATATAAATATTTATAAACCTTAATATTATTGAAGTTAACCTAAAGTGTATCAAAATGTTTATAATTTTTATAATTTTTTATAAATTAAGGTTTATATAAATATTTATAAGCCTTAATTTATATAAAATAAATATTTATAAGCCTTAATATTATTGAAGTGTTAACCTAAAGTCTATCAAAATGTTTTTAATTTTTATAACTTGTGATGAATCCCATACTAAATTTGAAAATAACAAGTAGAAAAAAAATTCAAATCTCAAAATCCTAAAAGTAACTTAGAAGACGCTTTTAGAAATCCATTACATTGACATCAATTATGGATCTACATTTGTAATTTTATATTATAACTTGTAATCATGTAAATTTAAATTTTAAATATATAAAATTTTGAAAACTCTAAAATCCTCAAATCATGAAAGTTTGAGAATTCGCCTTTTTCTTGCCATGCCTACACCTTCACCCTGGGTAACTTTTCTTTTAAGTTCATCATAGTTTTATATTAAGAAAGTGTCAACTTGAATAGCGAGTTCATATATGGAATGTTTGAACTCTTTCTTGGTAGGTTTAAAGTTTCATGAGGCATGTTAAGTTGGGGATGAAAGGTGTTTGGGTGGGAACCAGATAGTTTGAAAACTTGCAACACTTTGGAGGATACTAATGGCATCAGTGTTTTGTACTAGCGGTCTCGGAGACACTCCTCGTTATTAGGTTTAGTTTAGGTACTTTTTTAGCGGGATACACTTGCTGGAACTTTGGCGTTTGGAGACTATGGGCGCTTCCACTGGTGGTGGTGTTTCTGGTGGTCTGTTTATTTTATCTTAGCACCTCTCCTTAAGTGTCTGGAGGACCCCTTAGGCATATAGCTTATGCTTCTTTCTTCCTTCTAGTTTGGAGGGGCCAGAGAAGTACTAACTCTGGAGGCTTTGCTATTTTTAAACCTTTTATGACTACCCAATTATCACCTGGATTTGATAGGGTTTTTATTGAACTTGTCCTATTTGACTGAACTACTGTGGTTTTTTTGGTGATCTCTGGTTTTTTCTCGACTCGTGGCTTACCTTGGCTTTCCCCCCCCGAGGAGATCACAGTGGGATCTAAGTGGCAGTGCCTCCTTGGTATTAGATAGCCTCCATGACAGATGCAGTCGTCAACGCACTTATGAGTGCGGTTGACGAGGAGGTTTGGGAGAAGGCAGGACTCTTTGATCCACCTACCATGCATTTGAACTCTGGACACTTATCCGATCATGAGTTATTGTCCTTGGAATCGACGCTACCTCCAGTTTCTTCATCACCTTGTCATAAAGGTTTACCACCTTTTTCTAAACCTGCTCCGGGGTGCTCTGCACAGGTCCCTACTGTGTGTAACATTGATAGAGGTATTCACCTGCACCCCGACGATGGTATTATGCCACCTTGTGGTAGCTCTGATCTAGCTGTTCCTAAGACTGCTCCCCGAAGATTTACTTCTAAGAAACCATGGCTTCCAAACCAGACTCGACAGAAAATGATTTTGGGGGACGATCTTGGCTTGGAGGAAGCGACTACCTTAGCGATGAATGCCCTGGTCGGGAGGTTTTCATAACGTCGACGGTGTACCACTCCACTCTTTACCTGGGCAAAGAGACACTGGCTACCCATTTTGGGTTATGTACCGGAGGTATTTTATCTCCCGTGTGGTTGGTTTGGTTTCAAATTTCTTTCGCCGGTTGATGCTACTAAGATTTTAGATAGGCTGTGGTCCTTTAACAGTGGGAGCATAATGCTCAAACAATGGAGGGTTTCCTTCGATCCCACACATGACTATTTTCAGTTTAGACACCCCTGGCCTACCACTCAATTTTTGGAGTGTTAAGGCTCTGACGGCTATACGGAATACTATCGGTCGTTTTATCAGTGTTGATGAACAAGCTCTTGGTGCACCTGACAGAAAACTGGGAAGGATTTTGGTGGAGATCAAGATCCACTTGAGTTTGTTGGAGACACTGGATATACAGTGGAGAGACCAACCGTTTTCTCAGAGGCTGGATTATTTGGGTCTTCCCTTCTGCTGCACACTTTGCCGTAAGACTGGTCATTTGAGAAGCACTTGTCAGGGTATCGTGGAGAAGGAGGAGTTGGAAAACACACGCCTCAGGAAGATGCCCAGATGTGACTCGCTAGCCATGGATTCATATGCTCGAGAATCACACCTTAACGAGACTCCAGATTCTCCTTCACTCTCGGACTCCAACACTCTCACAGGTAAACTCAAATAATTCTGCCTTGGCTTTTTTTGTTCTCTTACTTCTTGGGAAAAGTTAGCTCTGGACGCGACTTCTCGGCCGAGGAATGTCCCTATAAATCCACCCTGTTTACATGTGTCGTCTAATAAGGTTGACTCCTTGAGTTGAGAGGACTTTCAACCTTCACACTTGGGGGATAAGATTCCGAATGACCCACTCCGGTTTAACCTTCCTCGGGAGGAGTCTAGGATGTTTAATTCAACTACTACCAGCTCCTTACGTGGGACGGTGTCCCCCATTCCTAGTACTGTTGAAAGCTTAGAGGATGCTCGCTTGGAGGTTAAGGAGGGGGGTAAAGAAACCTATATACTCTCGGGTTACAGGGAGGATGATTCGGGTGACTGCTCTCTGGGGGAGACTCCTGACTCACTGGTCCCATTACTTCGTGAGGTGGAGGGTTCTGTTCCGCTTACTACTTTTCAGGGTAAAATTGTTATTACTCTTCTGGGTTCTACTAAACCTTCCTGGCACTCAGGGAACCGTGTTGGGGGGGTGGGGCCTAACTATGCTTGGTCTAGAGGCTTGGGATATGAGACTTCACCTATAAATACAAGAAGCGCCCGTAAAAAATCCACCCTCACTACGGTTACACTTGACCTTACTACTACTACTGTTTCTGACACTAGGGCGCTTAGAGGTTTGAAATCCCTTGCACGAGATAAATCATTATCTTACTCATTCTAAACATAAGAGGGGTGGGGGGGATCCCTGAAAACGGCCTCCATGCGCAGATTACTTACTAAAGTCAAACCTGACAATATTTTTTTACAAGAGACACTTGTAGAAGAGGAAAAGGCTTGTAAGTTTATGATTAAGTTTGTTCCTAGCTGGTATTCGTGTGCTGTTAGCTCGATGGGTAACTCGGGTGGCCTCCTGGTGACTTGGGATCCAACAAGTTCATTCTGGATCCTACACTCTGTAGTGGGGGAATTTTTCTTACTTGCATCACTTTAGAAAACCACAGAGTTATTAATTTACTTAATGTTTATGGTCCTTGTAGTGAGAGACAATTATTTTGGGATCAGATGGTGGCGAAAGGGTTGTTGGCTGCTAAAATTTGATTCTTGCAGGAGATTTAAATTTTACTACAGGTGCGGATGACAAGTATCACATTCAGTATGGGGCAATTGTTTAAAATAGTCATCACATTCACCTTTGTGGCTGAATGTGATACTTGTGATGACTATTTTAAACTATTGATCATGGACTAACTGTTGGTCGACTTGGTACCAGATGATATGGTACCAACGTGGAGGTATGGTAGAACTGGGGGAGCATGCATTACAAAAATATTAGACCGTATCCTGGCAGCGGAAATTTTATTAAATGATGAGGGCAGGTACTGGTCATGGGTTGAGCTTCCCTATGTCTCCGACCATGCACCAATGATAGCACAATTTGACTTATTACAGTTTTCAGTGACTTTTTTTTTTAAGCTAAATCCATCATGGATGGCGGAGGAAGAATTCACAACTATAGTGAAAGAAGTTTGGAAGGATACTGTGTATTTGGTGGAACTGGATATCCAACACAAATTTGTATGGAAACTTAAGATGCTTAAGGCTCATATTAAATCATGGGTGAGGCACAGGTGTCATGAAAAGCTACTTAAGCTGGAAACATTGGAGGAGGAAATCAAGGTGGGATATTTCGGTCTGTCGAGAGATGGGATGAACACTACTTCAACCTATCACTTGAAAGCCTTAGAATCTGAGTATAATAATATCCTTTTACTTGAAGAGGAATATTGGAGACAAAAGAGCTGTGCTACCTGGCTAAAGTGTGGGGACCAGAATACAATTTTTTTTCCACAAATTCACCAGCGCTAGAAGGAATAAAAAACACATATGGGAGATTATTGATGACTCTGGTCAGATCCATAGAGGACAAGAGGCATTAAAAAAAGAGGCCTCTAGATATTTCAAAAATATGTATGTAGTAGAACCTTCTAGTGCACCGGTGGAACAAGTAAACTTAGCCAGATTATTCCCTCGATTTGTAACTGTAGAAGATAATGTGCACATTGAACGACCTGTCACAAAGTAGGAGATCTGGGAAATCTTAAACTTTCAAATTTATTGCCGGATAATCCACAGTTGGTGTCATTTTTTATGACAAAAATGACACCATCTGTGGATTATCTGACAAATAACTTCGAAACTACTCACCACAGAAATATGAAAACAGTAAAATCTCAAACTTGTTTGCCAAAGATAAAAGTCTGGGCCCGGATGGCTGGACGATTGAGTTCTTCACTCTTTTTTTTGAAGTGGTAGGTGATGATTTGTTGGAACTAGTTGAAGATTCTAGAACCAGAGGTAAGATACAAAGCTCTCTAAATTCTACCTTCCTAGCGTTGATACCAAAGGAGAATTACCCTCGGACTTTCGGGGATTTTAGACCCATTGCACTTTGTAACTTATGTTATAAGTTGATTTCCAAGGTGATTGCTAATATAATCAAACCTATCCTCTCGAGGGCTTTGTCGGCCGAACACCTGGGTTTCTTGAAGGGAAGGCAGATATTGGATGCCATTGGGATAGCGCAAGAATGTTTACACAACATCAAAACAAAAAAAACTATTACTAAAATTGGATTTGGAAAAAATTACGACTGTGTAAGTTGGGATTTCCTGCGTCTAATTCTCGTTCAAACATGATTCAGTAACACTTCTATAAACTGGATTATGAGCTATGTTGTTAGTGCTTCATTTGCGGTTTTGATAAATGGTGAGACCTCCCCTTTTTTTCATAGTGAACGTGGACTTCATCAAGGGTGCCCTCTCTCACCATTATTGTTCATCCTTATTATGGAAAGCCTTAATATTTTACTGAAAAAGGGCAAGAGGAGGGGAATTTGACTGGGGTGAAGGTCTCCAGAGTCATAAAATTTTTACATCTTATTTTTGTCGATGATGTGCTTATCATGACAAAGGCATCAATTAAAGAGTGGATGATGATTAAAAACTCACTGGAACAATTCTGTTGTGCCTCGAGATTAAAAGTTAATCTTAACAAATCCACGTTCCATCATGGGGGGATACAAGGTGAAGAGTTGGCGAGATTTAAGGATATATTTCCTTATAATTTTATGGAGTTGTCGGGGGGTTTTAGGTATTTGGGGTATTTCATAGAAGCTAAAAAAACCTCCTTTGAAGATTGGAGATGGCTTATCATAAAGTTTGAAAATAGGATTAAACACTGGTGTAACCGTTGGTTAACACTAGGCTGTCGGTGCACTCTAGCAAAGGCGGTTTTGGAAATACAATCTATATTTTGGATGGCCCTTGCGGCGGTCCCAATATCCGTCCTCACAAAGATTCATAAATTGATCTTTGATTTTCTTTGGACTGGCAGTCGAAAAGAACATGCTATACATCTTTGCAGTTGGGAGATACTTGCAAAGCCAAAACATTTAGGAGGCTAGGGACTCATGAACCTCTTCATTTTCAATCGTGCTTTAGCAACAAACTCCCTTTGGCGTGTTCTGATGAAAGAAGGGATCTTGCATCAAGTGATTAAATACAAATATCTCCCCCACACCTCTGTGGCTACTTGGCTTAGCACAACTACAATACTACAACCTTTGGCCTTGCACGTTTGGAAAAATTTGATGAAATCTTTGCCTCTCATCACACACTGGCTAAGTTGGAAGCCCGATAATGGATTTTCTGTACTAATCGGTTTGGACAAGATCCCGGGCATTGGTAACACTTTATTACTTTCTCGGGATCTCCTGTTGTCTTTAAAAGTTAATAATATACGCTATCTGTACCAAGCTAAGGCACAATCCTCTTGGGGATTCATTACTAATCAGTGGAGAACCAATGAGGAATTGGGACTCACAGGTCTTGTGGCTTCTGAATGGAAAACCTTTGTAAAGGCTCTTATTGATTCAGGTGTCCATCTACAGACTGAAGAAGATACGTTAATTTGGACTAGTGGTGATCAGTTGGGTCTACTCATGATTAAAAATGTTTATAATGCCATGGAAAATAAATACTGGCCACACCAGATTGCATTATGGAGAAGACATATGTGGTCATGAGATTTAGCATACAAGATTAAACTTTTCACTTGGTTGGCCTTGGAACAAAGAATCCTAACTTGGGATTCATCGCGGAAAAGAGGATGGGAAGGTCCGAGCATCTGTTCACTCTGCCATAGGGATGAGGAGACCAATTTACACTTATTTGTAAACTGCCCATTTACTCTCCACCTGTGGCAATATTTACATACTGTTTTTAGTCTTGCTTCTTCTTGGGGAGGTTACTCATTAACTAATTGCTATGAAAATTGGCTAAAACTGGAAAAAGTCTACACTACATTACCATCAATGGTCTGCTGGTACATATGGATGGAAAGAAATAGGTGCATTTTTGAAAATTGTTCTCCTACTGTACAAGGTGTTGGCATCAAAATCAGAGGGTTGGTGAATATATCCAACGGATAGACTTTACAAAAAAGAAATTACAAAAGGAACAAGAAGACTCCAGACATTACTTTGACATCTAGTTGTTGGTTTGATGGTGCTGCACAAGAAAATGGTAATCTAAGTGGGGTAGGGGGCATCATTAAGATCTCAGGAAATATATAGTTTAGAGGTGGACTTTCAACTGTGGGATGAGCACAAATACTAGGGCAGAACTACTTAGGGTATGGGCCTCCTTATCCTTAGCACACCGACTGGATATCGATCATCTTCATGTTCTGGGGGATTCAAAGAGTGATAGATTGGTTAAACCTCAAGAGAAATTTACAAGTAACTTCTCTTATGGGATGGATGGATAAGATCAAGGATCTTATTTCCTTATTCAACATCATTAGATTTGATCATATCTACATAGAAGAGAATATGGAAGGAGATGCGCTTTCTAAACGCGCTTTACTAGTGTCGGAAGGGAGGATCCACTACAACAAATGGGAGGATGGCCACAAGGCCCCCCCACTAACTATGCGACTCTATCTATGATCCAGATAGTATAGCAGGGTTGACATCGCAATAAATCTGAGATCTGGAATTTCCTTTTTGTGCTATCTTTTAGTCACCATGGACACTCTATTTTTTGTAATCTGGTTTGGTTTTTTTTGTTGAGGTTGGAAATATGCTATTAGCACTTATGTACGACTTCAGGATAGGTCTTGTTTTACTTCTGGGAAATGTTATGTCTAAGGTGGACTAAGCCATACTTCAGGAAGAAGGTTGTAATAGCAAACAATGTACTTGTTATATGAGAACAACATATATAAATATATTGAGAAATTTTCTGCTGAAAAAAAACTTTACTCGCGATTCCATGGGAGTTTCATATTAAGAAAATCTTTATGGAAATGATTTCCATAATGTTGGAAGTTCTGTAATTCAAGTCGAGTTGTGCATTCATCATCTTATGTGCTTAAATTCCCTTCGTGGAAAAATAAATTTATAAATCATTGATGTGGTTTCAAAGAGTAAAAGATTAAATTATAAAAAGATTAAATTGAGATAAAAAATATAATATGTTTAAAATAAAAAGTTACGAATTAAATGACTTTAAATATAATATGATTGAAATAGGATACAATAGGAAGAATTAGCTCAAGGGTTGTTGGATGAGGAGTTGAGACTTGTGGGAAAGAAAAAAATATTTTCCAATAAGAGTTTTAACATTACTTGGCTAGGTTATAAGCATTTCATTGAATTTTAAGTCATCATTGTAACATTAGCTTGGCTCGAGAGTTATTGGATGAGGAGTTGAGACATATGGGAAAGAAAAAAAAAAATTTCCAATAAGAGTTTTAACATTACTTGGCTAGGTTACAAACAATTCATTGAATTTTAAGTCATTATTGTAACATTAGTTTGTTAGGTGTTGAGACAACATTGCACTTACATGAATTTGAGATAAGTATTTAATTTGAGTCAATGCCTTATTTTTACGTGTGAAAGGAGAGCGTTTATAAGAATTTAGGGTGACTACATTACATATAAAATGGTAGAAAGATTTTTTTATTTTATTATTATTAATATTATAACCATACATTATATCATACATTACATTTATAGCACTTCTATGTGGTTATGGTGGTTTAACCATCTAACCCATAACCACTACATTTAAGATTACATTGTTCATATATTCTTAACTTGTAAAGTAATCCTTATATAAATGATTAGGACTCCTAAATTAATGGAATTTTAATGATGATGATAATGATGATTATCGTCCAATGAGGCGAACTTTCATCTATCAGACCTTAAGAAAAAATGATAAGGATTTAATTGAGTTGCATTAACATTTTGTTTCTATGATCGAAAATATTGGAGAGAAGCTTTCCTAAATCTATTTGGTTTTAATAAGATAACAACTTATGAAGATCAATAATGTTATACTTTAGTAGCTTAAACTTTCTAGAAAGAAATTGTGTGAGAGTTTATGAAATGTCCTCGAAATTGAGATTTAATGTGAGTGTATGCAGTCATTCTAAGAGAAAATGCTTCATATTCCACTCTCTTAGTATCACAAAGATGACAAATTCTTTCATCCCATAGCATTCTCTATTTTGTCCAATGCCTAGTTTCACTATGAAGATTGTGCGAGTTTGTTCTTATTTTAATGATGTTGTTTTTCTTCTTTACGCTAACTATAGTAGAAAGGTACTTCCGATGTTCTAGTTCAGGTTAATGATCTCTTTACAAACTTGTTGTTGAGGCTACAACAAGAAATCAACTGCAATCTGGATGGTGAATATTTCTTCCAAAAAAAGAAGCCATTGTTGATTGCCTAGTCATAATTCACATTGAATAATTTTTTTTTGTTGTACACTAGTCTTGCATATCTTAATGTATCAAGGGTAGATTAAGGGTGATACCCTTTCCCATTACCTTCAATAATTGACATAGATAATGATGGAGCTCTAGCTGAGCTTGATTTGTAATCTACTACTACATAAGTTTCTTTGAAATTGAGCAAGCCACCTTTTTAATGGTAATTTTCCCATTTAAATTTTCTGGGTAATTCCTCTTTTTTCTATGATGTGTGCATTTAAGTTTTCTAGGTAATTCCTCTTTTTTTCTATGATATGTGCATATATGTGTTTGTTGTTTTGCTTTAATTGCCTAGATACATAATAGGATATGAAAATAACAATTCATAGGATTAATTCCATTACGTAATAATGACATGTTCGTTTGAAATAGAACACATAGAGGTTAATTAAACCAACATTCTAAAAAAATATTTATCTTCACATGAGAGAAAGTTAATAGTATCTTTGTTGGTTATTTAAATTGATTGTAGGCTAAGCAATTGTGGATCAATGCTATAAGTAGAGCATTGAATGCCAAGTCATCATTATAGTAGAGCATTGAATGCCAAGTCATCATTATAGCTTTCGCTGAAAGCATAATGGTTTGTTGGACATTGAGTCATCATTGCACCTATACGTTTTGAGTAGAGAATTCAATGTTTAGTCAAGGTCGTATCTTATATTATATGTTTTTGAATAGAGAATTCAATGTTTAGTCAATGTTGTGTTTGTGCTTTCGAGCAAATAATTCAATGTTTAGTCAATATTATATCTTTAGATTTGAATATAAAACATTTGTAAGTGTTTAAGTTATACACATTTTCAAAAACAAGGGTGAAAATATAATAAATAATTATTTATATTATTAATTTTATCACAATATATCTCACATAACATATTTATAGGATTACTAAAAAGTTTTTGTGAATTAATCACCTAACCTAACCACTACATTCAACATATATTAACGACATATCACTAACTCACAAATGACCTTTACATAAATATTTATAAAGTTAGATATTATTAGAACTTGAACACGAAGTTTATTACCTCTATGAGGTAATATGGTTCGCATGCTAAAATGGAAAATAATACGGAAGAAAAAATTAAATCTATGTAACCCATATTATAGAAGGCTATTACATTGACTTCAATTTACGGATATACATTTGTGATTATAAACTTGAGATATATGGGAGAGGAAAAATGATTTTCTATAAGAGTTTTAACTTGAGTTTTAACTTTGATTGGCTAGGTTATAAGTAGTGCATTGAATGTTGAATACTTATTGCAATGTTAACTAAAGCATCATACTTAGTGTTGACTTACCATTGTACCTATATGAATTCGAGAAGACCATTTAACATTGAGTCAAAGTTGCACCTTTTGATATGAGAGTAGAATGTAAACACATTCACATATATAACGGTGGAGAGAGAAAATAAAGAATTTAGTCTTTATTATTAATGTTACATTAATACTTTTCAAAAAAAACATATCATGTTTTACATTACATTTATAGCACCTCCATGTGGTTATGGTGGTTAAACCATTTAACCCATAACCATTACATTTAGTGTTATATTGGTTATATGTTACTAACTTATAAAGTTGTTTTTATATAAATATTTCATATTCTTAAATTAATGGAATTTTAATGATGATAATTATCATTTATCAAGACCAACTTTGATATATCGACTTTAAGATAAAATGATAAGGAATTACTTGGTTTGCTTTAATATTTATTTCTATGATAAAAAAGATGGGAACGAGGATTTCCTAAATCTTGTTGGTTTTGATGAGATAACAAGTTACAAAGATGAATAGGTTTACAAATATTTTGAAATTGAGATATAATATGGGCATATGTAGGACATTCTAAGAGAAAGTGCTTTCATCCTCCACTTTCTTAGTATCACAAAGATAACAAATTCTTTCATCCCACAATGTTTTAGGATTTGTCCAACTTCTAGTTTCACTATGAAGCTTGTGAGAGTTTGTTCTTATTTTAATAATGTTGATTTTTTTGTTTAATGATCTCATTATAGTACAATATTTTCTTCTTATTCTCTATTTCTTCATTGCACCACAATTTCTCTTCAAGTTTAGATGTGATACTATTTTTAATGGTATCAATATTCTGCATTGTGGCCTCCTCTTCTATTCTCTAATGGTTTATCTAAGACTTAACATCTTTATGCGACCCTCTCTTAAGATGGAAGTGAGTTTGACTGGATTTTGAAACAATGCTAGGAAGACTCTTGTATTTCATGCTTGTTATCTCGTGTTTACACATGAAGTACCTAATCATAGTTGTACTCTCAATGGTTGGAAGACTAGCTTCTAAGAGGACGATTGGACATGATGTAATACTATTGAATAAAATTTTGTCATTGATGTCAAAGGTTAGTAAGTGATCAAATACAAATGTGAATTTAATAAATACAAAAGTGAAAATTTAAGTGAAAACGAAGTTTACGTAAATGTGGAGAAAAAATGAAAGTGGATTAAATATGACATCCTCCAGGACACAGACCTGAGAGAGACCCCCTGAGATGGGTGTGTGGTTCCTATCTGAGACAAAGTTGGAACATAGTGATGGCCTCCTCCTTACAGAGAGTTGAGAAGAAATCCAGATGATTCTCCTGTATAACGCAGTGAGAAATGAGATCTGCTGAGTTGGACGTGCATGTGGCTGAGCATAAGGTGAACGTGTGAATTCCCATGAGTTGGGTGCATCGTTATGATACAGAGATGAAAACGATGTGTTAGCCTCTTTGGAACAATGAGTTGAGATGATGAACTCCGGATGACTCTCCTGTGTAATGCAGTGGGAAGGAAGATCTGCTGAGTTGGACATGCTTGTGGATGAGCACATGTGAACGTGATCCTAGTGGCTGAGCACTAATGAGTGTGGTTCTCCCGTGAGACGCAGTGAGATAGAGATATGGACATCTTTATGGATGTGCCCCTAGTGGTTGATCACTAGTGGGTGTATGAGATCCCTTGCTATATTGTTCAAGAGTCAGACTTACATGTAACCCTACTGATTATGTAAAGGGTACAAGTTGGCCCCACCTTAATGTAAACGATAATTAATATGGTAACTATTAATTATATTTTGAGTTATTAATGTCGGCCCTATTGTGCCAATAGACACATCTTTTGATGTGGCAAGTCTTATATAAATAAAGGTGAAACCCCATTGAGGAAACACACTTAACATTGTGTCATCTCATGATTTCAGAAGTTGTGGTATGAAATTATGAGAATTACACCACCCTCTTGTGTGCTAGGTTTGGTAATGGTGTGGGAGGTCTTTCTCTTATAGAATATAACAAAGGATTGGTTGGGTTTTCTTCCCTTGTTGAGAAGGGTTTCCCAGGATACTTCTTGTGTTCTTGTGCATGGTTATTCTTCTTGTGATGTTGGTTTATTGCAGTAGTTATGGTTCAAGTTAAAAGCAAAACAAAAAAATGAATTAAATGCATGAGCCATAGCTCATTAAAAACTCAACATGGTATCATAGCAGGTCTTGAAGAATACCACTTGCTCAAGGAGGAAAGAAGACCGGTGTCACCTAAAAGACTGCCAAAACCTTGCTGCCATTGCAAAGAAAAGAGGTTAGACCCCACAACAAATAGAGGACGAAAGCCATGGGAGAAGAACTTACCGCTGACATAAATAAACAAGGGCTGGACCTCTCCTTTAGTGGTAAAGGTTGAGGCCAGATCTCCCTGAGTTTTCTGTGGCAAGGAAAAAGGCTAGCCGCAGGCCTCTAAGGCTACCACAATCTAGAAGGAAAGGGCCATACCCCTTTCTAAGTTCCGTGGTGAAATTTCTGTGGTGAAGGAAAGGGCCGTACCCCTTTCTAAATTTTCTGTGTAGATGAGATTGTTATAGCAAGACATGGGATAGTAAGCCACTAAGTTCTGTAGCACCTACTACCACTTCAAATGATTAATGTTGGGGTTGATCAACCAAAATATCTGATGCATATGATGTACGAAGACACCCTAACATTGATATCCTTACAAGAAACTGTCTTAGGATAGAAGTAGTTCCATTTCAAACGTTTCTGCAGGCTTGTGGAGAGCTAATACTGTTGTTTTTTGTGAGCACGTATTGCTGGAAAGGTCGAATTGTCATCCCAAGAGAATTGAGGCTGAAATTTTGTGGAGGTGATGCCACTGTACAACATAACCTCAGGTCGCGGGTATCTCTGCGAGATCAGGCTGGCTTCATTTTTTTAAAATTTAGCAAAGAAGACCCTCAACTCACCATACATTTCATTCATACTTTTGATGGGTTTCAAGTAGATGTTGGGAATGAGATGCATTCCTCTCCGGGAAAATTCTCTCTCGAAAATCAAGAGCTAGGGTTTGTCCATTTGTTTATTCTAGTGTGGTACAAAAAATACATGATGGGGTCAACTTTTTTTTTCCCTGGTGTTGTTCAAAATAAAATAAACAATTTTCTCAAGAGAAGGTGAAAACTCCTACTGTTGCAGAGCCAAGGGTAACTCGGCCTAGAAATTAAAGGTTGAGAAATTAAAAGATCATAAATTAAAGGATTCCAAGCAAGGGGATAATGTCCATAGTTAGTGAGAGCAGACCTTCACTGACATTGATGATTCAAAAGAAGAAAACATGGAGTAGGCTCCATACTTCCAGTCAATAGAATATGAAGAGTCTCCTTCTCCAAGGAAAAGAGAATAGCGAAATGAATCTGCCGATATGGTGTCAAGAAAATATGTGGCAGTGTTGTTAGTAACAAAACACTGCAACAACTGTGCACCCTAAGATGAACTGTCCAACAACAAGGGCCATGTATGAGTTACTTGACAGATAACACTACAACAATATTGTTGTTGATAGAACCCAGGATGTTGAGCAGAGTTCTAGGCCCAAATATGAAGGAGTCTCTGAGGTATAGAAGGGCCAAGTATCAGGTCTGTCCCGAGAATGTAGAAAGTTGCTACTAGACCAAAGTACAAGGCCACCCCAACTACAACAACTACAAGGTTGATGTAGAGACTTGTATAGTACAAGGTGGCTACAAGGAAAACAAGCAAGGAATGCCATTGATCATCATGACATTGACAAACAAGCAAAACCTCCATTGGTGTACACTCTCATACATGAACTTGTATATATGTATTATTTGCATCATTGTCATAAGGGTACTTGCAGAAGGAAGGAACCCTTGGTGCAATCATGGAACCAGATAAGTCTCAATGCATTCAGAAGAACAACACACTGGAAGTGAAGACTCCAGGTTTGATTGTTTTAATTATCATGCTACATTACAAGTAGGTGTTGTAGCTGTGACAACAATCCTTAAATTGTTTTGATTCTAGAGATGTACTCATGAATCTCCTCTAGGAGATATTCTTGTCTTGTTTCCTTTCGTTTATTTCCTTGTTCTAGGAAGGTTAACAACAAAGGAATATGTTTTTCCTTCAAAGACTTTAGAGGGAGTCACTTGACTTAGAGGGAGTCACTTGACTTAGAGGGAGTCAAAACTATTTGAGAAGAAGGAAAAGAAAAATACCTTCTCCCCCACAACATTTCAGAGGGAGACAACCATTAATCCAGTTGATCTAGTTGTTCCAGTTGATATTCCCAGGGACTTTACAGTAGGCCATAAAAGGCTTGTCTAGGCTTGACAAACTCTGCAAGAGGCAGAAAGACATACAACTGATGGAAGTATCGAAAAAAAAAGACTTATAGTCAGAGGACTCTCACAAGCAGAGGGAGTGAACTATGATGAGACATATTGATCCAACATCCCGATGCACTCCCATCTATACTACCATCCATGAGTTGGAAACTACATCAGATAGATGGATTCTTGATAAAGTTTGGGTTTCAACAAGAGTGTTTCTGATCCAAACCTATACTATTAAATTATTGGTGACGAGAACACGATTTTGATAACTTATTCAAGAAGCTGTGTTGTTACAAGCAAGCCTTGACTTTTGATTTCAAGATGAAGGATCTAGGTATGATGCACTACTTCTTGGGACAAGATGTATGACAGAGGACCAATGAGATTTTTCCTAAGTCAAGGAAAATATACAATGGGGATATTAAAGAAGTTCAGTATGACAAAATGCAAATCCATGAGTACACCGATGGTGGTGGATTTGACGAAAATTAAATGATGATGATTCAGACGAGATTGATCCACATGTGTACCGACAACTGATTGGATCATTGATGTATTTGGTTAACACCAGATCTGATATATGCTATGCAACGAATGTTCTTAGTCAATCCATGAGTCAGTCGAGACAAACTCACTAGATAACAATAAAGCATGTATTGAGATATATATACGAGACACAGTTGGATATGGCTTGAGATATGCCTCCAGTGTGAACTTGAGTTTGCAGGGATATGCCGATACAGATTGAGCAAAGAGTACAATGGATCAGAAGAGCAAATCCGATTGTTATTTACTGTGGATTTTACCAATGGTTTCCTAGTACAACATGAAACAAAGCTCTATGGCCTTGAGTAATGTAGAAGTAGAATATATAACATTGAGTGTGGCAACCTACGAAGCAGTGTGGCTTCTGACAAATTTATTTGATCATGAGATGGATCCTATTATTACTTGTGATAACCAGAGATGTGTGAAGCTCTCTAAGAACCTTGTGTTTTATGATAGATCAAAACACATTGAGCTAAAATATCATTATATCAGAGACATGTTGCAGAGGGAATAAATACACGTGCAATATCTTCCTACACATGAGCAAATTGCATATATCTTCACCAAATCGCTTGCCAATACGAAGTTCAAGTACTTCTGTGAAAAACTAGCTTGGTGGAGATTACCTCCCTAGCTGAGAGGGAGTGTTGATGATTACAACCAGGATGAAGTTTGAATACTTCCGTGCGAGACTTGGCCTGATGGAGAATGCCTCCCTAGCTGAGAGGGAGTGTTGATGATTACAACTGCGTGAGACATCCTCTAGGACACATATGTGAGAGAGAGCCCCTGTGATGGGTGTACCTAAGAGAGAGCCCCTGAGATGGGTGTGTGTGGTTCCTATTTGAGATAGAGTTGGAACATAGTGATGGCCTCCTCCTTATAGAGAGTTGAGAAGAACTCCAGATGATTCTCATGTGTAATGCAGTGAGAAAGGAGATATGCTGAGTTGAATGTGCATGTGGTTGGGCATAAGGTGAACATGTGAATTCCCATGAGTTGGGTGCATCGTTATGAGACAGATATGAAAACAATGTATTAGTCTCCTTTGAGGAGAGAGTTGAGATGATGAAATCCAGATGATTCTCCTATGTAATGCAGTGGGAAATAAGACTTGCTGAGTTGGACGTGCCTGTGGATGAGCATAGGTGAGCGTGATCCTAGTGGCTGAGCACTAGTGAGTGTGGTTCTCCTGTGAGACACAGCGAGATAGAGATATGGACATCCCTATGGATGTACCCCTAGTGGCTGAGCACTAGTGGGTGTATGAGATCCCTTGCTATATTGTTCAAGAGTCAGACTTACCTGTAACCCTATTGATTATGTAAAGGGTACATGTCGACCCCACCTTAATGTAAAAGATAATTAATGTAAAAGATAATTAATATGGTAATAATTAATTGTATTTTGAGTTATTAATGTCGGCCCTATTGTGCCAATAGACACGTCATTTGATGTGACAAGTCTTATATAAATAAAGGTGAATCCCCATTGAGGAAACACACTTAGCATTGTGTCATCTCATGATTTCAGAAGTTGTCGTCTGAAATTATGAGAATTACGACACCTTCTTGTGTGCTAGGTTTGGTAATGGTGTGGGAGGTCTTTCTCTAGAAGAATATAACAAAGGATTGGCTTGGTTTTATTCCCTTTTTGAGAAGGGTTTCCCATGATACTTTTTGTGTTCTTCTACATGGTTATTCTTTTTGTGATCTTGGTTTACTACAATAGTTATGGTTCAAGTTAAAATCTAAACATAAAATTGAATTAAATGCATGAACCATAGCTCATTAAAAACTCAACAGTTATGAGAAAAATTGTGTGTGGGTGAAAATGTAATATTCTTATGCATAACATTTGAGGAGTGACGATTGAATATCATTCAAGGAGTGACGATTAAATATTGGCAAAGATAAGATTTGATGTTCTAACAAATATATCCGATGAAGTAAAAATTAGTGAGTGATCTAGAAAAAGTAGAAGAAGCGAGCACAAGTGCATATTTGAGGTAGAAGTAAGAAGATCTTGTGGAGGCAGAGCAAAAGCAGAGGTAGCAAGCACAGAGCAGATTCGGCGAAGGAAGAAGTAAAAAACATAAGGAATATTTGACGAAGGAAGAAGTAAAGAGCGCAAGGAAGATTTTGTGGAGACAAAAGCAACAAAGGGGACACGTGTCTTTTGTAGATCGGTGCCTATAAACAACAACGGGGATCTATGTATCCTATAGTTTGGTGCCTACACACAACATAGGGGATCGACGTCTCCTATAGGTCGGTGCCTACAAACAACAGAGGGGGTCAGTGTCTCCGGTAGGTCGATGCCTACAAACATCAGAGGGGATCAATGTCTCATGTAGGTCGGTGCCTATGATCAATAGTGGGGATTGGTGTCTCTAGTAAGTTGGTGCCTACAAATTAACAAAAATAAGTTTTTGTGGTTTTCTCTCGAAAGGGTATCCACGTTAAATATTGTGTCTTCTAGTAGTTATATTTATGCGATTGCATCATTATGGTTTATGATTGATAAAAAAAAAGAAAGATGGCTTTATATTGATTCACCCCCCCTCTCAGTGTAAGTGTGTGCTCAATAATTGGTATCAGAGCAGGTTTCTTTAGAAACAGTGTAACCACTGGAAGGTAGATATTGGGAGCACACATGGCCAGTCATGAAGGTTTCTATACAAACAAGGCTCTGTTGTTTGAAGAAACAAACTATGCCTTCTGGAGTATAAGGATGCAAACATATCTAATGGCTCTTTGTTTTGATATTTGGTAATCGGTCATGACTGGTTATACAGCCCCCAAAACTCCACCAATATATACGGTCGAGAAAAAGGCCAGTGAAAATGATGCACAAGCCATGAACGCCATCCTGTGCGGATTGTCATAATCAAAGTTTGTCAAATTAATGCATTGCAAATCAACAAAATAAATTTGGGACAAGCTTCAAACAATCAATGAAGGCGATGACAAGGTGAAGAAGGATAAGCTCCAAACTCATAGAAGATAGTTCAAGAGTTTTAAGATAAAAGACACAAAAACTGTTTCATCCTATCTCCTCTGTGTGGATGAAATTGTCAACACCATCAAAGGACTTGGTGAAACAACTGAATAATCAATGATTGTGCAAAAGGTGTTGAGGTCACTCCCCTTAAGATTTGATGCCAAAGTTTTCTCCATTGAGGAAATAAATGATATTGATAAATTAATAATGGATGAATTGCATAGGATCCTCATTGCATATGAAATGGGGACAGAAAAGGAAAAACCATAAAAAAGGGAATCATCTTTCAAAGCCTTAAAGAAGATGAAGAACAAAGAGCACAAATCAAGTGATTGTTCCAGCTGTGAATCAGACGTAGATGAAGCAAATTTTGTGAGAAAACTCAAAAAGGGATATGAAAAATACAAAGGTAAGTTTCCCTTTAAATGCTTTAAATGTGGAAAAGTAGGACATTTTGCTTCTAACTATCCATATGAGAAAAACAAAAGTAGTGATAATGAAGAACGCTACAATGTAAAGAGCAAACATCATCAACAAAAAAATAGTCACAAATAGAACAAGCATGAAAATAAGAAGAATTCTTATAAACAAAAGAAGAGCCTCTACTCAAAAGGGGTCTGTGACTCGTCTAAAGAAAGCAGTGAAAGAAATGACAATAGTGATAGAGAAGAAACTATTTTTATGTCAATCGAAACAAATATTGATGAAGAAAAAGGTAAAGAAATGATGGATTCATGAGAAGAGGAAAATGTTGAAACAGATGGAGAAGTGGATCTTGAAGAAGAATTCATTTGTGCCTTAAGTGAAATAAAGAATCTAAGTAAAAAGAATTTGAAACAAAAGGAGAAACTGCAAAAATATGAAGAAGAGGATCATGATTCAAAAGAAAAAATGTCAGAAATCCTGGAAGAATAAAAAAATATTATCATAAGCCTAAAAGTTCAATTAGAAGAGGCAAGAAGGACAAAAGAAGTGGTGAGAATCCAGCTGAAGAAAAATGAAGAAAAATGTGAAGAGCTAGAACCTAAGATTGTTTCCTTAAGAAAATATTTGCTAAAATCAATTGCTTAGTTGAACAGAATCTTGAAGTTTGAAAAGAGTACCAAAGTATTAGATGATATAATCAATTGTCAAATATCTCCATTAATTAATACTGGTGTTGGATACGATGTTGTTGTTTCCTCCCTACCTCCACCTGGCCTTCCTACAACTAGGGAAGTTCTATTTTTTGCAGGAGGAGTTCAAATAGGATTTATAGAAGAACAAACTATTGTTGATTGTGTCGAAAATATTGATGAGTTTCTTGTTCCTCACATGCCAAAATTTAAATATATTGTTACAGATGACATTGTTGTTGACATGCCAAGTTTTTCTACACTTGTAAGTGAACCTGGACCTGAGCCTACTTCCTATGATTATCCAACATAAAAATCTGTGCCCTATCATCATCCTCGCCATAAAAATTGAAGGAATGACAATCATGATTTTAGATCATTGTGGAAGAGACGTGAAAGTCATAATTGTGGACCAATGCCGACTACCGGGATAGATTGTGGTTGGATTGATGGATGGGCGTGGAATCATCTGACTAGATGTTTGAGGAATTCATATTATTGTGTATCATTGACTGTATAGTCGTGTAGTGCTTCTCTTACTCACTAATTATTTCTTTGGAAGTGGTCGGCTGAGAATCGACCTGACATGATAGTCGACTGGAGTTTTGACTTGGTTTTTCGTCAACTGGAAGTTTCAACAAGAACTATTATTGCTACCTATTGATCCCTTAGAGGGGGAATAATTGAAGTTGTTTATATGCGAACCCACCTGATGTCTTCTTGATTATTCGACTATTTTTTGTTGAATCAACTTGGATTTGCTGAGACCAACCCAACCATGTTCAACTGTTGTTGGAGACGTACTTCTGCTTATGTTGGATACACAGATTGTCTGCATTAACATAGATTGATTATCTTGTGTTGTTGGTGACAATGTTTAGACTTCTTCATGAGTGTTGTTGTATCGTGTTCGATTAGTTATTTACCATTGAGGCAGGAAATGTTGATGACAAAAAAAGTGCAAGTGGAGGACATTATATTCTGGGCATCGTGCATATAATTTTCATTCAATGTTTTGAAGATTCCTTTTTCATACCTTGAAAGATTTTTGATAGTTGGGAATGAAATTCGATGACAAATCTACACATTTGTCCAAAGATTTTGTGAGCAGTGTATGGAACTTTGAAAGTTGGCATGGTTGAGGTATCTATTATGCAAAATAAAAGACAAGTCCACATAGATATTCTATACATTTTGACCAATATTGACCATGTTCAAGAAAGTGTTTTTGAAGGACAACTAGATGGTGGTTTGATGACATTTCAACAACATACCTGTGACAGTTGAAGATCCTTTAGAAGCTATCAAGGAACATAACAACTTGAATTTTTAAAGCACATTGAGATGTGATAAGTTGTAGATGGACATTTTTTGATCAACAAACCATCCATTTTTTGAACAGTAGATTGTGAACAAATGTTGAAGGCAACCAATCCTATCAGTTGTGAATAGTTTACCGTACTGTGATAGTGAAACATCTAGCAAGTCTTTGACATATTTTTAATAAGTAGCAAAAGGATTTGTTCATGAGAGTAATGGTAAAACAAAGAAGACTCGGTAACTACAACAAAAAATGACAGTACATTCACAAGGGGAGCTACTTCATAAAACTACAAGAGAAATCACACCTTAAGGGGGAGAAACACAATAAAAGTAACTATGCAGATAAAAACAAATCCTATTCCCATCAAGTACCACTTCCTAAGAGAACATTAGCTGAACTAAGTGTCAATATGGAATACATTGCCACCGAGAAACAAGTTGCAAATAATTTTTACCCAAAACTCTTCCCAATGAAACATTTGCAGAAGCTAGGAGTGATATCCCTCTAATCTCGTCAATAAAGAAACATAACTCAGGGAGTGCATACCTTTTCCATTGATGTCAAATGGGGAGAATTTCAGACAGGGGGAGAGTTGTAGACATGGGGAGGAGAATTACAGGCATGGGGAGAGTTGCATAAAATGGATAACTCTTTCTATTTTTGGAGGATTACGTGTTTTTGAGTACAAGGTTGCCATCAATGACAAAGGAGGAGTTTGTTGAATACAATTTTTTCATTGATGTCAAAGGTTAGTAAGTGATCAAATATAAATGTGACTTTAATAAATACAAAAGTGAAAAGTTAAGTGGAAATGGATTTTACATAAAAGTGGAGAAAAAATGAATCTAGATCAAATATAAATATGACTTTAATAAATAACAAAATTTGAAAAGTTAGGTGGAAGTGGAATTTACGTAAAAGAGGTGTAAACATGAAAGTGGATTAAAGAAAAAGGGTAAAATTGAAAGTTCACATGGATTTACAAATCATGGTGGTATTTTACCCATGGTATGGTAAAAAGGGAATTCAAAATAAAGAAAGGGGGGGAATCAATTATTATTAAATAAAAGTCACGAGTTTTCAAAAGAACATGAATTTTAAAGTAAAGCTTATGGAAAGTATAAATAAAGAAGAGGGTTATGAGAAAAAATGTGTGTGTGGGTGAAAATGTAGTATTCTTATGCATACAATTTGAGGAGCGACGATTGAATATCATTCAAGGAGTGAATATTGAATATTGTTGAAGATCATATCTGGTGTTCTAACAAATAGATTTGGTGAAAGAAAAAGGGGTGAGTGATCTAGAAAAAATAGAAGAAGCGAGCACAAGTGTAGATTTGAGGTAGAAGTAAGAAGATCTTGTGAAGGAAGAGCAAAAGTAGAAGTAACAAGAGCAGAGAAAATCCAACGAAGGAAGAAGTAAAAAACACAGAGAAGATCCGACGAAGGAAGAAGTAAAGAGAACAGAGAATATTTTGTGAAGAAAAAAGAAACAAAGGGTATCAATGTCTCTTGTAGGTCGGTTACTACAAACAACAGAGGGGATCAGTGTCTCCTGTAGGTCGGTACCTACAAACAACAGAGAGGATTGATGTTGTTATCCTCGATTTCTAGGGATAACTAAGGAGATTATGTCTTGAGGCCCTCAGGTAGCAGACATGGAGTACTGAGAGACTGATGACTGACAACGTCCACTTTCACAGACATAGGCCCATTTCATCACCACAAATGTTAGGTCCATCATGATGGTATCCACCACATCAACTTGCTTCCGAAAGACAATGGGTCTTGCTCCATGAGGTAAAAGTTAGGTATTGTGGTAAGTGTCACTTTAATATTTCAGGCATTTGAGTCTGTTGCATTTTGATTATAGAACGTTTGCTTGGAAGTTTTTCTCTTTTTCTTGTTTCACCTTGGTGTTTGACAATGTGCCCTAGTAAGTGGTCACTCTTACAGATGGGTTTTCTACTAGGCAGTGTCCTTGACAAGTCATCGTGCCACTCCCGATCATACTTATCATTTTTCATCACTTCACCCCTTGTTCGTCTCCTTATCTTTTGGGATTTTCGGGTGTATTGACCCAAGAAGGGATTGTACATAATTTCATGGGAAGAAGGTGTTGAAGGCCCAAAGGTTTTTAGCTGGAAAAAGATAAAATCCAATCATAAACCTTCGATATGCTCACCCAGGGATCTCGAGGATAATGAAATGTCTCTCATAAGAAACTGATGGGACCCGTGAAAAATAACAATAAAAAAATTCCAACCAAGGTAGAGTGTGTGTGGGAAATGTTTTTCATGCTTAGGTAGAAGCCTCACCTTGGCTTCAACCTAGAAACATCTTAAAAAAAGGCAATAAATGGGCTAAGAAAAATGATGCATTGAAAATGAAGGTGCAACAGACCCTCTACAAAGGACCCCATAAATGAGACAATACAAACCCTGGTATGTCATGAACCCCATGCCCAAAATTTTTAAACCCCCATCCAATTCATTTTCTCCACATGACTTAGAGAGGTTTTCCACCTAGGAAACACTCCTTGACTTCAAGAATCATTCACCCAATAGGTCACTTTGTCAACCCTCCCATACCTAAACTTGGAAAATTGCATAGGGTCTTTGAGCACCTGTCTAATTTGATAAGGTAGTTTTTGATGTACATGCTTGGATGAATCTTATATTAAATATGATTTTACTTGCCATGAGGCTTTCACTTGAGATCCTTGGAGGGCACACTTGTCTGTCTTTGCCGGACCTTTATTGGTGGACGATTTCGAGGAACAAGCCCAACTTGGGCCTTCATTGGGGAAAGAATCCCACAGGTTGGATGCCATGGCTTGCACACCAAATGATGATTTTAGCCTTTGGAGGTAGGAGAGGACACCTTGGATAGTGACACCTATCCTTCTTCCAACCCAACGACCTGCTTGGGAGCTCTTATACCATGTTTCTAGGCTTGACATCTTGCTTGGGGCTAGGGCATGTGGTGGTGAATATGGAAACTTGGCACATTTTGATGGAATAACCATTAGATTGTGGATGAGACTCTTGAATTGAAGACACATGGCCTTTGGAGGCCTAGTGCTACCTTCTCCAATCCCAACGACTTCCTACACATGCCAAAATGTCACCCCTCAAGGGGATGACGTCATGTTTTAGGGATTTTCTTATGTGGAAATTAAAATTAAAGTTTTAAAGGGGAAACATAAAGGGAAATGACTCCCTTATTTTTTGGTTTACCCTTGTTAAGTGGACAAACTTTATCTTAAAGTTTTGTATAAATAAGAATATTTTCATTTCATTTTAGATATCTCTTCCATTGTGAGAAAGATACTTGGCTGAAATTTGCACCCTCTTTGGGAAATTTGGATATCTCCCTCTTGTGTAAATGTCTTTTGGTGTTTTCTATTGGTATATTGTGGAGCTAAGGTGGTGCACACCTCTTGGAGGATTTTTCTCTTGCTTATGAATGGGCATTGCTTGGTGAACTAGGGTTTTATCTTGCATCTCTCTTGGAATTGGTAAGAAAAATATGCAATTTGTTAGTTATTCTTGCTTGTTTCATAGTGTTATTGGTTGAAACCCTATGAGGAGTATATGTGCATACACCCTCTATCAAGCTTCATATCATTGCCAGTTGATAAGTCATTTTTGACAAGGTTGCTAGGATGAGTACAAGGGTGTGCACCCTCCTAGATTTATCTAAGTTTGATTTTCATTCCCTAGGGTGTAAAAGGGATTACACCCCTAGGGATAATATGGATCTAAATATTACATCCAATACTCCATTTACCCAATATTTTAAGGCACTAATCTGAAATTTGCATTGGAGAAATAAAATTGCTTGTATTGGGTAACATGATTTTATGAGATTTTCAAATTCTTTGAAGTTGAATCAATTCTATGCTCTACTAGCTTGCTTGAGCCACTAGGGCATATTATTTGTCCCCATATATTCTATTTCTTATATAACATTAAATCTACAACCATTAGGGCTGCAACAAATTTCTCTCGAACTTTCACTTTTGTTTTCTTTTGAAGCCGTCAAAATTTGCTAGAAAGCTGCCATAATAATCTACTAGTCATTGTGCATCTTTTGGGTGGTTCACTTGTAATTTTTGGTGGTTGGAATTTTCTTCTGTAGCAATATTTTGCTACAGACATAAGGCTGTTATAATACCTCTTAAATAACATCTTTGAACAACCTTATATTGTTTCTAAAGTCTTGCTCTATCTTACTTGAGTTATACTAGTTATTACTAGCTTAACTTTTGCATCTTTAACTAGACTTGCAGTGACCTATTTAACAAATTTGATTATCATTCATTTTCTGATTTGTATCATTGTTTACTACTGATATATAAGACAACAAACTTCACTTGCTTTTCCATTGGATATATTGGCTTATATGTTTGTCTTTTCTTGTGTCTCGGGCATGTACAACTATATTTTGCAAGTACTCAAGCACTTGGCAACCATTGTATATCTCCAAAAATCGTTCCCAAGACAGTTTCCACTTAGTAGTTTGACCTATAGGGGCATCATCTTCCATAACCTTATTTTCCATCTCGTTTCCCCCTTGGGTCACCCGATATTCCCCCCTTGTGTAGGATTTATCCTTCACTAAAGCGTGGGGATGGTTTATCTAAGGTGACCGTGGGTAGAATATCCCATAGTTCTCTCCATCTTGTGGATTGGGTCGGACTTTTCCCAACCTACAATTTATGCGATAAAATTTTGAAACCACTACCGGGGAGGATTTTGAATCCTCTTTCATGCCCTAATGACACTTCGACAAGATTTGATCCCAAATATTTTTCCCATAATATTGCATGGCGACTCCATTTGAGGGAAGTTCCCTTTTCTATTTTTGATGAGGTTTTCATAAAGTTCATCTGGCGACTCCATTGAGGTGTTACCATAAGTAATGGAACCATGGCATCACAAAACTTACCATGGGAATTCCATAAGGTGTACCCTTCTATTGATGTTCAAAATATCCTTGGATATCCAAATCATTGCTCTGTGGAGTGGAGGGAAAGTTGCCCAAAGTTCAGTGGTGACTTGACTCTAGCAGTCACCCATGTTGTGAAATATATGAAGTATGCTTCGAGAATAAATGTATTGCATGAAGATGTGCTAATGAAATTTTTTGTATCTTCATTGGAATCAAGTCAAAGGAAGTGGCTTGTACACTCATGTGATCCAAAAATTATCCAATCTTCTATAAATATCATTGAATAATTTATTAGGCATTGTCGGCCAACTACTCAGAATTTTCAATATACTTTCCAAGAGCTCAAAGATGCTCTTTATAGAGAAGTTTTTCTGGTGGATGACAAGACAATAAGTGAGGAATGTAAAACTGAAGAAGAGCATCATCCACCCACTACAGAAGAGGTGCTAGAAGAACAAATCCATGAAGAAAGTTTCCAAGAAGAAGAAGACCCTAAGGAAGTACAACATCCGAATGAGAAGGATGAGACATTGGTGTCCTTTCTCCCACTTGATGAAAATGCAGCGGTACTTCCTTACCTTTTTCTTGCACATGAAGATGAAGAAATGATTAGCCGTGATGATGCAGATGATCTCATGGAGAACCTCTTTGATGTGTTTGATCAACGTATTGATGGTTTCATACATGTTGGGAGACGTAGATGAGGTGCGAGTTGTTTCATTTTTGATAGAGATCCCATTTACGACATTGAAAGTAGCTCTCAAGCAAAAGGGTTTGAATTGTCATCTTCAAAGGACTCATTTTCATGTGTATATGATTCATATGTTTGGCAGCCTAATGATGATATGGTTACAAATTTGTTCCGTCCATTAAAAGATGACTTGTCGCAACATGCTCAGGGTGATCTTCAGTCATCCTTTGGGAGTTGTGATGCATATCCTCTTGGGGATGTATATTTTTTCTATGAAAACTCTCAGTCACCTTTGCCCTCATATTTAGACGAACACCAATACGTGGCCATTCCAAAGCAGTTAAAGATTCATACTGTAGAGTAGCAATATTTCCATCTTGGGGATTTTTGAAAGGACTTGCAGGTGATGAAGCAACATATTTTTGGTATTCGAAAGGATTATTTCTCTAGGTCTAAGCTTGTCCCTTACCTCATCTCTCTCTCTCAAGGAAATCATGGGGTATTTTTGGGATCTCTCATATTTTCTGAGTCTTCAGGGAGCAATGCTTATGAGAACGAGGATGAAGATGATTCATCGCCTACATGCCATAGTCCTGTTCTAAGGTGAATTGATCGAGCTTTTGGACATTTTTTCTAGCAATATTTCTTCCCTCCCACCCATCTCTATGAGTTGTTTCCTATGATTGATTATATTCTTCTTCATATTCATTATTATTGTGTGCTTAAATTTTCCTTGATATTTTTTTATAACTAAGCACATGGGAGACGTGGGTAAGATGCCGAGTAGATGGTTGCACTGGCTATACGATTTCACCCAACATTCGATGAGACTCGGTCTCCATGGACCACTGGCCCCATGTAAGTAGGTAGGTCATCTTGATTTCCCATGCATTTGCATCTTACTTGCTCATGGTAGTTTAACAACATTTCATGTTTCATTTTTCTCTACTTTCATATTTCTTTCATCATATTACATGTTTAGTTTATAATTTTTTGAAAAAAATGCAAATTTTTTTCTTTTCTAGATTAGTTGTCAATTTTAAAGTTTTTTTGTGGATTTTGATTATATGAATAAAGGGTGAGTAGAGCCACCTTGGATTTTAAGGTTTTATGTTTCAGTGTAGGCATAGGTCCGACCATGATATGTTGAGGTTCTCATTCATTCTACAATGAGTACATGTCCCCGAGTAGGAATGATCCAGGTGGATATCGGGGGCCACCCACCTTTTCCAAATGGCTCAAAACAGTTTTCTGGCCATTTTGGCAATTTACTATTTTTAGCAGGTTTTCACTTCCGGGGCCAT
>JZKD02S2362666.1:54332-78215 GCA_000966675.3 Picea glauca | reverse complement strand
ATCAACTAGGGTTTTATCTTGCATCTCTCTTGGAATTGGTAAGAAAAATATGCAATTTGTTAGTTATTCTTGCTTGTTTCATAGTGTTATTGGTTGAAACCCTAGGAGGAGTATAACTGTGTACACCCTCCATCAAACTTCATCTCATTGCTAGTTTATAAGTCATTTTTGGCAAGGTTGCTAGGAGTACAAGGGTGTACACCCTCCTAGATTTACCTAAGTTTGATTTCTATGCCCTAGGGAGTAAAAGAGATTACACCCCTAGGGATATTATGAATCTAACTCTTACATCCAAGACTCCATTTACCCAATATTTTAAAGGCACTAATCTAAAATTTGCATTGGATAAATAAAATTGCTTGCATTGAGTAACATGATTTTACTAAATTTTCAAATTGTTTGAAGTGGAATCAATTCTATGCTCTACTAGTTTGCTTGAGCCACTAGGGTGTCCTCTTTGTCCAAGGATATCTTATTGATTCTATAACATTAAACATAAAACCATTAGGGATGCAACAAATTTCTCTCAAACTTTCACTTTTTCTCTCTTTTCAACCGTCAAATTTTGCTAGAACGCTGCCATAATAATCTACTAGTCATTGTTCATCTTTTGGGTGGTTCACTTGTAATTTTTGGTGGTTGAAATTTTCCGTTGTAGCAAGATTTTTATACAGACATAAGGATGGTATAATACCTCTTCAATAACATCTTTAAAGAACCCTATATTGTTGTGAAAGTCTTTCTCTATCTTACTTGAGTTATACTAGTTATTACTAGCTTATCTTTTGCATCTTTAACTAGACTTTCAATGACTGATTTAGTAGCTTTGATTATCATTTACTTGTTTATTTGTATCATTTTTTACTACTTCTATATAGGACAACACTCTTCACTTGCTTTTTCATTGGATATCTTGGCTTGTATGCTTGTCTTTTCTTGTGTCTTGGGCAGGTACAACTATCTTATGCAAGTACTCAAGCACTTGGAAACCATTGAGTATCTCCAAGACTCGTTTCCAGGCTACTTTCCACTTAGTAGTTTGACCTATAGGGGAATTATCTTCCATAACCTTTTTTTCCATCTCACTTTCCCCTAGGGTCACCCGAGATTCCCCCCTTTAAAGAATATAATATTTCTCCTTCACTAAAGTGAGGGGAGGGTTTATCTAATGTGATAATGGGTAGACTCTCCCATAGTTCTCATCATCTTGTGGACTGCCCAACCTACAATTTGTGTGATAACACGTGTCTCTTGTAGGTCGGTGCCTACAAACAACAGAGGGGATTAATGTTGAAATGAACACTTGACACTGAGAGGGGGGGTGAACCAGTGTTGAAATGGACACTTGACACTGAGAGGGGGGGTGAACCAATGTCATAAACCTTTGGACAATTTTTCATTTTTCATAATTTCACTGAACAACATATATTTATTTCATTTTCTCAACCAATATATAAAATAATAAATATTTTATTTATTTATTTAGCTTGAACGAATACATAAGATCAATCTTTGAATATCTTCAACTTCAAGCAACTATGAGAGACCTAGCTCTTTCTTACAAGACCCAACTTGTAGTTCTTAGATCCAACTGAGAAATGAGGAATCCAACCCTCATAACAATACCCAACTTGTTGATCTCAGATCCAACTGAGATGTGGGGAATCCAATCCTCATACAAGACTCAACTTGTAAACATGCACCAACCTGATAGAATGAACCTTCATTCAATCCATTATATATAAATATATATACTTCAACAACTTCAACTACACTTTCTTCTCACCATTGTTTCTTGTTTATATAGTCTTCCAACTGGTGTGAATTTGAATCATTGCATCTTTTGATATTGAACCATTGTACCTTTTCATTTAAATGATAATATCAAACTTTAAATGATATCATTTTTCCTTTTATCATTTATTCATAATGCTCATGATTTAACTCTCTTAATCATGACCGTGTGTCCGTTCTTTTATCTTCATGAGTTGATCATAGACATGGATTGACTCATTATATCGTTCTCATGCTTCTACTGTGTCCTCAATTTGTCAACATATCATATTCGATCTTTCACCTATTCTCTGTATTATTATGGTGTTAATTCTCTGTCGAATTACAAAGATGAAATCTGTATGAGGCGCTTTCTTCAAACCATTTTCATATGACCATAGGCGCATAACCACAAGCTTATTTATTTAAGTGTTGCATCTTATTTCTTTATTCCATATGACCGCAGGTGGTGACCATGCGCTAGGCTAAATAAGTGCTTGATCACTTGTCAAGATCAACAATCACGTTTTAATCGCACAATGAGATGGACGACTGCTGTTACTTCAGGACGTTGTCCTTCCCGACTTCCAACCTTTGTAATATTTCAAATCTCTCGAAGCAGATTTCGCCGAAGTAGATCAGACGTTCGATATTTTATTTGCACGCTGAACGGTTCTCATTCACTTCGGAAATTCGGCGTTCGACGATTTCCAATATTTGCAATCATTAAACCTCCTGGATCAAAGACGCGTGTCGATAATATTCAATAGTTGAGAACGCTCTCCGAAGTAGATCAACGGTTAACGTCACTTCATGGTTTACGCTTATTCTATCCTTCCATTGTACTTGATCAACGGTTGATAATGCTCCCGAATTAGATCAACGGTCAGCGTTAACTTCGACCTTCGACGCTTCGGGTATTTACTGGTGTTAGAAACTTGTTTCCCCCGAAGTACATACTCCCGAAGTGATGTAACTTGCTGACGTCACTGCTGACTTGGCACTGGCAGAGTGGCTACCACATGTCACTTAGATTTGTGACTTACATGTACCTGAAATTCTAATAGCACCTTGACACTTGTCACTGTTTGATTGTGTCGTGTGTCCTTGCTGATGTGGTCTACTGACATGGATCTCCTGATGTGTATGCTATGTGTCTTCACTTCGTGAATTCGAACTTTGGCCTTCGTCTTTTCTTATCCTATCCTTCTACTTTCCTTGATCCAATGGTTGGGATACTTCTCGAAGTGTTCCTCAGATCGAACGACTCATTTCCACTTCGAAATATTTGTGGCTTACACTCTCCTTCCACTAAACTTGATTTGACGGTCAATATAACTCTCGAAATGATAATGGACAACTTCTTTGCGTCATTTCTTCTGAGCCTCCTGTGTGTCATCTCTTCTGAGATTTTAGGTTTATACTTGGTTTCCAACTGAACCAAGGATATATGCATGCTTTGATCTTGTGCAATATAATACACTGCCTCTCCTGAGATTTTAGGTATATTCCTTTGCACCTCGCATTATGTCTTCTGCATGATTACTCCTGAAAATTATCTCAATGAACATGATTATTCCTTGAATCCTTTGGAGTTTTCCCGTGGGGATTTCGATCTTGATGGAATTTCTACAATGCACTCTTCCTTCTAAGCTTTGATTAATGTCCCTGCTTCTGATCTTGAATATCTTCATAATTTTTGACATTTTCATTCTCCGCTAATTGTTATACTGTTGTTATCAATGACAATTCATCACAACAAATTATCATCACATCACAATGACGTCAACTGTTGATATCAATGGCAACATATCAATGACAATATGTCCAACAATATCCCCTTTTGTCATTGAGGGAAACACACTAACTCCATACACAAACTCTCCCTGTAATGAAGGTACTCTCCCCCTTTGACATCAATGGAAAATGGTTTCTCCCCTTATGATCAACCTCTGTCTGTCTGCATGTTGTTGACCAAAATATGAACTTGGGTAACTCCACTTGAAATCATGCTCTTCCTGCCATAACTGACTGAATCCCCCTGTTAATATGCTCTCCTTGCCTCTGACTACTCTCCCCCTTTGTTTCTGAAAGGGTAGTTCTTCCTGACAAGATCTCTTCCCCTGTCAATTTACTAATTGTTTATCTCAATCCATTGGTATATTTGTGTTCAATTAAGTAGTCTTCTTGATACAAACTTGTAGCGATACCCATTTGTAATGATCAAGTCTTTTAAAACTTAATCTAATTACTTTCCTATTTAATAACCAAAATACTTCTCCTGAGTTTTTACTAACTTTCCTTTATCAAATAGAACAAGAGTATGAATCTTACTGATCTTTTTGATCTGCTTCTTATTCTTCTTTGATATTTCATAGGAATATCAATTGAGGAATGATACCAATTGATTTAAATACCAATTTTGTTATCTATTTATCTTTGTTGAATGATACTCCTTGAACTTCTCTGCTACTTTTATTTTTCCTCTTCTTGTATTCTACAACTAACCCTACCAATGATTTTTATTTTGACCATTAATTTATAGATAGTCAAGATTTTCCATATGTTATTTTAAAAAACTCTTGGCATGATCCTTTGATTTTATAGAAACCAATTTAAACTTCTTTTATTTTACTATCACGTGTCTTTAATTCTTCCATCTCTTCTGTTAGATTAGTAACTTCAGTTTTCAATCTTTTGATCTCTTCTTCTTTGTTTTCTAACTGAATCTTTTGCTCATGCTCTTCATGGTTAGATTGATCTAACTATTGAAGTAGCAACATATACTTTTGTTGGAGTTTATCCAACTCTTCTAGAGTGCACATAATTGTGTACTCAAGATTGTCAAGAGCCTCCACAGGAACTTTAATATGTATATAATTTCGTGGTTCCATACGAATCTCTTCTATTGCAACTGTAACATTAGTCTTAATATTATACAATTTTTCTTTAGTGACTACTGAGGTATGCCTCAATTCCTTGATGAGGTTGTCCTCCTCATTGTTGACTGAGGTTTGCATCAAATCCTGCATTTCATTTTGATTAGAAATCTTTTTCTCTGTATTATGTTCTTCAATCCGATTGCAATTTTCCTTTTCTTTATCTTGTTCCTTATCTTGATAATAATTATTTTCTTCTGAGTTTTGTTCTTTATTCTGATAGGATTCCTCTTTATTCGAGTCTTGTTCCTCACTTTGATAGGATTTCTCTTCTTCTTGTGTTTCATTCTGATAACAATTTTCTAGTTGGAGCCATAATTCTTTAACATATTTGTAGTGCCTCATATTTTCTTTGACTTGGTCTGACAATCCATCCTGGATTTCTTTTAAGGCTACTGAATTGTTTGTCCTTGCCTCCTTTGCAGTTTTGGTTTTTCTCTTTGAAGTAGTTAAGTTTCAGGGCGTACTTACTACTGAATCCCAAACTCTAGATCCTCTTGACTTCATATATCTTTTCAAATTTTCCCTCCATGATGAATAATATGTTCCATCAAATAAGGGAGCTTCATTTGTGGAGATAACAATTTTTCCACCCATTTATTCTGAATCTACCTTCAATGTTTAAACTGTTCTGAAGGCACCCACTCTGATACCAATTGTTGAAATCAACACTTGACACTGAGAGGGGGGCTGAATCAGTGTCACAAAACTTTGGACAATTTTCTATTTTTCATAATTTAACTGAACAACATATATTTATTTCATTTTCTCAACCAATATATAAAAGAATAAATATTTTATTTATTTATTTAACTTGAACGAATATATAAGATCAATCTTTGAATATCTTCAACTTCAAGAAAATATGAGAGGCCCAACTCTCTGATACAAGACCTAGCTTGTATTTCTCAGATCCAATTGACAAATGAGGAATCCAACCCTCATAACAAGACCCAACTTGTTGATCTCAGATCCAACTGAGATGTGAGGAATCCAATCCTCATACAAGACCCAACTTGTAAACAGGCACCAACCTGATAAAATGAACCTTCATTCAATCCATTATATACAAATATATATACTTCAACAAATTAAACTACACTTTCTTCTCACCATTCTTTCTTGTTTATATAGTCTTCCAACTGGTGTGAATTTGAATCATTGCATCTTTTGATATTGAACCATTGTACCTTTTCATTTAAATGATAATATTAAACTTTAAATAATGTCATTTTTCCTTTTATCCTTTATTCACAATGCTCATGATTTAACTCTCTTAATCATGATTGTGTGTCGGTTCTTTTGTCTTCATGAGTTGATCACATACATGGATAAACTCATTATATCGTTCTCATGCTTCTGCTGTGTCCTCAATTCGTCAACATATCATATTCAATCTTTCACCTATTCTCTGTATTATTATGGTGTTAATTCTGTGTCGAATTACAGAGATGAAATCTATATGAGGTGCTACCTTCAAACCATTTTCATATGACCATAGGCATAGAACCACGAGCTTATTAATTTAAGCCATGCCTATTCTTTTACCCTTATTTCTTTATTCCATACGACCGTAGGTGGTGACCAGACGCTAGGATAAATAAGTGCTTGATCACTTGTCAAGATAGACAATCACATTTTAATTGCACGATGAGATGGATGATTGTCGTTACTTTGGGACTTCGTTCTTCACGACTTCCAGCCTCTGTAATATTTCAAATCTCCTGAAGCAGATTTCGCCGAAGTAGATCGAACGATCGATATTTTATTTTCACGATGAATGGTTCTTGTTCACTTCGAAACTTTGGTGATTTCCAATCTTTGCAATCATTAAACCTCCCAGATCAAAGACGCATGTCCATAATCTTCAACGATTGAGAACACTCTCCAAAGTAGATCAATGGTTAGCATCACTTTATGGTTTACCCTTATTCTATCCTTCCATTGTACTTGATCAGCGATCGATAACGCTCCCGAATTAGATCAATGATTAGCATTAACTTCGACCTTCGACGCTTTGGGCAGTTACTAGTGTTAGAAACTAGTTTCCCCCGAAGTACATACTCCCAAAGTGAGGTAAATTGCTGACGTCACTGCTGACTTGGCACTGGTAGAGTGGTTTCCATGTGTCACTTAGATTTATGACTTACATGTACCTGAAATGCTAATAACACCTTGACACTTGTCACCATTTGATTGTTCCACGTGTCCTTGCTGATGTGGATCTCCTGATGTGTGTGCTACGTGTCTTCACTTCGTGACTTCAGAACTTTGGCCTTCGTCTTTGCTTATCCTATCCTTCTACTGTCCTTGATCCAACGATTGGGATACTTCCCAAAGTGTTCCTCAGATCGAATGACTCATGTTCACTTCAGAATATTTGTGGCTTACACTGTCCTTCCACTAAACTTGATCTGACGGTCAATATAACTCCCGAGATGATAATGGATGACTTATGTGCGTCATTACTTCTGAGCCTCCTGTGCATCATCTCTTCTGAGCTTTTGGGTTTATACTTGGTTTCCAACTGAACCAAGGATATCTGCATTCTCTGATCTTGTGCAATCTAATACGTTTCCTCTCCTAAGCTTTTAGGTAGATTCCTCTACACCTCGCATTATGTATTCTACACGATTACTACTGAAAACTATCTCAATGAACGTGATTCTTCCTTGAATCCTTTGAAGTTTTCCCGTGGGGATTTCGATCCCGATGGAATTTCTACAATGCGCTCTTCCTTCCGAGCTTTGATTAATTCCCTTACTTTTGAGCTTGAATCTTTGCATACTTTTTGACATTTTCATTCTCTGCTAACTGTTATACTGTTGTATCAATGACAATTCATCACAACAACTTATCATCACATCACAGTGAAATCAATTGTTGACATCAATGACAACATATCAATGACAATATGTCCAACAATCAATGTCTCCTATTGGTCTATGCCTACAAACATTAGAGGGGATCGATGTCTTCCGTAGGTTGGTTCCTACAAACAACAATGAGGATTGGCGTCTCTAGTAGGTTGGTGCCTACAAATTAATAAAAATAAGTTTTTGTGGTTTTCTCTCGGAAGGGTGTCCACATTAAATATTGTGTCTTATAGTATTTATATTTATGTGATTGCATCATTATGGTTTATGAATGATAAAAAAGAAAAGATAGCCTTATACTGATTCACCCCCCCCTCTCAGTGTAAGTGTGTGCTCAACAATTGCTTTTAATTTTGAGGTTATAAATAATAAAACACTTATGTATTTTCTTGATTTGCCTCCAAAATTCTATAGAGATGTTGCAAACCCAAACTTCACATCCATATAAGATAACTAGAGTGACAAGTGTCTCAAAGAGGAATTTATTTTTTCCTATAACCATAAATTTGTTGATTTGTAGTTGTTTTCGAGACCAAAATAAGATTTCCTTCCTCCATTATTCCTTTTCCCATGCTATAGTTCCAATTAATATTGAAATGAAGGCCAAATCCAAGACACTTGTATGAATTGACTTCCTTTAAATTGTTATTGTTATACACAAATTGAGTTAAATGATCTTCTTGGATTTGATTTTCATAACCTTTGTCATAATAGTATTTACAAACATATTGATGCCATAATAAATTTTCTTGAGAATTCTTAGTTGTTTGTCAAGGTTAGAGGGGCACCTCACCAAAAGAGAAACATCTTTATGTAAATAACAAGGAGGATGACTATTTTAACTAAAATAACGTCAACACAATGTGTTTCTTCCAAACATGCCTCTAATTTGTCAATATAAATGCTAAAGAAGGTAGGGGATAAGGGGAAACCTTGCTAAACAATAGTCATTATTCCCGATTTCTTTTGATAAACCATCATTATTATTGAATTTAACAATAAATTTCTCATATATCCTTATTGCAACGCCGCTAAACTCAAAAGGAACCTTTAACTCTTCTAATATATTCTAAAGGTTATTTCTAGGTGTCGTATCAAAAAAAATCCTAAAATTAATGAATCAACATAGGGGATTGATTTTGTTATTTTTGCAATCCTCTGGGATGATCCTAAGAGTAACAAAGTGGTCCATGGTTGAAATATAGCTTCTAAAATGAGCTTCACCTTGAACCGTTTTTTCCCGACTTTCTAACGATATGATAATATTCTTTTCTAGAATAATTCAAGATAACTTGGCTAGAAGAGAATGGATCATAGTGGTCCTATAATTTGAGCTGTTATTTTTATCACTACTTTTGAAAATAAGAGCATGAGTATTTGAGTCATGCTTTAGGAAAACATCGTTTGAATGCCATATTGAAAATATAATGAATGTGAGAGATAAGAACAAAGCCTCCAATTTTTAGGATTCCCATTTGATAACCTTCGTTGTCCTTAGCTTTTCCTTTTTCTATATGCTTAACCTCAAAGCTCAATGTCCTCCAAAGCAAAAAACTTTTGCTTTGTAATAAGGGTTTGAATGTCCAATCTCTCATAGAAATTATATTATTTTCTTTATTTCTTTGATTTAGAATTTTGTTTGTAGATTTTTTTAGGATTGAATTTAGAGAAATGAAAGCTTTCTATTTATATAATATCTCTTTTTATTTTAATTAATTATTTGTTATTATTTATCTTGATAACTTTTATGGGCTTCTCATAGGATTCCTTAATGGATTTTATTGCCGTGCAAAGATCTTTGTGAGACCTATGTATGATGGATCCCATGCTGAAATAAAAACTAACAAATGGTAAAAAAAAACATTAAAAATTTGCTTTAAACTCTAAAAGGGCTTATAATATGTTTAGGGAAATGTACAAGTTTTTCCATGTTGTTTATTTGTTTTCTTTTTCCTTGCTTGTCATTTTCTATTTGCATTGCACCTTGACACCGTCCTTTCCAATGGATAACATCCTCTTCCATGGGGGAAAATGTAGTGCATGGATTTTTCATATATGTACTCAAATCCCAAATTCTGACCATGAGGCCTCCCAACATTTCAAGATGGATTTTTGGAATTGGTAACTCCCCCTTGTTTATCCCCTCACCTATACACTAGACATGTGAATTTTTTACCCATTTTATGTTTAGTACTTAAGTAAGTTCTCTTTTGTTATTTTCATAGGTCATACTTTGGGCATGTTTATTCCTTATGGGTCCCTTAATTTGGATTTCTCTACCTTACCTCAAATCAACTTCAAAATTCGTGCTTGATTTGGTTCACCTCGGTTAGTTGGAGATTCCATTTTTGAGGTTTTATGCCCACATAGTCATTGGTACATACACAAGGTTTGATAGGGTTAAGGATGATCTTTCCCCCTTATTTTCCACTCTTGGTTATATTATTTTTGGTTGCTTCAAACTTGTTCTCCATTCTCCTTCAACTGTATGAACACTTAGTGTGTGAAGAGAAATTTTGTTGGAATGAGATAGTCTCAATGATGGGTGTTTTGTGTCATATCCCACTTTTCATTTATTTGTCCATTTGTACTAGGAGGGTGCATTTGTTGGATAGAAATATGTAGTGGGGCATACAAAATATGTGGAGTGGGTGAGTTGACACTTACATAAAAATATGTGGAGTAGGTGAGTTGGCACTTGTGGATGTGCCTACCTTCTTGGCACATGTAGAGTGATCCAATTGTGGATCCATTCTCCATTTGTGGACCTATCCTAGGGCTATGGTTTTACCTTATTTGGAATTTACTCTTATTATTCCATACAAGGAAGGAGGAGCACATCACTTCATCATTATTAACACAACATAAAGAATAAATCATAGAGATAATGCAAACTCGTGTTGCATGATTCTTCATTTGGTTTGATGTAGATTTTGGAGAATGAAGTGAAGTTAGAGTATGCCATTTATTAGCATGTAGTGCCCTAGATAAGGTTTTCTATGATTGTGAGAATCTTTGCTTGGGATGAATTGTAAGGGTTTTGGATTTCTAACTTGAAACATGTTGATTTTTTGTACTATTCTTATTGTTCATGTGAAAAGAAAGAGTTGTCCAAAATTAGGTCAGATTTGATTTATATAGATTTAACTTTGGGTGAATTTGTTGTTGATTTATTATGATGATTTAATAAACAACTTCATTGATGAAAAACTAATTTATCATGATTAATTTTCATTTTCAAATTTCATTTTGTTGTTTGCTAACATAATTTTTATATACAATTTGAGGGTTAGATCTTTCCCTAAATGTTACTGAAACAATCCAACAATTATGTAATTGGGGTGTCTACACTTTATCTATTACCTTTGATGATTTTTTGTTGCATATTTGGAAGTTTGAATAGGGTTTCTGGAGAAATCGGATTCAACTTAGGGATGGAACATTTTTGGGTGTAGATTAATTGCATTTTGTGAGGTGAATTTTTTATCGTCGCAAAAAAATTTAACATGGTATCAGAACAATTTCATCGAAGTTTTCCATCCATTACATGGAGAAGTCAACTACTTTTGAGAGGGAGTTTAGAACTAATATTTCAACAGGTGTGATGCCCAAGAAAGATCTAGTGATTGGATTTGATCCATGCTTGAGTTAGGCACTAGGACCTGTGAAAGGTTGGTGGGTGTGGTTCCCGTGATACTCTAGTGATTGGATTGCTTTGTACTTGAACTTTTCCATCCATTAAAGAGAGAATTAAAATACTTGTGAGAGGGAGCTAAGAATGAATAATTTTAGGGGATGTGAGACATAAGATTCTCTAGTGATTAGAGTGTGTTTTTATGCTCAGGATGGGTGATTTGGACATGTGATAGGTTGTGAGTGTGATTCCCTAGATGCTCTAGTGATTAGAGTATATTGTGTGTGATTCCCTAGATGCTCTAGTGATTAGAGTACATTGTTATTCCTTAGAGGCATGATTTGAACCTGTGATAGGTTGTGGGTGTGATGCCCTATATGTTCCAATGATTGGAGTACGTTGTCATGCCTAGAAGGGTTGATTTGGACCTATGATGGGTTGTGGGTGTGATAATCATGTTACTCCAATGATTGGAGTGGTTGATATGCCTAATATGGGTAAGGAGGAAGAATCGTGTTCTTCTAATCATGGTAAGAAGGATTTGAATCATGTGACTTGTTTAGGTGTCACAAGAAGGGGCACTATGCCAATTAGTGTCTAGAGAAGGAAGGGAATTGGAAGGGACAATGGGAGTAGTGAGTAGGGAGTGCAGTGAATGTAGCTGGAGTGTGTAAGTTGGCATCTAATATTGAGACCACCTTCTCTATGGTTTATTGTATTTTAACCTGTTAGTGTGAACAAGGTTCTTTAGCTATCTAGTTCTTTGTTAGCTAGTTCTCTGCTTTATCCCTCTTCACACTAGGCTAAGTTTACTTAAGGACTTTTTCACTTTATCCCATATTGGTTGCATTTTTAGTCTCTTGGGTGGTAAATCCTATATATACTTACCCATCACTCTCATATCAACATCTAATTTTTCATTGTATGTTGTGCATTCTCTTGAGTAGAATTCAATCTATCCTTTCTCATTTTTGATTTCTAGATTTGATTTCCTTCATTCATTTGCATTCTTGGGTGGCTTTTCAACCAAATATTTCATGGTATCAGACTGATTGTGAATTGTAGGTTAGCAATATTTTTAGAAATCTAAGTGTATAGCTATTATTTTTCAAAGCACATGAGTATGCTCTTCTCTTGCATCCTTGGATAATATGGAGAATCATAAAAGTGTGGAGAAAACACTAGTTTCCGGGGGGGTTCTCTTTTTGACTTTCCAGATGCAGGTTTTTTCGAAACCTTCTGAAGACATTCTAAGCTCACATGAGACAAAAGAAATTGAGATAGCCATATTTTCCTTTGTTTCATCCCAGTTAGACATCGGAGGTCATATCTGCTAGGGTTTGAAGTTAGATGTTCGTTGCTAGATCCAACAAGGAGCCACCATTTTAGAGAATTTTGGCCCAAATATGGCATTTCCATTGCGTTCAGGAGGCTTGAAAACCCTAAGATCGACTGTCCATTCGTTGATTTTTGGCAAATTTCTCTAGAGAGGAAAAATATTTTTCCCAAGGAGCTACACGCCCCCTAGTTGGCAGTTCCACTAATTTATATGGAGGTTTCTACAATAGGTGTTTTTTCTAAGTTTGGCAAAATTTTTGCTAAATTTGGTGGCAATTTTGCTAATTTATCTGGAGGTTTCTACATTTGGTGGTTTCGCTAAGTTTGGCAACAATTATACTAATTTATCTAGGGGTTTCTACAATTGGTGATTTTGCTAAGTTTGGCGACGATTATGCTAAATTTGGTAGAAGGTGAATTTTGAATTTCCTACCCCTTCTTTGTTGGTAGGTTAGGTTTTGAAGACAAACTTTGTAGGCTCATATCTTGGGCTTCCAACCTCCTTTTCTTGATAAATTTGTTTATTTATTTTTATTTGGGCTAATTTTTCGTGCTCTCTCAATTAGTGCAGATAGTTTCTAATTTTGATGCATGGATTTTCCAGAATTTGTATATTCTGACAAGTGACACTGCGTAGTTCTCTTTTTGAGAAATTTAAAGGCTCATATCTTTTGCATATGAACTCTAATTGAGGTGATTATTGTTTTGAAAGTGCATGTTTTTTCTTGTACTTTTCAGTGGTGCTGTTTATTTCACTTGGTATTGTGTCGAAATTGTACTTTCAACACATACCCATTTTTTGAGGATTTGTAAAGGAATTAAAGTAAAGTCCACTCAACATTCTCTTGCTAGTGGAAATTGTAACCACACTAAATATAATGTGCCAAATCATTTTTCTTGGGGGCGGGTGGGGGCTCTTTGATTGAGTGATTTGAGGGGAGTCTCTTGGTGTGATTGTTCTCATGAAAATATTTCTACTCGTGCTCTGTTTTACTTCACAAATGGATATCTTTATATTTCCACTGCTAACACCATAAAAATACAACACTTGCCATCAAAATGCATGAAATTCATTAATGCAACAAGGATATACACCTTATGTTGAAAAAAAGGTAACTAAACCCACAAATGATAAGGGAAAGGTTCTCTAGATGATATAAAAAACAAAATCTATTGGTTGTATTAGGAGTCTATTTTCTCTTCATATAATGTTTCAACTTGACGGATGTACAAATTCACACGATGCATGGAAAAAAAAATCTCTATGGGACAACTGATGAAGTTAGGGGATATCAAATTGACAATGAACTAATGAGTCTTGATCCTAAGTATTTTGACAAAATCCCGGATTATGTAAAAAATATTAATGACTTAAGAGCCCAATGTAAATAATGTGGCATAGAGAAAAATGGCATACAAATTATCTTAACTACTCTCTCTACAATGCCTTTTTTTTTCCCTTAACTACTCTCTCTACAATGCTTTCTTTTGCTTCCTTTTCATAAATGTTAATGGACGGGCAAGGGAATCATCTTTCCATGGGTCTCCTTAAGCTATCTCAGTATCAGGATTTGCTGGTGGGTCAGCCGAAGGGACAAAAAGAGTTAGGGAAACCCGACAAGAAAGAAAATAAGTCCAAAAAGAATTCACAGAAAGATCAATCACAACTTGATCTGACCCAAAATCAGACTCCAAATCCCCTCCTTTAAAAGGGAATTCTCAGAAGAAGGATAGGCCAACTTGTAGTTATTGCAAGAAGGTTGGTCATAAGGAACATTCTTGTCATAAGAAGTAGATTGATGAGTTGAAGCATCTTTTAAAAAAGAACAACATTAATCTACCTTCTTCACAACAACCCTCTACTCCTTTTTCCAAATCAGGCAAAGAGAAAGCAATTCAACTTGTTGCTACTATAGATTCTTCTTAGCAGTGGATTCTTGACTTGGGTGCATCACATCACATGGGTTTTTTCAGAGACAATTTTATTTGTTGGATCCTTTTTTGGTGCCCCACATTCTCATTGGGGATGATTCTCCTGTAGATGTCATCAGGAAAGGTTTTGTTGATGTTGGCATTGGTACTTTTAAGGATGTCCTATGTGTGCCTAATCTGTGAACCAACCTTCTCTCCATCTATCATATTTCCCAGAATTAAATAAAAGTTGAGTTCACTCCAGATTCCATCACCATCAGGGATCTTGAATATAATTCACTTCTTGCAGTTGGTAAGGCCGATCATGAGTCTCGATTGCATGCTTTCTTTCATTTTGTACATGATTCTCAATCTATTTCTTTTCTCACCCATTAAGATTCTATGAGAAAGCTATGGCATGAGCGATTTGGCCATCTCAACTTCCGCTATCTTCAACAACTCAACATGCATGATATGGTCACAAGCCTTCCTCAGAACAGTTTCTCAGATGGAGTTTGTTCGAGTTGTTCCTTGGGAAAGCATCCTCAGGGCTAGTTCGACAAAGGGAAGGCTTGGAGGGATTTAGAAGTCCTTGAGCTAGTTCACAGTGATGTGGCATGCCCATTTCCATTCTTTTTTTTTAGAAAGGCTCATTGCTTTCTCACTTTTATTGATGAATTTTATAGATACATCCGAGTCTACTTTCTTTGGAAGAAAGGAACAATTTGGGAAGTGCATCAAAATTCTCCGCATAGACAATGGTAGAGAATATGTGAACCATTGCTTCAAACAATTTTTCACTCTTGAAGGGATAGTTATTCAACATACTTTCTCCTATACACCTCAGCAAAATGGTGTGGGAGAGAGGAAAAATATGTCCCTGAAAGAGATGGTCGACTGCATGATCCACAAACGCTCCCTTGTACTTGAGTATTGGGTAGAAGCTATCAATTTTGTTTCTCATATTCATAATAGAGTTTCACATAAGGAATTGAAGGGTATCACTCCCTTTGAAGCTGTGTGTGGCAATAAACCTATTGTGAAATGCTTGCGAGTTTTCGGCTCCCCAACTTGACCACACATTCCTTTGGAGAAGTGTAAGGCCTTAGAACCTCAGATTCGACCTTGTATCTTTGTTGGTTACCCCGATGGTGTTAAATGATATCAACTCTTGGATCCCGAGACACATGGGATTTTCATTGAGCATAGTGTATAATTTGAGGAAAGCTATCCTAGATCATCCTCTCATATTCCTTCCTTCATAATAGATTCAAATAGTGACTCATAGGATTTTCGTCCAGCTGCCTTTACTCGTAGAGTTGATAACGAGGTTTCATCCTCCTCTTCATAGAGTTTAGATTTCAAGGATTAGGATTCTCCTCCTCCATCCCCTACCATGCCTCACTGGGCTCGTTAAACACGTGAGTTTGCCGACACTCTTTTTGGGGATCCTTCTGATACTTGGAGGACTTGATCACAACATCAAGATATTCTGCATTCCTACATTGCACAACTTCAAATACCCTATCCTTTCATGAAGCATCAAGTATTGTTGAGTGGAGTTCAACAATGGAGGAAGAGTACAACTCATTGATTCAGAACAAAACTTAGGATATTGTTTCACTTCCTAAGAGAAGAAAATAGGTTTAGTGTAAGTAGATCTATTAGACAAAATTTGTAGTGGATGGATGAGTTGAAAACTTCAACGTACAACTCATGGATAAATGTTTTTCTTAGGTTCCTAGTGTTGACTACACCGAGATATTTCCCCCCATTTCCAAAATGAACTCCATTTGCTTGATACTTGCTATTGTTGCAGCTCAAGGTTGGGTTGTACATCAGATGGATGTTAAAATTGCATTTCTTCATGGGGATCTACAAGAGGAGATTTACATGGAGCAACCGCAAGGATTTGTTCATGATTCTTCATTGGTTTGCATATTGCGGAAGTCTATCTATGGTATCAAATAGGCCCCACGAGGTTGGTATGCCAAGATGGAATCCTTTCTTCTCTTAGTTGGGTTCTCTAGATGCCACTAAGATCATAATATCTACATCCTGAGACAAGAGGATGCTCTTCTATTCTTGGTTCTCTATGTTCATGACTTGATTTTCATTGGGAGCACCTCATCCATCATTGTAAGTGTCAAAACTGCTTTGGATGACAATTTTTCCATGACTCACTTTGGTCTCTTGCACTATTTTCTCAGGATTGAGATCACTCAGTCGTCTTCTGGGATATCTCTTGCGCATCCCAAGTATGCTCTTGATATTATGGCTCATTTTCACATGGTTGATTGTAAGCTTGCACTGAATCCCTTTATGTCAGGAGTGAAGCTTGAGGTGAAGTGTTCCACACCACTAGTTGATGCCACTTTGTATTGTTAGCTTGTTGGAAGCCTCATATACTTGACTCATACTTTCCCTGACATTTCTTTTGCAGTTAGAATTGTTTTGGGATTCATGATGGATCCACATGAGATTCAATGGAAGGATTCCAAACACATTCTGCACTACATATAGGGAACTCATAGGTACGAGATTCACTATGCAGCGGGCACAAGTTCATATTTTATTGGATACACTTTTGATTAGGCTGGTGATCTTGATAATAACAAGTCTACATCTAGCTATAGTTTTCACCTTGGTTCCAGTCCCATTTGTTGGCATAGAAAGAAGAAACATGTCATTGATCTTTTTTTGACTGAGGATGAGAATTGAGGGGTTATTAATGCCACCAATGAGGCTATTTGGCTTCAAATTATCCTCACTAAACTTGACATCACTTTTTAGAAGCCATCAGTCATCTACTGTGACAACCAGAGTTCCATGTAGATCTCGAAGAACCTGGTTCATTGTCAATGAACCAAACACATCGAGATCCACATGCATTTTATTAAGGAGCCGATTCAGGAGCAAGCCATTGATTTGCGTTATTGTCCTACAACAAATAAGATTGCCGAAATCTTCACCAAACCCTTCATTGAGAGAAAGTATGTCCATATTTTTTTTCTCTTAGGGGTGCAGGCCATTTATTCGGGGAGGGGGTCACTTATCCCTTCTTACTTCATCCTCTCATTGAGGGGAATTTTTTCCCACTATGTTTTCTCCTTCCTTTTCTGTTTGAGAGGATCTTTTGTACATGGGTACCTCATCATGCCTTGTATCCTGAACCCATATTTGAATCTTTGTTTACATTCCCCCTAAGTTTCACTTAAGGGGGGTGTTAGTATGTATAAGGTTCTTTAGCTATCTAGTTCTTTCTTAGCTAGTTCTCTGATTTATCCCTCTTCACACTTGGTTAAGTTTACTTAGGGAATTTTTCACTTTATCCCATATTGGTTGTGTTTTTAGTCTCTTGGTTGCATAATCTTAGTTCTTTAGACTTATTTCCTTTTTCTTAATTTATCAATGGGATTTACCTCCTTCATAAATTAATTGAGTTAATAATTATAGTTTAGCCTCTTTACAAGAATTTAGACTTAGGCTCAAAATCTAAAATAGGCTTAGATTTTTATATTACTAAATTCATTCTTTAATTAATTAATTAATTTGACAGTGCTCAAGTTTTTACAAGGTTTAATATTAACTCAAAGTTTTCTAGGCCGCCTAGATGCATTGTCTCAAGTTTAATTTCGTGACGTGCCCTTCAAGACGCACTCCGTGCTCCAAGGGTGCCACTCACCTTTGATTCAATTTTTTTATAATGCGACGTTCCCTTCAAGACGCACTCTTTGCTCCAAGGGTGCCACTCACCTTTGATTCAAATTATTAATAATTCTACGTGCCCTTTAAGACGCACTCCGTGCTCCAAGGGTGCCACTCACATTTGACTAGTTTTGGTAGTTGTCCAACCCTTGGAGTCAACACTCCACTCAGGTGACCCTGTGAGATACTAAGAGATTCTAAGTAATAAGGACCCTGCCTTATTGCGCGCCCCTTAGAAATATTCATGAGCGACTGTCTCAGTCTTCCCTCACGACATCATGGATCTCTCAAACTAGGTAATTGTTAACCTACATTTCGAGCCACAGAGAGAGCGATAATAGGCTGTGAAAGGGATGCTTCCACACCTCTCCCTCAATATCTGTTCTATGTGCATGGGCCATTTACTCCTTATGTGAGTTAGATTAGCAAGCAATCATCAACCTGCATCCATCAACGAAACACTGTCAATGATCCATAAACAACATCATAGTATAATCGATCATATGTCACATATGCATAAATAAAATACTCAAACCAATACAATCCACTCCCTGACTCAATCCAGAGTCCAAGGAGGTCCATTAATACCATCAACATCCTCAATCTGTCAAGTGTCCTGCACACTCAGGGGAAGCTTGTCAATAACATCTGTCAATACATAGATATCAAACAACATAAAACATAAATCACAATCCATCAACATCATCATAAGAATCCATAAGCGAAATGGATAACCATATACTATAAACGAATCACTTTCACGCAAGTGTCCTCAAAGAATAAGTCAATAACACGTGCTCACAAGAGTGATATGTTACACTTTCCAATGGAATTACTAGGGTTTTTTTAGAGTTTTTTCAATGCAATTGCTAGAGAGTTCATCCTCCCAAATATTTGATGGTTCTTGGTTCTTCTTGAGGTCATTCAAATATCTATGGAAAATCTTTTTATAAATCTCGTGCAATTAGAACAAGAAACAATCTTCTTGAATATTCTTTTTGAAATTTTGAAACATGGCGATTCTGGTTCTTCAATCAGATCTGAAACGAAGCCTTAAATATCTTGAAAATGAATCGTCCTTATTTGAGTCACAAAAAATGTTGATGTTTAAACTGGTCAAGACCCAAAAACAAACATCATGAGTGTATGAATCCCCCTGCATTTTTATAGAGGTGGTACTCCTCTTTGGCTAAAAGATTGGAAGATTCTTTGTATGGTTTTGCAATGAATTTAAAGGGTGAATGCAAAAGAGAAAACCCCAAGAGATATCCCAGGAAATATAATATATACATATGTAAAACCCTTATATACAGTTATACAAATATACATTAGATCATTTAAAAAAAAAGATAAGATAAAGTGTGTCAACAAAGATTTGTTTCTACAAGGTTTTGGAGTCTCCATTCAACTGAAATTCTTTCTTTTTTTGTAAGATAAACTTAACTCGAAATATGCTATCACTTTTGCAAGATGAAGAAATGAAAGGTCTTCAAATAACTTTAAACAATAAATTCATTATAACTCAAAAATATTTTGACACATTTGAAATCACATGATTTCAACTCAAGTGGAACAAATCACTAATTTAGTGTCCCAAGTAGTTCTCTGCAAAATAAATTTATAACGATATCCCAAATATAACAAGTTTAATAATATCAGAAACAAGAGAGATGAAACAACCTCTACAAAGTTTCAATGACAACTAATAAACTTAATGAAATAACAATTACCTTTTTACAAGGAGGGATCTTTCTCCTCTAGACCTGGAATATTACAAGATCACTGAAGATTTCAAAGAAATAACCGCTCAGACAAAAATATTCTTAATCTTAGTACATTCATGGAAGATTTGATGGAAAAAAATAAAAAATAAGATGTAAAGAGACAAGCTTTAGCAGGCTATTCCAACGATTCTTGGAGAGATAGAACTTTGCTTCTTGTAGACTCTTAACCACTGTAGAAATTTATGACTGCCAACCTCTTCATAATGCTTTCTCTTGTCCTTTTAAAATCCGCTTTCAATGTTCTTGAAGTAGTTAGGGTTTCCTTTCTAGAACTTTCGATGATTCCTTTTGGAGTAATTCATTTTTAATTGATCCTTTATTGAAGTCTCATTAATGACTTATGTCATTGAAATTTGTGCCTTCAAGTAGGGACCACTTATTCCTTTAATGAAGTTTATTTAAAATTTTTCAATTTATCCGTCTTTAACACAAACAAACTGCGTTTTAATTTTCTAAGTAAGGTATTTGTCCTTTCAACCATGGGAAACATTGTAGATGCAATATTCATCATCTCATATTTTCAACGAGTCCTACTGATGATGATTTGGAGTTCTTGATATCAAGATACGACATCAGGAAGTTGAGGTTCCAAGCAAATCTATCATCAAACCATAGAAATAAACATGAATTTAATTTCAATTTATGAGAGAAACATGGATAATTTAAGCTCTTTAAATCCATTTCATCATCTTCCTCATTGAATTACCTTTCCAACGAGGTAAATTTTGCCCAAATCCGACTCCCGGATCTCAAGTTATGACTTTCATAAATACATCACTCAACAACCGTTTATTTAACTCACGAGTTAATCTTAGTCCTAGATCTAATTTTTGTCCTCCATAATAATTTTGAATTTTGTTCTTAAAATGTTTATCTCAAACGCATGGGAGTTTTGGGGATTTTATTGTATATAATAAAAAGTATGTCATACAATTAATGTGAGTTAAGGAGAGACTATGGAAACTAGAGCATCACCCCTTAGATAATTCATGAAATAATTAAAATTTTGGTAGCCCAATCTTCATCTAGTCGTCACCTAGTAAGCATATAGTCAAAACCCAACAAGAAACAAGTCAATTCCCAATCATATCCCACATGTCACAATATGATAGAGTGCAACATTTTATAGTGTAACTGGTTTCCATGTGTCATCATATAAGTGGAGGCATAAAACTTAGGAAATAATGGTTAAGTAAGGGAGATGGAACGAGAGAGCAGCAGGAAGGTCGCGAGGCAGGTGAGGGAGAAGAGGGAGTGTGGATCGAAGTGAGAGCAAGAAGGGTGAGGGGAGGTGGGAGGGTATGTTCGCATGGAGGAGTGAGGGGGATGAAGAAATTGTTAAGTATGGGTGAGTGGGTGAGGGATGATTGAAGAGTGGGTAAGGGAATGCAGAGCGAGGGTAAGGTGTGTGGAGGTAAGGAGGGGAATAAAGGAGTGTAGATATGCACTACAAAAAAAAAATGAGACTAAGGAAAATGGGGGTGAGTGATAGAAACAAGAAATATGGGGATATGGAAAAAATAAATTCGAAAGCGAGACTAAGTATGGAAGAATGGAACCAATAAAATGAATGGAACGAAGAACTAAGAAAATGAGACTTAGTCTTAAGTTCTAAGAATGGAACCAAGAAAAATAACCGTGGTCCCAAAAAAATCATCATGGTTCCAAGAATATAATTATAGTTCCAATCAAATGGGCATGGTTCCGAAAATGGGCATAATTTTAGAAAATCTTATTTCCAATAAAATTAGTTGTGTTACACATGGAAAAGCATTCTCTGGGCGATTGAACAAAAACATGGATATCTTGAGCATACATACTCGTATTTGTAAAATGCGTGACGAACCTGACACTAAGGCATATGCTATGAACTTATAATCTTTAAAAATTTCCTTCTTTTGATATGTATTATTATTATTATTATTCCAATAGCAAGAAATACAGGTGATCAATGTTTTTGATCAACAAGGACTAAATACATTTGCAAGGAAATGAGCATGACGAAAATGTTGCATGGTGTAGGGATATGATGGTTTAGATTCATTCCACTTTGCAAGTTGAGTACATCGATTTTTCATGTTAATGCATCACTTGTGTGGAAGGTTGAAAGCATAGAAGAAGACAAAAGAGAATGATAAGTGTTAAATCCGACTGGAGAGAGTCACACCTTAATAGGTAATAATAGATGATTGTATGCATTTCTTACTTATAAATAAATTAATATAACAATCACGACCATCACAATATTTTATCAATGGAATACACTTAACTTGGAACTTCACAATATCATATGATTATAATTATTTAATTTGTTCACGTGTAGATTTTAATGAGGCAAAAACAATAGATAAATTTATGTTATATAATTCAGACACAACAATATATTTCATGGAGCCATATAAGAAAGAAAAGAAGAGATTAAGAGTTTCAAAAAAACATTGAAAGAAATAATACTTGTGAGAGAGAATATGTGAACATTGGCCAAATCATTTCATTAATAGGTGGGTACAAGAATGCATATCAAAGAAATGCAATATTACACACAACACAAAGTTTAAAATACATATAGATAAAGCATTACATATTGCTGGAGGATGTGCCTGCAGGTATATATGCTATTTATTTATCCTTAACCAAATACATAAATAATTATAATTACATATATTAACTACATGCAAGTATAATGAATAGTGTTCATATTCATATTCAAATGATTAAAAAAACTATCTTGTCATGATATACACTAGTTTCACAAAAATATATATTATTGTTTATTCATAATTATGTCATAACTTAATTTATCATGTGTTTGAAATCATTTTAAATTGTATAAAGAATAATTAATGAAAGAAACAAGATTGTGGAGTTATGGTGGCATACCAACAAATTATTTGTGCACATGCTTTACATAATAATGTTATCGATAATGAATTGGAATATGTGAAAACTATATAAAAAAATTGTCGACATAAAATATAGTTAACTATTTAACAAAATAATATCCAATTGCAAGTGATTTGAAACATTTAATAGATGCACACAAGAATAGATGAAGATACACATCTCCTTTCAATTGAATCCATTTTCATTTTTATTGAGTAAAAATGAGCCATATGTATGGGTGTTAAATTTCACCCAAATGTTAAAAATACACATCTCCTTTCAATGGAATCCATTTTCATTTTTATTGAATAAAAATGAGCCATTTGTGTGGGTGTTAAATTTCACCCAAATGTTTTAGAGGAGAAAATATGGTTTGTTATTATATATCTAGTAGGTAAAAAATACGTTTAGGAACATTAATATTCTCACAACTTCATGCACGACTCATATGATAAAGATAGTGAATTATGAGCTAATTTGAAGATGTAAGTTTTAGACTTGCATTTGAGTTAATATTGGTGATTTATATAAATATTATGTCTACTTTTACATGATGCACTGAGTTATTGTATATGGAAAAAAAATATATTCGTCAATAAAAAGTATATTATTTTTAGTGAAATTATTTTCTATTGAAATACAATTATCAAAACATATGAATTTTATAAAAAAAAAATGGCTATGAAGACAACCACTTAAGGATAGAAATAAAAAATACCTAAACCATGAAAACTTGCCTCGAAAGGCATCTCGAAAGGCATCTAATAATATAGTCATAAAAGGCAAAGTGGTTGAGATATATAGTATTAAACACAACTAGAATAGGAAAATTGGAAAGTGCAAATGGTGAAACCAAGAGGTAATTATCATGTTAAGATTCAATAACCAATGTTTGCATTGGTAAAATTAAACACTAGAGATTGGGGAGAGACCATTAAATTTATATATAAGTAGGTGGTTTTAGGAGAATATTTCTAGCAAGTTCAAGTGACGTAATATATATATATATATATATATATATATATATATATATATAT
>JZKD02S2362666.1:38763-54282 GCA_000966675.3 Picea glauca | reverse complement strand
TTTGAATCTCTTGATTTTTGCAGTCATTTAAAATGAGGAAAACTGCATTTTTTTCTCAGTTTCTACTAAGAGCTATGTTTATTGAAAAGTATCATAATTTCACCATTTTAAATCTATGAAGAAATGAAAAAAATAGTTGTCCCTTCTACAATATTGGTTGTCTAAGTACCTTCTACATGTAAACTATCAACGGATCTCCACATATAATTCCAATTCTTAGGCATACATAAGTTATCTTGTAGTATCCCAAAAATATTGTTTAAAGTTAAAATGAATATCAACCATCCTTTATCTCTTGTGTATGCATGTATCCAAATAGGGTTGCTACATTAAAGGGTAGTTTCAATATTCTCTAGATAGATTTATAATGGAAAAAATACTTGAAACATTGATTTTTTTAAAACCCTTACTTTGGTATAAATGTTGATAATATCCTTTCTCAATTTCTTTTATGAAATATTTTGTGCGCTTCTCCCTTGTTTGGAGTGGTGGATACTGATCCTTTTCAAAAAAAATAATTTAATTCACCATTTTATTCAATTAAAATGCATAGTATTTCTTATGAAATACTCTTATTTCGAAATCCTTTTTCATTCATACAAAAGTTTCTAATCATTTTATCTACCTTGTTTTGGTAGGTACTTGCAACCCATGTTATGGTCAATATTTTAACCTTTCTTGTAACTTGTATAATAAAATATGAAAAATATTATGTAAACGTAATATAAACTATTTTTATGTCAAAATGGTAAAAAATATGATAAAATTCCAACCTAAACACCTGAACAAAGAATATCTATTGAAAATAAAGTCGAAAAAATGGGCTCTTGTTGTAGTATATGAAGCTATTTCCCTAAATGATTTCATTAATAGATAAGTAAATTCCTTTTACCTGTTGTATATTGAAAATATTTGTTATTGGTCATCACCATGTTGAAGAATTATGTGTTTAAACTTGTCAATGATAGTGCAACTATGAGCCCAAGATGTTAGCTCATCTAGTTGTTGTTAATGTTGCTTAGCTTTTAGCTACTTATGTGGTTCTAGGTGTTTGGTTTAAATTCCGTTGGGTTAGGTGCACTAGTTAATGTTAATGGGTTTACTAGGGAAGTCATCTATGAATGGGGGAAGTATCCCTTGGGTTTTTGCGTGAGATTTTCCTTGAAAAAAAAGAGTGATAGTCCAACTATGATAATGTAGGAAGATGTCTTTTCCTATTGAGAAGCCAATAAATGCAAACTTAACACTGCTATAACCATCACATCTTGCTTAAGAATGTCAAAATCAATCTTTGTTTATAATTTAAGTTACATTCATGCAATTTGCATAGAATTGACGTCATGGCATAGTTGATGTTGGAACTTAGGTCTACATCGCGCCCCTACCCCTTCGATTCACCTATAACATCTTTTTAAAGTCTAATTCTTTGTTTTGTTCTTGCTAAGTTATTCTCCACGTTTTATTTTTTCTCTTTAATTGATTCTTTGCGCCATCTTTTTGTTTTCTTGAGAGGTAATTTCATATCGTGATTTGGTTCGAATTACCTGTCATCTTGTTGCCATTAATTGAGCTTACAACAAGTCGATCAAGTATGTTGTATGCATAGGGAACAATCATGAGCAAAACACACAACATTCAAAAGCAGTCAATTTCAGGCTCATATGGTGGGAACAAACAGGTTAAAATTGCAATGATGGAGATCCAACAGGCCACTTAGATCAACAATTTTCATGCATTCGGGGTTTTCAACATCAAAAAAGGTTTAACGACAAGCACAGATCTCCGAAGTTTTGGAGCCCCGAAGTGCAGGAGTGGGCCCTCACTGCCACTTCACTCCGGGCCCGTACTACTCCGGGAGATTTAGATGCAGAGCAAACCCAGTTCTCCGGAGATCCGGAGCGTCGAAGTGCCGAAGCATGTGACGCTCATCTGTTAGGACTTGTGGCGCTCATCCATGGAGACACGTGGCTTCCATCTGGCCCTGACATGTGGCACTCATTTCTGGTCATTTGGGTCCCATCATCTGCTGATTTTTGAGTGACACATGTCACTCACCTTATGTGACACATCAACAACAGTGACATCATATGACATCAGGCCACCACATCACTTCGCAGTAATGACACTCTAGGAGTTTTCCATCCAGAGCAAGCATAGTTCTCCGAAGCCCGGAGCCCTGAAGTCCCAAAATATTCAAATGATAAAAATGGCTTAATCGAGGTTTAATTAGTGATAAGAACACGCTAATCACTTCGCGAGTTCAGAACTCCATGAGTTATATACACTTTTCATTCAAAAGATCTCAAACTCCGAAGTGTCGAAATGACGAGAGACTACCACGTCACTCCGGGAGAATGTCACTTTAGGAGATATTCATGCTCCGCGTTCAAAAGCTCTCGAGCTCTAAGAAATTTGCTCCATCGCTAAATATGGCTAGGGGAGTTCTAATATGGAAGACATATAGAACTTTAGCAGGGGCGCTAAAGTAGCAGGGTCACCCAGATCACAGATCACAAACTGATTGACGACTCACATTCATTGTGGAAATTAAAGGCGTCCAAACATTAATCTTCCAGAGAAGTCCCGCAATTGAAACCATGGTATAGCTTGAGAGGTACCTGGAAGTTGGTGGTGGATTTCGAGAGTCAGAGCAGTGTGGATCCAAACCTCCCTTGACAACTTCAGCAATCATGTGCTTATATCACATCTAGGGTCCAATTCGAGAGCAATGCATGGCAAAAAAACTGGGTGTTAAGCCAAATCATGAAAGGAAATTCATGAGGAGAAGAAGAACACTAGCAGACCGCGACCAGTCCATCACAGAGAAAACAAGAAGAAGGGCCGATTACGATCGAGACAGAGAAACTCGCTGATAGTCAACATGTACAAAACATAAGTTTCAGAATCCGGACTGTGCAACACCATAATTGGGAACTCGATAAACTATAATCTAGACTGCAGAAGGAATGTCGAAGACTCCAGAAAAACACCAGAAAACCTACCTCTTCCTCAAGAAGATAATGTGAAGAAGATGCCAGTACAACCAGTTATCCTCCAGTAGCCTCCAACAACGCGCATGCATACCATGATCGATACAGAATTCAATTTTGTCACTCTTGGTCATCGCTGTCAGATCTCAATTCGCTCAAGCGCATGCATCAATCCAGTTTCATTGCTAGTAGTGATTTTAAATTGTTTAGTTCAAGACTTTTCTAGTTTAAGGGCATATAATTGGTCTTCCATTTGTGATAAGAACCACTCCTTTTTGTTAAGTCAATTTCAAAGTATTCATTAATATACTCCAACAATGTGTTTTAGTTAAGTTAATAAGTTGTTTAACGACAAATGTGGTAGAGTTATGTCCCAGTTCCACATAGGTCGCAGGCCTTTGCATTTCTGATAAATATGCAGTTTCTGTATTTTTTGAGGGGCAGTTTTTGGGCAAGGATAACAATACATCAGACTAGTTGAACTCGTTCTCTGCTTGGATTAAATTTCTCTACCTGGTGCATACACGTTTGATGACAGTGTGTTTTTTCCAAATCTTCATGTGTTTTTATCTTATCTTGAATGCATTTTTTGATTTGTGCGAAGTATATTTCATTTCCTTTAGTTATTGTATAACTTATCTTCACTAATATGCAACCTGTAAAACAACTAATTCTTTGGTGAAGATTCGTTTTTATTGCAACTTGTGGGAGTAATTTTGTTTAGATATATGTTTAATGTCTTGAAATGATATTTTAAGTATTAAACTTTTTGCAACAAGTTATTCATTGAATGGTTTGTTGTTTCCCTGTGTTCTATCTTCTATTATCTCACTTATCTGTTATTTTTGTGCCACCAGCCAAGGAGAACCCTCCTCTGTTCCAGTTTTCCAACCTAACCATGTTACTGTCTTGGTAAACCAACCCTCCAATTGACCAACAAAATAATAAAACCAACCATTCCAAAACTTGAGTTGGCCTAGCTCTGCCCTTTAGCAGTCAGGTGCAGACTTTAGGACCAACATCTTTTGGTGCCGTTGTCGGGGAGTTTGAGTAACAAAATATCTTTCCCTGGGATAGCGACAACGATAAGATCTGATCTTTGATGGTGAACATAGACTAGACACATTCAGACTGTAGATCATTCACTTGGAGACTCCATGGTTAAAGAATCTAGTGGCGACTCCACAGTATTAAGAAGTCATATTTTCAGATGGAAACCATCTTGGCTTAGAGGTTTACTCCTTTTAATTTCTCTGTTGTTCATGGTTTTCCAAATGTTGTTCCTACTATAGATGAGTGGGGTGATTTCTTGCCCATATTTAGAGAACATAGAGATGACAACCCTGCTGAGCATTTGCTTGAGTTTCATGAACTCATGCATCAATGGGGAATACGTCATGAGGAAGTATTAATGAAGATGTTCATTTAATCATTAGAGGGAGATTCACGTGAGTGGTATCGAGCCTTGCTCTTTGCTAGCAATTCTCCCTGGAATAGTTCCATGCTGCATTCAATAAGCATTGTAAAAGGTTTTTTCTAGCTGATTTACTTTTTGAAGATTGTTGTGAAGAATTTGGATCTCATATTCGATAGTCAGTTATTAGTTCTTCTAGTAGTGAAAATAAAAGGGATTTTTTCGTTGAGGAAGTGGAGGAAGATTCAGTTACATATGAGTCTTCTTCTGATCCTTTTATTCAAATAGGTGATGTTGGGAATTACATTAATGATGAAATTGATGATAACAAGGTGGATACATCTTGCATTATTCTAGATGTCTTAGTTAGTCATTGTTATGATACATCTGTTGTTCTATGTTCTCATAAATATCTGATTAACTATGAGGAAAGTGATGTTGAAGGTCACGAGCAAGTTTTTCCCCTTACATCTGAAATTGTTGAGAGACATGAAATATACAAGTCTGAAGATGACATTTCGGAGCTAGAACAAGGAAAAAACAACAATGTAGAATACATACCCATTCATTTCAAACAACAAGATGAGCAGTATCAAGAGTGTTTTGCTGCCCTTTATGGTTGTGAATCAGATGACTTTCATGATTTGTTTCAATGAGGACAAGAGCAAATCAGTCTTGTTTATAATGTAGATCTTACACAACAACAACTTTGTCCTCTCAACCGGTTGGAGGCTTTTCATGAGTTTCAAGATCCAATAGCGAGATGGATGGATTCTTATTTTTCCAAAATCTCAAATGTGGTAAGTTTTATCATGATCAAATTTTGCATCTGTGAGTACGAGATGCCTGCTAATTTTTTGTTGCATATGATATATCCTCTTTGGATTATTCTAAACAGTGACATGCACAAAGTTATGGTTCTCAGTCAACTAGTTTCTTGGTTTCACTGGAATTTGATTACACATGATTACTTAGTTTTCAGTTGAATAGAGTAGGTAGTAGGAGAATAATCTCTTAGTTCGAGTATTTAATTTTTCAATTCAAAAATTGTTTTCAGTTTGTCAGTTTTTTTCAGTAGTTTGTGTGTAGATCAACAATAAAACTCCATATCCCAACAAAGGCACTAGGGTGTAGCTGTAGTTTTAAGTTTCATATTGAATAAAGACTCCATATCCCAGCAAAGGCACTATTGTGTAGTTACTGTTTTGAACTCCATAGATGCATCGCTGAGATAACAGTGACAATGATACTTGGCTATACGATAGAAATAGAGGTAAGAAAAGGAAGGTGGGAGAAAATTATTGAGAAGTAAGGCACTTGATCTACTGTTCTTTAGCACCTCATAGGGAAGTGTTATCCCTGGTTGGAGCCAATGTTGGAACTTAGGTCTGCATCGCGTTCCTACCCCTTCGATTCACCTATAACATCTTCTTAAAGCCTAATTCTTTGTTTTGTTCTTGCTAAGTTATTCTCCACATTTTAATTTTTCTCTTTAATTGATTCTTTGTGCCATCTTTTGTTTTCTTGAGAGATAATTGCATATTGTGATTTGGTTCAAATTACCTGTCATCTTGTTGCCATTAATTGAGCTTACCACAGGTCGATCAAGTATGTTGTATGCACAGGGAACAACCATGAGAAAAAAACACAGCATTCAAAAGCAGTCAATTTCAGGCTTAGATGTTGGGAACAAACAAGTTAAAATTGCAACGATGGAGATCCAACAGAACACTCAGATTGACGATTTTCGTGCATTTGGTGTTTTCAACATTGCACAAGGTTTAACGACAAGAGAAGATCTTCGAAGTTCCAGAGCCCCGAAGTGTTGAAGTTGGCCCTCACTTCCACGTCACTCCAGGCCCGTACTACTCCGAGAGATTTAGATGTAGAGAAAACCCAGTTCTCTGGAGATCCAGAGTGCTGAATCACGTGACACTCATCCGTCAAGACTTGTGGCGCTCATCCGTGGAGACACATGGTTTCCATCTGGCCCTGACATGTGGCACTCATTTCTAGTCATTTGGGTCCCATCATCTGCTCATTTTTGAGTGACACATGTCACTCGCCTTATGTGACACATCAACAGTCGTGACATCATATGACATCAGGCCACCACGTCACTTCATAGTAATGACACTCTAGGAGTTTTCCATCCAGAGGAAGCACAGTTCTTTGAAGCCTGGAGCCCTGAAGCCCCAAAATATTTAAATGATAAAAACGACTTAATCCAAGTTTAATTAGTGATAAACACACACTAATCACTTCACGAGTTCGACACTCTGGGAGTTATATACATTTTGCATTCAAAAGATCCTAAACTTCGAAGTGTTGAAGTGACAAGAGACTGCCACGTCACTCCGGGATAAATTCACTTCAAGAGATATTCATGCTCCGTGTTCAAAAGCTCTCGATATCTAAGAAATTTGCGCCATCGCTAAATATGTCTAGGGGAGTTCTAATATGGTAGACAGATAGAAATTTAGCAGGGGCGCTAAAGTAGGAGGGTCACCAAGATCATAGATCACAAACCGATCGACGACTCATATTCATTGCGGAAATTAAAGGCGTCCGGACATTAATCTTCCAGAGCGCTCCCACAATTGAAACCATGGTATAGCTTGAGAGGTACGTGGTAGTTGGTGGTGGATTTTGAGAGTCAGAGCAGTTTGGATCCAAACCTCCCTTGAAAACTTCCGCAATCACGTGATTATATCACATCTAGGGTCCAATCTGAGAGCAAAACGTGGCAACAAAACTGGGCGTTAAGCCAAATCATCAAAGGAAAGTCACGAGGATAAGCAGAGCACTAGAAGACTGCAAAAAATCCATCACAGAGAAAACAAGAAGAAGGGCCGGTTACAATCGAGATAGAGAAGCTTGCTATTAATCAACAGGTACAAAACATAAGTTTCAGAATCCTAACTTTGCAACAACATAATCGGGAACTCGAGAAACTATAATCCAGACTGCAGAAGGAATGCCGAAGACTCCATAAAAACACCAGAAGACCTACCTCTTCCTCAAGTAGATAATGTGAAGAATATGCCAGTACAACCAATTATCCTCCAGTAGCCTCCAACAACGCGCGTGCATACTATGATCGATATAGAATTCAGTTATGTCACTCTTGGTCATCACTGTCAGATCTCAATTCGCCCCAACACATGCATCAATCCATTTTCATTGCTAGTAGTGATTTTAAATTGTTTAGTTCAAGACTTTTTTAGTTTAAGGGCATATAAGTGGTCTTCCATGAGTGATAAGAACCACTCCTTTTTGCTAATTCAAGTTCGAAGTATTCATTAACATACTCCAACAGTGTGTTTTAGTTAAGTTAATAAGTTGTTTAATGACATATGTGGTAGAGTTAAGTCCCAGTTCCACACAGGTCGAAGGCCTCTGCATTTATGATAAATATGCAGTTTATGTATGTTTTGAGGGGCAATTTTTGGTAAAGGATAGAGCAATACATCAAAATGATTGAACCTGTTCTCTGCTTGGATTAAAGTTCTCTACCTAGTGCATATACTTTTGATGACAATGTGTTTTGTCCAAATATTCATGTGTTTTTATCTTATCTTGAATGCAGTTTTTGATTTGTGCAAAGTACATTTCATTTCCTTTAGATATTGTATAACTTATCTTCACTAATAAGCAACCTGTAAAACAACTAATGCTTTGGTGAAGATTCGTTTTTATTGAAACCTGTGGGAGTAATTGTGTTTAGATACATGTTTAATGTCTTGAAATGATATTTTAAGTATTAAACTTCTTGCAACAGGTTATTCATTGAATGGTTTGTTGTTTCCCTATGTTTTATCTTATATTATCTCACTTGTCTGTCATTTGTGTGCCACCATACAAGGAGAACGCTCCTCCATGCTAGTTTTCCAATCTAACCATGTTACTGTCTTGGTAAACCAACCCTCCAACTGACCAAAAAAACAAAAAAACCAACCATTCCAAAACTTGAGGTGGCCTAGCTCTGCTGTTTAGTAGTTAGGTGCAAAGTTTAGGACCAACAGTTGCGTTTCCTAATAGTGATAGGATTATTAATTCATCCATGCAAAATATAAATGGTAAGCATTGTTGTGGACATTTCTACTAAGCATTAACATTTTAAAGAGAAGAAAAATCCAGGTGGTGTACAAATATCTTTATATTGGCTAATTGAAATGAAATCCTATGTGTATGTGTGTTTTATGAGGAAATTTCTATTTGGATGATGCGAATCTTATTTTAAATTTGCATGTGGATAAATATGTATTGAGAAATTATAAACTTCGCAGTATTATGCATATTAAATTCCATTGTGTTGAATGTAATGCTAAGTATGAAACTATATACGCATCTCAATTTTGTTATGAACTTGTGTGTGGTCTATTTGGACTCACAACTACGGAATTTGAGATTAATTGGATGAAGAAATGATCTCATAGTACCCCTAGTACCATGAAATTCAATAAGGAGGGTTGATTGGCATGGACTTCCCTTCATCTCATTCCTAGTGTACCACTTTCCTTAGTGAAGAAGTTACCTTGTTTTGATAATCCAATAAAGTTGTATGTCTTTTGTGCAAGTATTCTTGGATTTAGTGTCCATAATTCAATCTCTTATAATTATCCAGGTGGATATCGGTGGCCACCCACCTATTCTAACTGGTTCAAAATAGTCTTCTAACAACTTAATATTTTTAGCAGTTTTTTGGTTCCTAAACTTCCAGGGCCATTTTGAGGGCATAAATGAATCTCCTTGTCAATACCTTTCCAACAAGCTATCGTGCGCCCCAAACAGAGATCGTATGCCAAAGTTACGCCCCCGGGAAGTTGATACACCAAACTACCCAAAACAGGGTCCACAAAACTGTTGGATTTTCATCTTCTGAGGTTAGGGTTTTGGATTTTATTTATGTTAAAAAGGTATTTAGAGCCTCATTGTAACCATATTCTGGTGAATGTGAGTAGTCGTCACATCTCTTCTCAGAGATAAACTGCCACCATTCTAGCAAGTCTTTCACTCTGTATTTCTATAGTTTTGTACATTTCGCTCATTAATAGAAATTGTGTATTATTGTATCTCTGTTTTTATGGTTTCATCTCTAATATTTTTTTATTATGTAATTGGATATCTGAGATATCTCTGTACATTTCTTTATTATATCTCCACTCTCATTTCGTGTTGAAAATAATCTGGATCAGTGGTATCAAAGCAAGCTGCTCTTGATCGTTTTTTTCAGTGCATGTCCTCGACGAGGTCCGAGTATAAAAATTTGGGTCTCGAGCTTGTCTCTCTTGAGGACAATCACTCTCGCATGCCCAAGAAACCCTCCATGGCGGAAGAAAAGAAAAATGATAGAGCAAATGATTCTATTAATATGTTGCTTGAGAAAGCTCTCACGCTACAGAGGGAAAAAATGATGGATAATTTTTCCCACATCCTTCAACGACTGCCGATAACAACTGACGTGTCTTCATCAAGTGACCACTTTTGAGGCACCTCGCCTTTCAAGGTAAAAGTTAATTTTTATATTCCCATATTTGAAGGATTGATAGATGTAGATGCCCTAGAAAAATGGTTAAATTTGCTAGAAGGTTATTTCTCTGTTCATAATTTCTCCGACAAGGAAAATATCACATTCACACTCCTTAAGGATGTCCCCCATGTCAAACATTGGTGGGAAACTTACTGGGAGAAAAGTTCCACAGAGGAGTCTAGAATATATGGGGCTGAGCCCACTTGGAATTATTTTGTGGATGCGGTCAAGGAACAATATTACCTTGTTGGCAACTATGATGACCAATACATGAGATGGAGCACACTGCGGCAAGAGAGGGGCCAAATAGTGTCGGATTTCACCAATACCTTCCATACGTTGCGCACCAAGCTGGGTATCAAAGACTCCGAGCGACATCTGTTTCTGAAATACCGTGGGGCTCTACACAAATACATCCAAACTGAAATGGATTTTCTAGACATCTCATCACTAGGTGTTGCATATCAATATATTGTTAAAATCAAACAAAAATTTAAGCACTAGAACAAGCGGGAGTTCGGGTTTACAAATCTGCAACAACCAAAGTATGGTAAAGACGACCCTAACAACCAGCCTTAAGAAAACTAGTCCAAGCCACATGAAGGGAAGGGTAACATAAAGACAAAGAAGGACACTGAAAAATTGTGCGATTTGCACAAAATCCCCTAGCACAACACCGATGAATGTTGCTCAAAACAGTCATTGGTGGCCAAGATCAAAGAGAAGGAGCCAAACCCTAATTCAGAATCTGATTCAAAAAATACTGCTAGAAGACAGATCATCGATGCATACCCCATTGCTATTTTTGCAACCACAACAATTCAACCAGAAGAACCAACATATCCTAAAGAGGGGGAGCACCTTTTTCATTCACAGATGTGGGTGAAGGGGACCCCACTGCATTTTATTGTTGATAGTGGAAGCCAAAAGAACCTCATGTCAGAAGAGGCCATCAAACAGTTGGTATTGTTAACAACACCATACCCACATCCATACAACATCAGGTGGCTTCGCTAGGGACAAAATCTTCATGTGAGCTAGCAATGTTGATTGTCATATGGAATCCAACCCTTAAAGGATGAGGTATTATGTGATGTTTCTCCGCTGAATATATGTGATGTTCTCTTGGGCCAACCATATATGTGGAAGCGCCATGCTATTTATGAGTCTTGACCTCGTAGTGTCATTGTTACTATGGGGGGTCATCTCTATAGGATACCAGAGGTAGTTCTAACTACTGTCCCACCTAAACAATGCCACAAGGTAGTATCCCATACTACAAAATTTAGCTTCTTCAAAATCTATTCAAAAGGTGAACATAAGGACACTACAACCACTACAACCTCGGTCCAAACGCCTTTTATCCAACAAAAACATGTCGACAAGATTGCATCAAAGAATAAAGATTCTTTCTTCACACATGCATCTCATGTAGCCAGATTAGTTAAAAAGGTCCAACCCTTCGAGCCATAGGTTTGTGAAAACCTTCAACATGCTAAGCAGTGCAACTTCTCCAACAAGGAAAACAACTCATCACGATGCATATTCATTAAATGATTTTCCCTCTCCCTCAGGCACTCAATGCAACGAAAACCATTACTTCCTAAGGAGGGAGGATTGATCCAGGTGGATATTGGTGACCATCCATCTATTCCAACTGGTTCAAAATAGTCTTCTGGCAACTTACTATTTTTAGCAATTTTTCGATTCCTAAACTTCCAGGGCCATTTTGAGGGCCTAAATAATTTTTTTTCGGGATTGATCACCTCAATGATAGCCAAAGGATTTGATTGAGCCCTCAAAATGAATATCCTCAATGATACCTTTCCAACGAGTTATCATGCGCCCCAAACGAAGATCGTATGCCAAAGTTACACCCTCGAGAAGTTGATACACCAAACTACCCAAAACGGGGTCCACAAAACTGTTGGGTTTTCATCTTCCTAGGTTAGGGTTTTGGATTTTCTTTCTGTTAAAAAGTCCTTTAGAGTCTCATTGTAACCATCTTCTGGCGAATGTAAGTAGTTGTCGCATCTCTTCTTAGAGATAAGCTGCCACCATTCTAGTGAGTTTTTCACTTTGTATTTCTACAGTTTTATACATTTCGCTCATTAATAGAAATCGTGTATTATTGTATTTATGTGTTTATGGTTGCATCTCTAATAAATTTTTGTTATAATATCTATATATATATTTCGTTATTATATCTTCGCTCTCATTTTTTACCGAAAATAATCTTGATTACATAACTTTCTCAATATAATCAAAGTTGACCTCTATAATGACAAGTGTTTTTCAACTTTTGAGATGTCCAACATAAGTGGATAATGTCACTGAAACAACTCCACATTAAATACATATTTTAAATCAAAAAGAGATACAACATTCGTTCAAAATCATTTCCACCCTTCATATAAAGATTTATAAATGAAATGTTTACAAATTCATCCATAACTCATCACTAGCCAACCTAGACATAATAATCATTATGTCAATATTTTTACATTAAATTGGCTTTTCACAAACTGTCATGAGCTTCACCGTTTCACCGTTCAGAGTGCAGCTTCAAAGTTTTTACACCTCAAAAAGTTAATATATTGCTAGTTTATAAACCCTTGACATCAAAAAAACCAATCTATCTATTCTCTTACCTGCGCCCAAGATAAACCTAATGAGTTTAAAACCTCCATCGTCGCAACGATCAAGAGTATATGTCGGATCTACTTATACGGTTGCCCCCTATACCTTCGTAACTTTTACAACTTTTACATGGCCTGTAATAATGGCTATTGTGGCAGACGTTTAGTTCCTTCTGTAGCATTGGTAAATCGGAATGCTTGAGATGCAGGCTTACATTTAATTTAATAAGTCGACCTTAAACCGAAATGCTTAAGATACACTCTTACCATTCATTTAAGACCTCGTAACTGTCGGCAGGTTTTTTGGGTCTCATTATGAAGCATTTATCCCTTAACCATTGATCATTTCATTCACTGTTACTGCGCCAACCCGATGCCGAAACAGCCGCATTCGCTATGTTTTTTTATTTCTGAAATCCCCGATGCATCGTGCACCGACAATGAAAGTTATGATTACTGGGGTGATCAGCAGTCTCGTCATGATATTTATGATTATCATCACTGCAATTATAGGAATGAGTGTTTCAAATCTGTAATTACAATCATAAATATGTCCCGCGTGGGCTGCACGGTGTCGCGTTGCCTTTTGGAGCTTGATTTGAGCAAACATACATTCAGTAAATGTGAAAGGCTGTGAAGTGAAATACAATGCATGGTCACAGATTCAATGGCCTGAGAACGTGGGACTAATTATTAATTTCATCAGAAACTTCTTGCATTTGCACTAGGTTGCCTATATCAAATTGATTTTTAAATTAAAGTAATATATTTATTATTATTATTAATAATAATTTAATTTTAAGGTTAAGTACATCAAATTGATGTATGAGATTTTTTTATTGATGTATGAGATTTCTTTGTTTGTGAGATAGGGGACTTTTTGGCCTAACATTTGATTGATAATGTTTACAAAGGTATACTTTAAGTTAATACTAACGAGCACCTCCCTATATGGGTTCAAATATCTGATGAAGTGCAGACGCTCCCCGACGTCTAGGTCTTTGCTAAGTCATAAGTTTCTTGCTAGGCCCTAACTTGCGGGCTGTTGGAACTAGCCTAGAGTTTATAGTGGCAATAGGTTCTAAAAAAAAATAAAAAAAATCTATGAAGGTATACATACCCCACCCCCTCTGGATTTGAACTCGTGACCTCTAAAATTTAACTAACACAATCACATTATAAAAGTGGTTGATATACCTGAACTCTATTAATTTTGAAATAACCTTAACTTAATTTTAATAAAAATAAACTATAAATAAAAAAATCTAAATTCATTTATGGTTTGTAGTTTTTAAAATAAATTTAAAGATCCCAAATTCTTCAAATAAATCAGAATTTTGATAAAATCATAAGAAAAATATAAATTTTCTTATATTTAAAAAATACATTTTGGTGGATTTATGAAATGCCATACAATAAATCATAATCTTCAAAAACCCATAAGAAAAAACATAATTTCCGATAAATTTTCTTATATTTAAAAAATACATTTTGGTGGATTTATGAAATGCCATACAATAAATCATAATCTTCAAAAACCGATAAGAAAAAACATAATTTCCGATAAATTTTCTTATATTTAAAAAATACATTTTGGTGGATTTATGAAAGGCCATACAATAAATCATAATATTCAAAAACCCATAAGAAAAAAACATAATTTCCGAGTGATATTTTAGAAGCTTTGGTAGATTTAAAACACTAAAACCCCTCTGGAAAACCATAATCTTGATAAAATCATTAAAATAATAATCTTAAAAACCCATAAGAAAAAACATAATTTCCGAGTGATATTTTAGAAGCTTTGGTAGATTCAAAACACTAAAACCCCTGTGGTAAACCATAATCTTGATAAAATCATTAAAATAATGATTTTATCAGACTTCATTAGGTAAGCATATCCTCAACTTAATCAAGATTTTAAACGAGTGCTTGGGCTATCTGTAGACAAAATACAAAATTTGATATACCCTAGCTTCATATTCAAAATTAACTAGTGCTTCATATCTAATGTAGTTTTATTGAGAATTCTTAATCTTTGCCATGTTCGAAACTAACTATTGCACTGATTTGGGTATGGTGGAAGGCAAGTCTGAATGTCATCAAGGAGTTCATTATGGGCTATATTTATCCACGCAAGCTAAACAAGAAGATCAAATCTTTTCATTATAAAAACTTGAACTGCTCCGCTCCATAATACATACATCTCAACATCGCACCATTAATTAAAAAGAAGTCCTGATTCTAAATTTGTTGATGCATTTTCCAATTTCACAATCTTCATAAATATAGGATTGAAACTAAAATCAAGAAAACAAATACATTCTTTGAAATCAAAGTTGAAGAAAGTGAAAACATTTTGACATTGCCAAGAATCGTGCTAGAGATAAAGATGCAACATGTTTTTGGAAATTCAATCTCCAAACCATGATTAATATTGGCCAATTCCCATTAAACCCTAGGAAAATCATAAAATTCAATTTGGTGAACTTCATGCATCACCATTATGCATTCCAATGCTTCTTGGTCATCCTTAATCCCAGTTTCAAAGATTTTGAGTTCTTGAGAATGATGGAAATCAACATGATATCGTGAGCAGTGGTTAGTGTTGCAGTGACCTCCATTGATGATATTAGAGTCGTCTATAGGATAACCATCATCAAAATAATCTCCCAATCATTTTCTTCCCTCCAACAGATCTTTGATTTCGTCGTCGAAGGCATCTTCAAAATTATCACATATCTGAAATCCATAATCATTAATGTCCTTGTTACTGCAATGGTTTAGATAATCTCTGTTGGACCTGGATCCCATGAGCACTTACAAATAGAATAATTCCTCCTCCTGCAACACTAAAATCTGAACAATAGAGAAGAACTCTTAAATTAGATTTAGTGGTCGGATTTTAAGGTCTCAAACAAAACACAAATTCATATAAAAAAA
>JZKD02S2362666.1:0-34339 GCA_000966675.3 Picea glauca | reverse complement strand
AACTCTCGATTAGATTTAGTGGTCGAACTCTAGGTTCTCAAACAAAATACCTACCATTCATATAAAAATAAAAATGATTCTAAATATTGTTTTATGATAACTAACTTAGATTGTATCTTTTGCTTATTGTAGGTGTGAGCATACCAAAGTGTGGGAAGATACTTATACCCAGTTTTCAACCGAGAATACAATAAACAAACACAAAATTACATTTGGTTCTGATGGTTTTTGTTGATCCTTGATCTGCAATATTCACTCCTCATCTTCACTTCAACTTGGATATTATATGAAATCTGAAACCGTGGCCTTAATTAATTGAAACGCTTGTCATCTTCACACTCATAAAAACCAAAATGAAAAGCCAGCCATGATACTCTTCACACCCCACATATTCCACTACTAAGTTAATGATAATCAAATGGAATCCTTGCTAATGACCTAAACATGGAAATCAATTGGTTAACATAGTAATTTTTTAATATGATTAAGTAAATGTGAAAAAATAAACACCTAAAAGTATGCCTTTATAAAATATTATTAAATTTAAAATGTTTCAATTTAAGAATATACATCTTAATCTATATAACATTGATTATTTTATTTATTGATGATGATGATGATGATTAATGTCCCAGAATTGGTCTATCAGAACTTAAGAAGGTAAGGGATTACTTGCAATTCTTTAGAATTTTGTTTGTGTGCTTGAAAAGCATTAAGAGGATCTTTCCAACATCACCATAATTTTGTTGAGTTAAAAAGTTAGGAAGTCTCGTAGTGTGACAAATATTTTGAAATTGAGATATAATATGAGTATAAGCTAGACAATATAAGAGAAATCATTTTTCATCGTCAACCCTCTTAGTGTCACAAAGGTGACACACTCTTTTGTTTCATGGCTTTTTAAGAATTGACAAATTCTAGGTTTCATTATGGACTCCTCAGAATTTGTTCTTATTTTAACAATGTTTATTTTTTTTACACTGGTCAAAACAAAGAGATAATTTTGATCTTCTAGATTATGGTTGATTACCTCCTTATAATACCTTAGTTTTATTTTTTCCTCTAACTCTTTATCACACCACATTTTCTCCTTAAATTTTGATTTAATAATATTTTTAATAGTATCCTTATTAAGTAAAATGGTCTCTTACATGATTCCCCAATGGCTTAGCCAATACTAGGCATCTTTATACCATCCCCGCTTGAGTTGAAGGTGGTTACAGCTGAAGTTTGAAGTAATTTTAGGAATCCTCTTATCTTCCATGTTGTTTAACTTGTTTTTGTACATTAGGTATCTAGTCATAGTTGTGATCTCAATGAGGGAAAGGCTTACTTCTAAGAGAAGGATATAATAGGGTGTATTTCTTTTAATTTTAAGATTATAGGTTATAAAATTATTTTGGATTTTCTCTATCTTTCTCCATGATTCTTGAGAGATACTACATCCCAAAAATTCACATCCATAAATAATAATATGAGTAACAAGAGTCTCAAAGATGAGTTTTTTCTTATCCCGATTGATTTACAATTGTTTTAAATTGCATAATAAGTTTTCCATCCTCCATTTATCCTTTTCTCAATGCTATATTTCTAGTTGAGCTTGTGGTGAATATCAATTCCAAGATATTTGTATGAAGTCACTTCCTCTAAGTTGTTGTTTTCATATACAAAATTATCATATGTGATCTTATTGGATTTAATGATTATGACTTTTGTTTTGTCAGTATTAACGATCATACCCATATTGGAGAAAACATCCTTGAGGATTCTTATTTTCTCTACAAGGTCATGGGAACTACTAAACATAAGAACGTTGTCATCGGCATAAAGAAGAATATTGATGATTATACCAGTGAGAGTTGGGCCAACACAACCTCCTTCCAAACACTCTTCTAATTTGTTGATGTATATGTGAAAAAGGGTAGGGGACAAGGGACAACCTTGTTTGATTCCAATATTGTAGTTAATTTCTTTCGACCAACCTTCTGTGTTCTTAAACTTGGAAATAACATTCTCATACAACCTTATAGCAACAACCCTCAAATCGAAAGACACTTTTATCTCTTCCAACCTATCACAAAGGTTTTTCCTGGGAATTGTGTCAATTGTTGTTATAGAAAGATTTGTCTCACCATTGCTATCTTGCACATAGGGCCTTTTTCCATTTCCCTATGTAGACTTATCATCCATTTTTGATAAATATAGAGCTAAAAATAAACATTTTTCCACATATACATGCCCTATTAGGTATACAACAAGCATATACGCAGGCTGCTCCACTACAACCCACGTACATTGGGATTTGTGCCAAAAAATACAAAAATGGAGTCGGGTTTCCATGTCATGACAAGAGATTTCCGATCCTTGGCATTCCATATACTAGAAACATCCAGACTCGTCCCTTCGGTTGCATTTTGAAGGATATAAGAGCACAATTTCGATCTATGGAAAAGAGGAAAAAAAATTCAACTTTGAGAGCAAAGTTACTCTGGAGAAATTACTTCATATTGAGTCTGCATCCTTTTGTCCCTCAAGTCTGAACACAGTGTTCCCAATCTCTTTCCCTATTGTTGAGAGAATCTCATTGTTTCTCTCCTTTGAGCTTGCCTTTGGTGGAGGATTGAAGTGGTGGAGACCGAGTTGGAAGGAACTTGGTTCCTTGGTTTCGAACCGTGCCGACATGGAAGTCTATAATGTAGACACTTCTGTTGATCAATTATTAATAGAAATATTCATTTTCCGTCCTATTGGTATCGTGCAAATATATGATTATTATCCATGGGCATGTTTGTAATGTTTATTAATGGATTATGCTATTTGATGTGCTAAACCCTTTACATTATCACTATATACTTGCTTTGCTTGTTTGTTGATAACTTATTGTAGGTATAAAGCTTTGGGTCGAAGTTCTCAATGGTGGAACATCATCAAACGTTGGATCGAGGCATGCCTCTTTCTTATCTTGCACATTGGTTTGTGTAGCATACAATGGAATTGAGTTGATTTCTGCAGTCATACCTGTCTGTTGTGGTTTACCCTTGGCCATAGAGAGTTTTTCCCTCGTAACAGAAATGGCGACTCCACTATGGAGAGATCTTCGTTCTTAGGGTTGAAGTACTTTTTCTTCTTGCACTGCTCTTTTTCCTTTGTGTTTATTGTCGTATCATTGCTTGACAGATTCTGTTCACTCTGAGTCTAAGTTTTCATCCTTCTTGCCCTTTCCTGGCCTTGTTTTAAAGCCTATACGGTCCTTTTTACTTGACAATCGCATACACACACGTTCTGCCTCTCTGCAAGCTGGGTATATATGCACTATTCTCCTGAACAGTCGCGTATACCACTTTTCCTTGCTTGTTTGCTTGGTTTAGTGACTGTTGGGTGAGTTTTGATGTTTGCTGAGCCTTCTTAGGTCTCTTTAGTGCATGTTGAGCTTCTCTGGGTTGACAAGAAGCCTGTTGGGAGTTGAATTTAAGGGTGTAGTCTTTCTCATTGTTTTTTCATTTTTGATTTGTCCTTGAACCCCACGTTGTTTTGCTTGGCTGCTTGGTATTCTGCTTGAGTTATTTCGTTTATACATAGTAGAATTTTTATATCAGGCTTCTTCTCATACCATGCATTTTCTTTCTGATATATTGAAAATACAAAAAAAATAGGCATTTTGCATTGGTTAACATTTTTGTCTTTGAACCTTTATCATTAGCTTAGTACATTTAGAGAAAGATTGCATTCTACTTTTGAATTGCAGAGTTGAAATTGAAAATTGCACTGTTTTTATTAGCATATCATTCATTGAAAAGTTAAAGGTAGACTTTGCATTATATTCATATTTATTTTTTGCAGAGTCATAACATCATGAGTTTCGCTTCCATACCCTTTTGAGTAATCACAACCAATAAAATTTACACTTTAAACTAAAATTGATTAGTCACGATTTTATTTTTAGGGTGCACAAACTAGTATAGGATTTAGTGCCTTGGAATAGGATTTTGTGAGTAAACTTCTCCAAGGCAATTAAATCAACATATGTGTCTGAGACAAGGAGTTGAGAGTCCATTGTATAATTGGTAATATCAAGAGGCTCTTCTCACACTAGAGTTAATCACGAGGTTGCACGAAGTTAGTTGAAGGGATAACCCCTGGATACTCGCCTAGCGTCAGAGATATTTCTGCGGATTTCTTCGTATTTGGGGATCTTGCTAGTACCCATACCTTTGTGAGAGGTGATGCTTTCAAGGTTTCGGGCTTTGCTACCCTGCCCATATGGTGATCCGTACTTATGACTGCTCGCATGTGCATCGGTTATATAGTGGTTTATTAGTTGCTTGACTTAGGTATCTTATAGGTTACTTGCAGGGGTTATTCTGCTTGTACCCTGGGTTAGATAGGGGTCGGGCAACACACAACCTTTATGGAGGATTACCTCTCCCGAGGTATCTGACCGACTAGTTGTTAAGCCCATGAGGGCCCCTATAACTGATTCTGTTACCCCCAAACTTTAGCAGGGAGTCTCAAGTCCCTCTTGGATGAGGCATACCTTCTTTAGTGAGGGAGGCCACTCAGCCACTTTAGCCCGTTTGCATGCATATTGGCCGTTTGACTTTTTGGTATGCTCTTTGACTACTAGTTGGCCTTAGGATATATTTGTATTTTGTAGAGTGATAATTCGTCGTGGAGTCAAACCAGCTTCACCGCTGGTCCCGTCAGTTGCTACAGTTACCACTAGATTTCGGGTTCTTGCGTTCTAAAAGGTGTAGAGTTTGTAGAAGTGGTACACACACATCCACCTTTCAGACTTGTGGTTCCACAAGGATGAGTACTGATTCTAGTATTCATAACACTGGGAGTTCTTTAACTCCCATACCCACTATAGTTAATGGAACCCCTTCGACTCTTGCAACCGCTACAGTTGCAATGCAGGAGGCTTATACTAGTACTATGGCTCAGCCTGTAGTTAATGCTTCATCTTTTGCCTCGAACCCTTTTGGGGGTTTCAGTCACTCGCCGGGTTACAATGTTCAGTCCATCCCTATGGCTTCTAGTCCATTTTCTTATGGTATGCCTAACTTCATGTCGCAGTTTTTGACTTCCATCCCAGCTGCTGAGCCCAACACGAGCCTTGGACTTGGGGGTGCTACTCCTCCTTACACTCATTTTCCGTTTGGTGGTTCTCATATCAACCAAACAAATCCTAATTTAGGAAGTTTCCCTTTTCTTAACCCCAGGTCTAATCCTTCTACAACTGGATGGAACAAACCAACTGGCGGACAAGTTCCGCCTTACATCCCTACCTCCTCGATGCCGATTCCGACCAATACTTTTGGCATGACGAATCCACTTCAATTCTCCAGGTTCCCATGTGGAGGAGGTTAGTATTACACTTTGGGAAACCCCTAACCCAGATCCAATCCAGTTGGGGGAAACTTTCAAAACCCCCAACTCAGATCTAATTCGGTCGAGGGAAATTTTCATAATCCTTATCAAAACATTCCTGCTGGAATGATGCCCAATTTGTCTTATAAGAATCATCCTGGAGGAGGGTCTTATAATTCCGGACATGGTTTTGGTCCTTACCATAATCCTGTATGGAATGCAGTTCGTAACTCACAATCTTTCGTGGGAGGGTGGGGCCAGATGTCGCAACCTCGTCTCCCTTTTCTGGCCACGCTTAATCTGGCAGACTTGTCTAATTTAATGAACGACCCAGTGAGTCATGATCCCACATGGCCCCTTGTCCCTACCAAAATTTCGTCAGACATTCCAAAGTTTGAAGGTAAGAATGGAGAGGACCCTGGTGATCACGTCACTACTTTTCACCTTTGGTGCTCATCGAATTCTCTGAACCATGATTCTATTAGATTACGATTGTTTCAACGCACTCTCATTGGAGTTGTGTCGCAATGGTATATTGAGCTACCTAGGGGGACATACGGGTCATTCCATCAGTTGGTTCTAGCCTTTCTCAACCACTTTCAATTGCCCATTCATTACGATGTTGGCCTTGAAATTATTTCGAATCTACGCTAGGGTACCGACACTCACATGTCAGACCATATTCAGGAATGGCGTAGACGAATGTGGTTGATTAAGAATCCTATACCCCCGGACTTTCTTCTAGAATGGTTCCTAAGGTCTTTGCATGCTCCTATCTTGAAGGACGTTGCTACTTCCAGGGTATTCAACGAGGAAGAAGCTATCTTTAGATCCCAACAACTCGATTTGATATACGCTCAGTCTGAGATGTTATATCACCTTCTTCCAGACGCATTGTGGTCAAATCATGATCCTAGACAAAATCCTGGACCTCATGCCGATGGCATTGTAGGGTCTGCCAATGTAAAGTCCACAGACTCGACAACAAAGTCTGTCGGAGGGTCAACTTCATCTGCATCTTCCAAACCCACCCAATCGGCAGATGTACATTCAGTGCAATCGTCGAAGAACCCAAATGGTGACCAACAACCAGATGGGAATAAAAGGAAAGGTCGAAACAATTGTAAGGGTGGAAAGAATAATAATAAACCCAAGGAAAATGATAATAATGGGAACCAAAATGACAATGGTGGAGAGGGCAAGAAAGAGAAACGTAAGGTGAAGTTTCCTTGTAAACTTTGTACCGATGAACACCTTACACATTTATGCCCCAAACTCGCGGAGGCTGTGAGGCTTTTAAATATACCGCCCACTATACTGACGAATACATTCCCACATAATCAACACTTAGCCTCGAGGTCTTTGAACGCCAGAAATGCGTCCGGTGGAAGTCAAAACCCACCGTCGCAAGATGGCGACCGTGTTTGTATCAATATGGTCGACGCAACAATATATATAGCCACCCTCTCTCGAGATTATAGCTCTTCAAAATCTAGTACCAGTATAGAAGCTCCTCCTCCCCCTCCAGAGACGAACTTATAGATTGAGAAACTAGAGCCACCGCCTCGTATTCCGAAAGGAGTACTTAAGCGCTCTACCCACAACCCTAATGCTAGAGCCGCCCATAACTACTCTATTGTTGAGGATTTGGGTCAAACCCCTTGCGCAATGTCGGCTTTGGAGGTACTCCAGACGTGTCCATCACATAGGAATGCCTTATTCTCTGCCTTAGGAGCTCTAGAACCTAGTGGCTCGAAAGTTATCAAGTTTGACGTCACGGATGTGAAGCCTCGCTTACCCTTACCCTACCAAATCCACATGGAGTATTCCAAGTATACTATCAAACGAGCAGTCGTTGATGAAGGAGCTGCCACCTACGTGATGTTCCTGGTCTGTTGGAAAGCTCTCGGTTCTCTGGCCCTTTCCAAGTTATTGAACATGTTGACTGCATTTGACGGTCATTCCTTTCGCCCTCATGGTATTGTCCCCGCCTTTCCAATCCAGTTAGGTGGGAAGATGGTAGAGATGGAAGTAGAGGTAGTTGATCCACCTCTCGATTATACCTTGTTACTAGGTTGCAATTGGACCTATTCTATGGTCGTTGTCGTATTGTCCGTCTTCCGTGTACTTTGTTTTCCTCATCAAGGGGAGATCATGACTATCGACCAGTTATCCTTTGCGTATTCTAGTCCTAACACATCTTTTGGACCGTCGATCCTTGTGATCGAAAATTCTTAGCCGACAACTGAGAATATTGATGTCAAAATGTATTCTTCCCTCATGGGTACTTTCAACTTATCGACACCGATTCACCATGTTTACACCATGTCTAGTAAGCCCGCTTCTGCAGGGAGGTCCATTCCTTTCCACACTTCCTATTTTAGTGATCCATGGACCCTACCTTCTCCGACTTCGTTGTGTGAAGGAAAGTTGCATGCTGGAATGGCTATGCCACTATCGACAACAGAGATTGTGTATCAAGCTATTCTTGAGTCTTCCACTGATCCTGATCCTGTTACCTCACAGATAGACGAGGAGAATCCTATTCTTAGGCCTGTATGGGACACCTCATTATCTTGTTTGCATGATTTCCTAGATGAGACTTTGCCTTCAGATGAAGCCATCCTTGAAGCCATGAATGGTTCTGAGAGACCTTGGGATGACATGCTTCATCGACTCTATTTTCTCCCAAGTCTTGAAATAATCGAGCAAGATGACTTTTGGTCTACCCTGAGTGAGATAGTCGGTCACGCCGTAGTTCCACTTGATATGCACGACATTTATTCCGAAGGAAATATGGCGAGTATTTATCCTACCATCTCGATCGATATCTCTTGTACCCCTGGCAATATTGAGAACGTAAATATAGGTGCGGATTTTTCGCCAGAAGAAATTATGATCTACACCGATCTCTTCAAAGAATTTTGAGATGTATTTTATTGATCATACGAAGAGATGCCAAGGATTGACCCTCGGATTGTTGAACATGAGATTAGAACTGACCTAGATGTTAAACCTGTTCAACAATATATTAGAGCTGTGAATCCTAGGAAGGCCATTGCTATTAAGGAAGAGGTGGAGAAGCTACTTAACGCTGGCTTCATCCACCCGGTTCCCTAGACCGAATGGGTATCCAATCCCGTTCCTATGAATAAAAAGTAAGGAACCATCCGTGCGTGTATGGAATTTCACGACCTGAACAAGGCTTGTCCTAAAGATAACTTCCCCACGCCTTTCATTGATCAGATTTTTGATGAGTGTGCGAGAAGCGAGATATTTTATTTTATGGATGGATTTTCAAGCTATAACCAAATCCAGATCAAACCTGAGGACCAACACAAGACGACATTTATATGTCCTTGGGGTACTTTTTCATATCGGAAAATGCCTTTTGACCTTAAAAACAACGGAGCAACCTTCCAACGTGCCATGAATTTCAATTTTCATGATCTCAAGCACATATTCGAAGCCTACCTAGATGATCTTGCTGCTCACTCTCGTAAGAGAGTGGATCATGTTATACACCTTCGACTATTTTTTGAAGGATGTCGTTACTATAGAATCCGACTAAACCCTCATAAATGCATATTTTGCGTTAAGGCTGGTCGTCTCTTAGGATTTTTAGTTTTCGAGACTGGGATCATGGTAGATCCTCTTAAGGTTGAGGCAATACTTCAATTTCCTCCCCAACACACAATTAGACAGCTTCAAGGTTTACAGGGAAAATCTATCTTTCTACATCGGTTCATAATGAATTATGCCAATATTACTAAGGGTTTCATGCACCTCTTGAAGAAAGACACCCCCTTTATCTGGGATGGGAGAGACCAGGAGTCTTTCAATGCTTTGAAGAAAGCCTTGGTATCGGCCCCTCTACTAAAATATCTTGATTATAGTAGAGATTACCTGCTGTATATTGCCACGTCTGCAGAGACGATTGGTATGGTTCTAGTTCAAGAGGATGATGAGCTCCATGAGTGCGTCATCTACTATCTCAATCGAAATTTAGTCAGTCCTGAGCTTAATTACTCCCACGTCGAAAATCTAGCTTTGGCTATCGTTCACACAGTCCAATGCTTATGTCACTATATATTACTTTGCAAGACTATGATGGTGGCCGATTTCAATCCGTTTCAATACATCCTTACTAGACGTATCATCGGGGGAAAATATAATAAATGGATTGTCATCTTACAAGAATTTGATCTTGACTTCGCTTTGACCAAGTCCAAGAAATCACTAGTTTTTGCAGAGTTAATATCCGATTTTACACGATTAGATGAGGATGTTATCCATGTTGATTCGTTTGCAAATGAACACATTTTCCTTGTCTCGTCATCTGATCCCTAGTATGGAGACATTGTTTTATATCTTCAAACCTTGAATTTCGCTCAACATCTCTCGCGAGATGATCGACAATGTGTTAGATACCAAGCCAAAAAGTATACCATCGTCGGAAACACTTTGTATCATCGAGGAGTAGATAATATCTTGCGTCGTTGCTTAACTCACGAGGAAGTCAAGTCAATCCTAAACAATTTCCACAAAGGGGCTTGTGGTGGTCACCTATCCGGGCTTGCGACAACCCAAAAAATCTTGTGAGATGGTTATTTCTGGCCCACTATATTTAAATATTGTATCGAAGTGGTTAAGAAGTGTCACCCTTGCCAGGTTTTCACTCAAAAAATGCGTTCGCATCCAGCCCCTCTTCACCCAGTCATCATCATCGGTCCCTTCACCAAATGGGGGGTAGATTTGGTCGATTGCAACCCAACTTTGGCTGGGGGGAATCAACACATTATCATGGCCATCAAATACTTTACTAAGTGGGCCAAGGCCATTCCTACCATAAAATCCAATGGGAAGACTACAACCTTCTTTGTGTTCAGCCAAATTATTGCCCGGTTCGGTATCCCGAGTGAGATTGTCACTGATCATGGAAATCACTTTCAGAATGAAATGATGGTAGAACTAACATCTAAGCTGGGGTTTAGACACGATCATTCATCCCCTTACTACCCCCAGGAAAATGGGTAAGTAGAGGCAGTCAACAAGTATCTCAAGACCATTTTGCAAAAAACTATTAGTCGGAGTAATTCCAATTGGCACATCAAGCTATATCCCACACTTTGGGCATACTGAACCTCAGTTAAGACTGCCACCATTTTTTCCCCTTTTCAGTTAGTTCACAGTGTGGAGTCGATCCTTCCTGTTGAATGCAGAATCCTTCTCTCAAGTTGGCAGTCGATCTTCTACCTGACTCTTCAGATTTAGAGTGACGCCTTGTGCATCTAAAGAGTCTTAACGAGCAGTGTCAAAACACCTTTACAGCTATCGAGGAAAACAAGAAACGTGTCAAGGTTTAGTATGACAAGTCTGTTTGTCCCCAGTTGTATGTCGAGGGTGACTTGGTACTCTTGTATGATCAAGCCAAAGAACCGCTAGGGGCAGGCAAGTTTAAACCCATGTGGCACGGTCCTTACTTCGTGTGACGTGTCCTAGAAAAATGAGTCTACAAATTAGAAGATTATGAAGGGAATAAGTTGTCCGAGCCTAGAAACGGGCTATACTTGAAAATATACTATGCTTGAGCCCTAGGATTGGGTAGAAATATTTGTATACTAATGTAAATTTAGTGTATATACATCTCTTTCATCCTTTTCTTTTGTCTTTAGCTTGCTTATCGAGTTTTCCCTTTGTTGGCAGATGTCAACGGATTCTTTGGTCTACCTAGGATTCGTAGATGGAGCCAATCGTCATAAACAGAACTTGGCTTCTGCCACTTGGTGGTTTACTCACCCGAGGGTCTGCTGGTGTCTTCAGGTGGCGCATGCCTAGGTCCATCCACGAACAATGTGGTCGAATATAGCGTCTTCATAGAACTTTTGCGTGATGCTATATCACATGGAATTCACTCTTTAGAAGTTCGCTTGGATTCCCAATTAGTAGTATGCCAGTTGAATGGCCGTTACCGCGTGCGCGATCCTAATTTATGCCATTGATTACTACGGGTACGTCTTTTAGAACGACAATTTTGTTTTATTACATATTATCACATTCCTATGAGTTCTAATCATGTATCCAATGCCTATGATAACTACGTTTTAGATTGGAATTTGTCACATTAATAAAGAAAAGAAAACCATTAAATCAATATACACATTGTAAGATATAAGTAAATCTGAAGATCCTTTTTTTATATATTTCAAAATATGGTGTTTATATTACAAAATTGGGGCTAAAACCCTCAATACACATATACAGCCGGTATACATATCTCATGGCATCTACGCTTGTGGTGCCATATGTGTGTCAAGGTAGAAAACCACGGAGTTTGCGAGACGCTGGAAGAGTCTTACCCATGCTCTAGGTACAACAACCACCTGTCGCTGCATGGCTTCAGGTAGATACTCTACCTGAACCATAGGAATCCTCTGTGTCAAATGAGACAGGTTTCCCTGCACACTTTGTAGGACTCTCTCCACTTCTCCTCCCTCTATCTCATCTCCCTGGTTCCTCCATCTATGTCGTAGGAATACCTCTGGCCATCACGGACCCACGTCTACGATTACACAAGTGTCTAGTTAATACTCAAACACCATTCCAAAAATAGTTTTGTTCCTTAAATACAAAAATACAAAAATACAAAAAAAATGAAATATTTAAAAATTTGTTACCTGTATCATCGTAGGCGGCCCCTGGTGGAAGTGGTATATTTGGATCTCCTTGAAAATCGATCCCTGCATAGGGATAGACATCTAGCGCAATGATCTGTTGCTGCTACTAGAAGAAAAAATCATTGTTGTAGGGTGTGGTCACCCTACCTCCCCCCTGCCGTCTCATGACCTCGATCCATCGTATCATGGCTAGATCACATGGTCCTCTAGGAAGAACCTCCACTCTAGGTCTTAGACCTGGAACTCGGTCGAAAAAGAAGCTGCAAAGAATAAAGGAAAAACCAAAGTTTTGCTTACTCCCTTGTTTGCACTCTTTCAACTGACCTTTCATATTGGTTAACAATGAGGTACACTAGTTGTAGATAGTGGTTCTAGCACACTCTACTGTGTAAAACATAAACAGTCTCGATGCTTGATGCAACGAGGCCGAACCTATGATCCTGGTAAGAACGAGAACTATGATCTTCAAACTGAGATTACTTATTGCCTGGATGGGGACTTGACTTCCCACATTGGGATTCCCTTCTATATAGTGGGCATCAATATACTATTCGATCTTTGTCCCACTCCCTGCTCCGCGTGACTTGAGGTTCACAACCTCCCCTCGGCGCGATAGACCAGTCAAGAAGTAGATGTCCTCTACTTTGATCCTCAGTGGTTATCCATCGAGGATAAAACTTTCTCTATCAGGGTCTCAGTAACCCACCAACATCTCCAATAATGTCACTTGAGCCCTCATTCCTTTGAGAGCCCAAAATTTTTACAAACCACATATGTTTAGAGCCACTTGAGCCACCAGATTTCGTTCAACAACTACATCCACCTCCTCATGTGTAATGTTCCCCCGACCACCCATAGGCCGAGGCACACCACTCCAGAGAAACCTCTTGTGCTCTAACACCAGTTGGTAACATTCCCAACCTTTAAAGGCTGGACCATGCTACTCTAGGGAAATTTTTTGTTCCCTTACTGTGGAACATACGGTAACATACCTAGTAGTCAACTAAGCTATGCCACATAAATTTACTCTTTAAACTGCATGCATCTAAAACATATACATACAACACTCTTGCAGAAGCTTTACATATAAACATAAACAAATAATTACTTTCTGTAACATACGAATTTTAAAATGAAATAACAATAACTACAGATATGCAACATCTATAGGGAACTACCCATAAACATACAGACAATTATAATCACATATATAATAAAGCGTAACATAGGCATGTAAATAACAAAGAAGCATATCATTTTATCATACAATTGGTACTTATCTTATAAATATTTCCACCAACTGCATATAGACCATCCACGAACCTCCCAGCCATAGACTACACTGTTCATCACTCTCAACAGTGAGTCACGCTCGAGCTGGGACTGAACTCCACCCAGGAAAAGGGGTTCCTATCCAAGCTAAGGATCATGGGCAACATGAAATACTCTATCTCAGGTTCTCACTCAACTAACAGCCTACAACCTCTCATTCGCCACATGCCTTTCCCACCCAAGGAAGTGTGCCCCTTCTCTGCTCAACAATCCCTCGACTGCCCCACTTCCCTTCCAGGGCTTCAACAATAGGCCGGACAGAAAGTCTCATAGTGATGTAGCTGCAGTTTAGCACCTTCGGGAATTAATCCCCAACAATTCTCTCGCTCAGAGAATTTCTCACGGGCCTGAAAACCCGCTTCTTCAATCCTGCTCCAAGCTAACCAGGTACACCAACCGAAAAGGGCTATGGGAATAGGCTCCAAAAATTTTGAAATGGCTGTCTCAAGGATAACAGAATGCATGAGTGAAAATGGTCATGGAATCATTGACTGGATAACTGAGTGTGGAAAGAATCAATGTGAAACTCTTCATGGAAGTCCTTGTGCGAAAAGATGGTCGGGCTGCTGGTAAGGTATCCCCTGAAAAGTCACCAAATGAGCTAAGTTCCCCCACGATATGAATGCATGTCCCTAACTTGACACTTGTCATATCAAAAGTTACTTTGGTCCACTTGTCCCCAACTTTAGAACTTAGGATAAAATAATTATCCATTATGATTTTAGGAAATATTAATATAATATTCCCTTGACGTTTGGCCCTCCCTTTCCCTAGCTGACGAAGTTCAATCCTGCATCTCTTTTATCATGGTCGGTTTGTGCACATAGATGTATTTTATATTAATCATGAATCATGTACAAAGTAGGTGCATTGCCCTTTGACATATAGGTGTTTCGGCCTAATACCAAAACACAAGCATCCTAACTTATAATAAACGACTCACCAGCCTATAACACATATCATATACACGAGGCTCGTTGTCCTCCATACTGTGCGCACCTTAGTTATTGCGCGTGGTATCCTGGAATGTGCATATTACATCATTTTACTGTGCAGTTCATGAGCACACTATGCCACATGACGTGCATTACCAAATGAGGTCAAAATAACTCACCAGCTTAAGTAAATTTATATTACATTTACAATTGGGTTCGGTCAAGGGATATTACAATCCCCTCCCCTTATTTATGCACTGTCCTCAATGCATCATATGCCCATATATAACAGATTTTTCAAAAATATTCAAAAAGATGCGGGTATTCCATCCACATTGCATCTTCATGCTCCCAAGTAGCATCCTCAGGATCGTACCATGTCCATTGAACCTTTACAATCCCTATGGATCAGTTTCAGAGCTGTTTGACTTTTCGGTCCAAAATGTGCACTGGATGCACTTGAAAAGCGCCTTCTTGCTCCACCTGAATCACATTCCAATCAACAACATGATTAGTATTAGGTATATATTTCTTTAGAAGTGATACATGGAAGACATTATGGAAAGATATAGATGCAGACAATGCAATCATATAATCTACTAGACCAATCCTCTCTAGGATTTCAAAAGGCCCACAAAATCTGGCTGCCAACTTGCCGCAGCTTCCCAACTTCAGGGAACTCTTGTTAGCTTTCACTTTCAGGAAAACATGATCACCCACTTTGAAGTCTCTGTGGGGTCTGTTCTTATCGGCATAAATTTTCTGTCTGTCTTGGGCAACTTTTAAATTCTGCTTAATTTTTGTCATCTGGTCCTCCATTTCCCTGAGCAACTCTGGCCCAACTACTGTCCTATCAGCTGGGTTATCCCAACTCACTAGAGTATTTCACTTTATGTCGTAAAGTGCTTCAAATGGGCTCATCTTCAATTATGCCTGAGACCCATTGTTGTACGCGAATTCTACCAAGTGTAGGTAGTCTTCCCATTTCGATGGTTTGTCCATCACATACATTCTCAATATATCTTATATCACCCCGTTCACCTTTTCTGTTTTTCCATCATAATCAGGATGATAAGCTATACTAAAGTTTAGATTCGTTATGAATCCTTTGAACCATCCTTTCCAGAAATTCGAGGTGAATTTCGGGTCTCTGTCGGATACAATTGTTTTAGGAATCCCGTGAAATCGTGCCACTACCTTCATGAAAATATCAACAACCTCTGTTTCCTTGTGCATATTTTTCAGTGGAATAAAATGGGTAGCTTTCGTAAGCTTGTCCACCACCACCATGATCGAATCATGCAACTTTCCCTCTCTAGGAAATCTCATAATAAAATCCATTGTCACCACTTCCCACTTCCATTTAGGAATGGTTAAAGGTTGCAGTAATTCTGTTGGGTGCCTATTCTCAACTTTCACTTTCTGACATTCCATACATCTAGCGATGTAATCGACGATCTCTTTCTTTATACTTGGCCAAAAGTAATGGCTCTTGATCACTGCCACGGTTTTTTGATATCCATGGTGCCCTGCATAAGGAACATTATGCATTTCATGCAAAATCATACGTTTCAAGTCCTGGACATTTGGAAGAAAAATCCTGTTCTAGCGCAACAATGTTCCATCTATTCCCAACTTATAATTATCCACCTTCTAAAGCATCTTACTCTGTTGTAGCATTGCTACCAATTCTTTGTACTGTAGATCTGCATTTGCAGCTTCTAGAATTTTTCTTTTAATATCAGTTTGGTACATGCTAATGGCTGTAGCATGTAATTCACGCACCTTCCTGCTAAGTGCATCAACCACTTTATTCTCTTTCCCCTTGATATGCTTTATATCAAAGTCATATTCGCTTAGAAATTCTAATCATCTGCTTTGTCTAGCATTTAGATTTGGATGATCAAATAAATATTTCAGACCATTGTGGTCTGTTCTTAGCTTAAACCTCTTTCCCATGAGGTAGTGTCTCCATTTCCTCAAGGCATGCACTATGGATGCCAACTCCAAATCATGAGTGGCATAGTTTCTTTCATGATTCTTCAACTTCCTTGATTCGTAACATATGACAAACCTGTTTTGACTGAGGACTCCACCAAGTCCTTCATTACATGCATCTGTGCATACAATGAAGTCTTCTTCTGGGTCTGCGATCCTTAATATTGGAGCACTTGTCAATAATTGTTTCAAGTGTTGAAAACTTTTCTCGCAATCCAGTGTCCACTGAAACTTGACTCCCTTTCTTTGAAAATAAGTGATTGGGTGTGCAATCTTTGAGAATCCTTCAATGAATCTTCTATAGTAGCCTATGAGACCCATGAATGATCTCACCTCTGCCACCTTCTTTGATGTTGACCATTCTCTAATGGCCTCTATCTTCTCGGGATCCACTGCTATCCCATCCTTTGAAATGATATGCCCCAAATAATGAATCTTTTTCTGATAGAATGAGCACTTGCTCAATTTGGAATATAACTGACGCTCCCTTAATACTTGCAACACCATCCTCAAATGATTTTCATTCTCTTGTTCTGACTTGGAATATATAGGAATGTCATCCAAAAAGACAATGACAAACTTGTCCAAATATTCTCGAAAAACACCATTCATTAAGCACATGAAAATAGCTGGTGCATTCGACAACCCAAATGGTACCACTGTGAACTCATAATGACCATACCTTGTCCTTAAGGCGGTCTTACTAATATATTCTTCTTTAATTCTTACTTGATGGTATCTAGATCTAAGATCTGTCTTTGAAAATATCTTTGCACCCATCAATTGATCAAAGAGGCCGTCAATCCTTGGTAGAGGATACTTGTTATTAACAGTCACTTTATTCAACTGTCTGAAGTCAATACACAACCTTAGTGTTCCATATTTCTTTCTCACAAACAAGACTGGGGCACCCCAAGGTGACACGCTTGGGCGTATATACCCCTTCTTCATAAGTTATTCAAGCTACATTTGCAACTCCTTCAATTCTAGTGTACTCATTCTGTAAGGAGTCTTTGATACTGGCGCTACTCCAGGCATCAAATTTATAGAGAAATCAATGTCTCTCCTTGGGGGTAGTTCGGGTACCTCCTTGAACACATCTTCAAAATCTTCCAGGACTGCATAATCTTCCAAATTTGGCACCTTATCTCTAGGTGTCTTTTCCAAATGAGTTGCAAATATTTGACATCATTTTCTGTAACATTTCTTTAGCTGTAATGCTAAAATTTCTCTAATGGTTACTGCCCTGGGAATTCCCTGTACCTTCCTTAGTTTCCCTTCCTCATCCAGGCAAGTAAATTCTTTGTTGTGACAGTCTAAGAGAGTGTGATGTTGGTCCAACCAATCCATCCCAATTAGAAATTCATAGGAACCTAAAGGTAGGATGCTTAAATCTGCCTTGGTGTTCAGTCCATTCATGTCTGTGAGGCATGACTTAACCATCTCATAAACTCTTCTTCTGGCTCCTGTAGCCAGTTGTACCAACCGAGATTTCCCATGCTTGCTTCTTGGTAATTGCAAACTTTCCACCATCTTAGGGTCTATATAACTATGACTAGCTCCTGAATCAATTAAAATAGGAAGGGTTTGGTTGTTGATCATACCTTCCACTTCAATCACGTGGGACTGATACTCTGCTTGCTTTTTGTCCAGGGATGAATAAATCCTTGGCACATATCTTCCCATGTCTTCCACTGTTTCAGCTCGCTGTACATTGTGAACAACCCTACCTTTTTCACCTCTGTGAGGACAATCTCTGAACCTATGGTCCCCTTTACAACCCCAACATTGCATAGGTGGTTGTGTTGGTCCTTGACTCCCCATGTCAATCGTTCTGGGTTCTTTAGGCGTTTGCTGTCCTTGTGGATTATTTCTGAAGAATGGTGGCTTAGCTCCCTTCTTCCTCTGATCCATCTTGATTTTCTTATTGTCTTCCCAAGCCTTTTGGAAAGATATACTTACTTTCTGCTGATCATATAGGCATTTAGCTCTCCTTATGGTCTCTTCTAATGTCTTGGGGTCATCATACTGTATTTTTTCACTGATGAATGATGGAAATCCACTTAAATACCTTTGAATTTTGACTGCCTCATCCTTGATGAAAGAGACATACTTCAGCAGTTCCAGAAACCTTCTCTCATATTCATCTATGGTCATACTTCCAAGCTTGAGTTCAAAGAACTCTTTCATTTTCTTGTCATAGTATCTTTTATTCAAGTACTTCTTCTCAAAATACTTCTTGAATTCCCTCCAAGTAACACTTTTCTCTACAATGTGCTGTACCTGCACAAGTTGATCCCACCACATGAAGGATTTTACTTTGAGTTGATAGATAGCGATTCTACCTTCTGTATGAGAAGAGTAATTATGCAATTGAAAATACTTCCTCATGCCTAGTAACCATGTTTCTGCATCTTCATCCTTCTTGTTCTCACCATCAAATGTAGGAGGTTTGATTTTGTGCATTTCGCCTCACAGATCATCCACCCCAGATCTCTTATACCTTCTCACTGGGGATAGACTTGAGCTGTTGCCTGCTCTCTTATTGGAATGCCTTTGGGAATGATGGTGATTTCTACTAGCACTTTTCTCTTTTCTTTTTTCCTTTGAAGGTTTATGACTCCCAGATTCACTTGAGCCACTCTCCTTAACCAATTTCTTTTCTATTCTGTTCAAACCCTCCAATAGCTTCATGTTGAAGTCATCCTGCTATTCTTTGGCTTTCATAAGCCTTTCATTATCAGCTTTATGGCTTTGGACATCCTTCTGCAAATTATTAACAGTCTCATCCATATTCATATCTTCATTCCTTTCTTCTCCATGCCCATTGGAGTTCGTTCCTTCCATGCCCAAATGGACATCCACCCATCTGCTCTCATCTTGCTGACTGTAATTACCCTTTTCTTCTTCTATTCCTATGGACTCTGCACTGGTCTGATATGATTGAGTTGTTGTTAATTCTGCAAAACGTGTAGCCATCAAAACTTATCAGGCTAACAATTCAACAATTCATGAGAATATGCACCATTTTGATTCAATATACACATCATAATTATCACTCCCGATTTCCTGGTGTTATCACCACGACAGTTCTAGATAAGACCTAAGTCTCGAAAACATATACGCGCAGTTCCTTCTGAGATACACTTGTTCAAGAAGGTGGTTTGCTGAAACCACTTTTGCCAAGATGCAGTATCACGTGTCTCAACATGTCAAATCCACCACTTGTGGAGCGGGCGATGGCTTAGTTAGATCACCTTGCTTCACTCGTTCGGTACTTCGCAGCCATGTGACGTCAAATGAACACCGCCATGTAACGAACTCAAAAGATAATCATTCGAAATGGATTGGCTGAGCATGGAAACCCAATGCTCTGGTACGCAATATGTCTGTGCTTCATACATGGAATTCTATAATTACCACTCCCCAAGTATGAAGATATCTTCATATCCATAACCGAAGTAATCTCCAAACTTCTTGACTTTCTGCTCTCTGTAAAAACACCTTTCGGTATCCACAACTTGAGATACATGGACAAGGCTAAATCGAGTGAGACTAGTTATTCGAGCAACATGCTAGGCTTTCCTACAAATAAGGAGGAAAGGGTCCTTGCGCACATCCTAGCAACTAAGTTTCACACAGAGCTGGCTATAGACTTGCGGTTGGAAGTCAGGCTGAATTCCACTATGAAGGATTTAGTCATCAACAGGCCAGCCGCTAATAAGAAAAGGAGCAAGCGGCATAAGAAGGAGGAATCTACGGCTGCAGCAGCCGAAAGTGTTGGAGAGAATCAACCGGTCTGGTTAGATTCTTCCTTAAAGGCGAAGATCGCTAAGCTGAAGTAAGTCTTCAACTAAAATAAGCATGTCTCAGAGAATTTTGAATAGCCGGTAGCGGAGATAAAGAGTACCAGAGATGATAGGCTTGTTCTTTAAATGACCCTTTTCAAAACAGACTAACTGTTGTCATCCCCCCTTTGTAATTTTGTGTTTAATATGACTATATAAATAAATAAACAGATTTTAGACGATTTTATTACAATTTCTATCTGGTGATGTTATGAATCTTGTTTTCTTTTATAATAATTTTTTCTTGTAATCTTATATTTTATTTTCATCTGTCTAAATCAGAGGAAATTAAAACTCGAAATTCTTTTTAATTAATGCTTCGATGTGGTTGTGTGTTTCTTTTTATTTTATTATTATGCAATTTAAACTCAGACTCATCGCCTTCCAAGTGACTTTGCACGCACTAAACTTTGACCTGTTCATTTATATTTATCGTGCATAGCGATATCACAAGGTAAAATGCTTTTTTCACGCACCTAAATCTATTGTGCATTTCTTCTTCGTCGCACCGACAACTTACACGCACTACTCTTGCGTTGTGCGTCAATATCCACTACGCACAGTTTTGGTACCGCACACCGATATTCCTCATGCATTTCGTCCTATCCATGCATCATGTCAAGTTTAACATATTCCATAACGCCCAATTATCTACGCACACTACTGAATACACCGTCGTGAAACAACTTATACTCATACTTATGCGCGTACCAACAAAACTCCTCTGTGTTAAGCAATACTTGCGCACCCCATGTGCACATTACTATGTGTGTGCTCACCGCGCAAGGCTAAATTCAACGCGTGCATCCACACATAATGATCTTCTGCGCAGTGCCACCATTTACCGCGCACACTGGCGCACCAATGTTTTTCCGCGCGGTGCAAAAATTTACCGTGTGTGCTAGCACGCTAACCTTTTTCATGGATACTCTGTGAATCCAATTTTTGGTCACCTCGAAGTTACTCTTCTATGAATATTCTCTTCAACTGAACCCCTCTAGCCCATCCAAGCTCAGTGTTGAACTAAAGCTCTGATACCAATCTGTAACGTTCCCCGGGCCACCCGCAGGTCAGGGTACGCCACTCCATAGCAACCTCTCGTGCTCTGACACTATTCGGTAACATTACCAACCTTTAAAGGCCAGACCATGCTACTCTAATGAAATTTTTTGTTCCCTTATTGCGGAACATACAGTAACATAAACAGTAGTCAATTGAGTTATGCCACATAAATTTACTCTTTAAACTGCATGCATCTAAAACAAATACATACAACACTCTTGCAGAAGCTTTACATATAAACATAAACAAAAAATTACTTTATGTAACATACGAATTTTAAACTGAAATAACAATAACTACATATATGCAGCATTTACAGGGAATTACCCATAAACATACAGACAATTATAATCACATATGTAATAAACCATAACATAGGCATGTAAATAACAAAGCAACATATCATTTTATCATACAATTGATACTTATCTTAGAAATATTTCCACCAACTGCGTACAAACCATCCACGAACCTCCCAACCATAGACTACACTATTCAGCACTCTCAATAGTGAGTCACCCCCGAGCTGGGACTGAACTCCACCCAGGAAAAATGGTTCCTATCCAGGCTAAGGCTCATGGGAAATAGGAAAGACTCCGTCTCAGGTGCTCACTCAACTAACAACCTACAACCTCTCATTCCCCACATGTCTGTCCCACCCAAGAAAGTGTGCCCCTTCTCTGCTCATTAGTCCCTCGACTACCCCACTTACCTTCTAGGGCTTCACCAACAGGCTGAAACGAAAGTCTTAGAGTGCTGTAGTTGCAGTTTATCACCTTCGGGAATCAATCCCCAACAATTCTCTCACTCAGAGAATTTATCATGGGCCTAACAACCCGCTTCTTCAATCCTTCTCCAAGCTAACCAGGTACACCAACTGAAAAGGGCTATGGGAACAAGCTCTGAAAATGGTGAAATGGTTGTCTCAAGGATAACAAAATTCATGAGTGAAAATGGTCATGGAATCATTGACTGGATAACCAAGTGTGGAAAGAATCACTGTGAAAATCTTCATGGAAGTCCTTTTGCGAAAAGATGGTCGGGCTGCTGGTAAGGTATCCCCTGAAAAGTCACTAAATGAGCTAATTTCCCCCACGATATGAATGAATGTCCCCAACTTGACACTTGTCATATTGGAAGTTACTTTGGTCCATTTGTCCCCAAATTTAGAACTTAAGATAAAATAATTATCCATTATGCTTTTAGGCCCTTGAATTTTGGTCCTCCCTTTCCCTAACTGGTGAATTTCAGTCCCCCATCTCTTTTATTGTGGTCGGTATGCACACAACAATGTATTTTATATTAATCATGAGTCATGTACAAAGTAGGCGCATTACCCTTTGACATATAGGTGTTCCGTCCTAATACCAAAACATAATCATCCCAACTTATAATAACCGACTCACCAGCCTATAACACATATCATATACACGAGGATCGTTGTCCTCCATACTGCGCACACCTTAGTTACTGCGCGCGATATCCTGGAATGTGCATATTACATCATTTTACTGCGCAGTTCATGCGTGCACTGTGCCACATGACATGCATTACCAAATGAGGTCAAAACAACTCACCAGCTTAAGTACATTTATATTAGATTTACAATTGGGTTCGACCGAGGGATATTACATCATGCTCTCGCTCTCTCCATTCCAGAACCATCTTGCAAAAACAAATCATTTTTTTTGAGTTAGAAACCCTTTTTTGGCCATTTGCATACCTATTCGCGACTTTCTTTGCACACAGTCGTGTGTAGGGATTGATACACTCTCCCTTTGGTTCACACATGGGTGTATACCTCGTCGTACACACGACCTTAACAAAGGAGACCCGCGTACACCGAAAATCCTAATTTACGCCCTCAAAAACTAAAAAAGTGGAACCTAATTCAAAAATGTAATCCACTGAATTTGAAGAACATGAGATGAAGAGTTACCTGATTCAGACGGTTTGTGATTTCGTTGCCCGATGCTCTCGCAATCGATGTTTGAATCTTGGAGGTATTTTTGGTCCAAATTGCACTATTTGGGTAAAAATCAAAATGATACAATAATTTTTGATTTTATTACTATTTATAAGCTATTTTAATCCACTTTATATAGTTTCATGCTATTTGTTAACCTAATGGACGAATTCAAGAGTGGTTTTGAGATAGTTTTTTGTAGTTTTGACTCAGTTTTCTTGCGGATTTCAACATCATGCTTGATTGTTCGTCACCTCGGGAAGGTATTTTCATAACCTAGCATATAGGATAGGTTTCCACTCCATCGTGAATTTTTGCATTATCCTTCGACTACCACCTTTTTACGCCTTAGGTACAAACTCATTTGTTGCGACAAAAAACCTTCTTTCTATTATAAATAGTGTCGCTAATAAATGGTAGAGACTTACCAAACATGGGTGCCCAAGTTAGATCCCCTTTGTCATTTGGTGCCCATGCCGAGTTTTTTCCTTAGGACCGGGAGTCCATTATAACTTGATACATGACTTTATGATGAGCCTTATTTCTCATTCATGCCCATGTGGCCTTATTCTCCGCGGACTCCCAAAAAATGAGTCTTAGTTAAGCTATTTTCTGACTCGTCTAAAAACTGAAAAGATTGCCGAGTGATTTGTCTCTTTCACACTCGTTAAACTAGATTTGAAAGGTCACGAGTCTTAGTTAAGCTATTTTATGACTTTTTATAAAAAATATAAAATATCGCCGAGTAAACTTGTCTTTTTCACACTCGTAAATTGGATTTGAAAAGACGTCTATTTGGCACAAGTTTACCCCTTTTTCACACCAAGTAGACTACAAGATATAAAAAAGGATATTTTTTGGCGTTAAGTTATGATTGCATCTAATGCCCTCGCTTGCAGTATTGAGCCTTTAGCCGGTTCTCTCTTTGCGTTATAAACTGTTTCCTAATGAAATATTCTATGTTGCAAAAGTTGGGGAAAACCTTCTAGTTTTGGTGTTGGACTTTCGTCAAACACTTTGCATGCTTCTGTGTTTATGGCTGTAGGTGAAATTTGAATGGACAACAGGTTGTCTCTTTGTTTTGTTTGCTGATATGTTGGTTTTCTAACCCCTTATGCCTCCCCAATAAAATTCCAAGTGTATTATTTGGACATTAACAAAACGCATAAAATAAAATGGAAAACAACCACATTTAAATGAACAAATTTACTGAATATTGGCTGTTTTTTATTGAATAATATAGCTGAGTCAATGTCAATAAAAAATATGATAGGAATACCTCTCAACAATAATGAGGATGTCTGGTGTAGTAATATGGAATCCTCACAGCTCTCACAGCCTTCAGAAAATGACCCAAAACTGTCCCCACGAGTTGATAAAGGGGGCGACTCCTGTAATGAATGTTTTCTATTTGATTTGGGGTGAGATGGAAGCCCCAACTCAAGGATTACCCTCTTTGAAATTCCATGTACAATCAAAAAATGGAAGGTCGACTGGCAGCCACCACCCACTTTCCACCCACGCAACACATGAAGAAGTCGCAGCCTCTAGGAATGATGAATACGGCCCAACCAAGTGTATACGCAGCCCCCACAGTTACTGATCATCAAGGATCATGCCCAACAAAGAATAAAACACATTTAATGAAGCATAAATCAGCCACGAGAGACCATACATAGCAAGGGAGAGGAGGACGCACCCAGCTCAAGGAAAAACGCCCAAATTCCTCCACTCGTGCCAAGAGAAATTGCCCTCACTTCTTCAAATCTGCAAATGAAATTCTTCCCACAATGAAGATCTTCGAACCACAATGCTAAAACCTGCAAATGAGAAACTGGAATGGCTCCTCCAATCTCCCGGCTAGGATAGATAGTTTCACAGCCGAATTTGAGTGCCGAAATGGGTTTCCAGCTGAAACCCTCGTTTTCTCACTGAGCTCTTCTCCCAAAACTCAAAATTTCAAATGAATAGTCAATAATCCCTTTTCCACCTTCAACCGTCCTTTTGTTCCTTCACTTTTCTTTTTCTCCATTAAAATATTCATTTAATTAATAATTGGAGAGAAATACCCTCAAAGAGGGGTTTAATATTAATAAACTCACTTTTCCTAAGTTTTCACTTTATAATTCGAAAGTGACTTTACCAATACCATTTCCCTAACTCATCCATCTAATGGTTTATGGGAAACTATATAAACCACCACGGTATTCTGACTGCCTAGGGAGAATGGGACATTACAGTCCTCCTCGCCCAAATTTGCTTGTCCTCAAGCAACTTCAAACCTGGAAACATTAACACCTGCTCATTTTCCCAAGTAGCATCCTCCACAGGTAGATCCTTCCATTTCACCAAAAACTCCCTGACCACCCTGTTACAGAGATTCCTCTCCCATACCTGTAGAATCTCTTTGGGGCTTGTGGCCAACCGTCCCTCGTCATCCAGAGGGGGTAACTCATGTGAGGCAACCACCTGTTGTCCTATTACCTGCTTAAGGGACGATACGTGAAACACGTTGTGAATCTTGCTCCCCTCAGGTAGCTCTAGTTCGTATGCAACCTGCCCCACCTTCCGAGTTATCTTGTAACACCCATAATAGCGAGGTTTGAGCTTCTCGGCCCCCTTCTAATTCAAGGAAGATTTTCGGTATGGCTGTAGTTGCAGAAACACTAAATCTCCCACCTCGAACGAGCGCTCGGTTCTGTGCCTATCCGCATACATCTTCTGCTGATTCTGGGCCACCCTCATGTTCTCCTTCAGAGCTCTCAGAATATCCTGGCTGTCCTGTATCCAATCTCTGGACTTTGGTGCCCTACTGTCACCGAATACAACGTCTGCAAAGTTCATGGCCTTGTAGCCGTAGAGTGCCTGAAAAGGGGTCATACCAATGGACATGTGATGGGTGGTATTGTAACAGTACTCCCCTAGGTGTAACCACTTCACCCAAGCTCTCTGCTGCCCATAAATGTAATTCCGCAAATAACCTTCCACCCACTTGTTCACGATCTCTGTCTGTCTGTCAGTCTGCGGGTGGTAACTAGTGCTCGGTGTCAACTCGGTACCTACCAATCTGAAAAATCTCCTGCCAAAAACTTCCCATGAACCTACTGTCTCTATCGCTGACGATGGTTTTGGGCAACCCATGCAAACGAAAAATCTCCCTGAAGAACGACTCGGCCATCTGTGCTGCTGAATAGTCCAAAGGAATAGTGAAGAAGTGGGCAAAATTGGTGAGTCTATCCACCACGACATAAATGCAATCCTTCCCCTGCACCCTGGGTAAACCGGTGATGAAATCCATGGAGATGCTTTCCCATTTCTGATCTGGAATGGGCAATGGCTGTAATAATTCGGCCGGATGGGTGTGCTCCACCTTGTTCTGCTGGAAAACTCCGCACTTCTAGACGTGCTTCAGTATGTCTACCTTGAGATTATTCCAAGTGAACCTCTCCCGGACCTGCCTGTAAGTCTTTAGGAACCCCTGGTGTCCTACTAACAGTGAGTCGTGGGCTGCCTGCACGATCCTCTGCCTGATGTGTGAACCTGGAACCAAATAGATTCTGTCTTTGTAGTAGATGACATCATCCACCACTCTGTACCTGTCATCTGTAACCTGTCCATCCAAGACCTCGCAAGCAAACTTGTTCTTGGAATACTCTACCAATAGAAGACTCTTCCAGTCTTTCGATATGTCCATCAAAGATAGAGTAGGGGGCATACTAGAAAGAGCATCGACTACCACATTGTTCTTCCCCTTCACATACCCAATCTCAAAATCGCAGGCCTGGATCTTACTCACCCACTTCTGTTGTCTGTCATTCAGTTCCTTCTGCTCCAAGAAGAATCAGAGGCTGTTGTGATCTGTTCTGACCGTGAACCTGTTGCCCACTAGATAGTGCCAGAATTTGGCCAATGCATGCATGATGGCCAACATCTCTTTATCATAAATAGAGTAGAGCTTCTCGTAATATCTAAGATTCTGACTCTTAAAAGCTATGGGATGATTCCTCTGCATAAGAACGGCTCCAATACCCACTCCTGATGCATCACACTCCAACACGAACAGTTGGGTAAAGTCCGGAAAAGCTAAGACCGGGCACGAACTCATGATGTCCTTCATCTTGTCGAAGACCCCCTGTGCCTCATTTGTCCACTCAAAGGCCCCCTTCTTGGTCAAATCTGTCAGTGGGGCTGTCAACTGAGAAAATCCCTTCACATACCTCTAGTAATAAGTGCATAAGCCCATGAAGCTCTTTAACTTTGTAGTGTTCCTCGACGGAGGCCAATCACTAATTGCTTGGATCTTGTCCCAGTGTACCTGCACTCCCTGAGCTCCAACCACATGCCCCAAATAGAGCATCTCTGTCAACCCAAACTCACATTTGGACAACTTCACATACAACTCCTGTTTGTCCAATATGCCCAACACCTCATATAGATGTTGGAGGTGTTCCTCCCAAGTGTGGCTGTATACCAAAATGTCATAAAAAAAACCAACAAATGCTTCCTGAGCTGCTTTCTAAACGTATGGTTCATACAGGACTGAAATGTGGCCGGGGCGTTGGTTAGCCCAAAAGGCATCACCAAGAACTCGTAGTGCCCATAGTGGCACCTGGAGGCTGCCTTGTACTCATCCCCCTCTCGCATCATGATCTGATGATAGCCCGACCGTAGATCAATCTTCGAAAAGTATTTGGCCCCTCTCAACTCATCCATCAACTCATCAATCCGGGGTATAGGGTACTTGTTCTTGATGGTCCTCTTGTTGAGGGCTCAGTAATCAATGCACATTCTGAGGGTCCCATCTTTCTTCTTTACCAACACTACAAAAGAAGCGAAAGGACTCGAACTCGGTCTGATGTGACCCATCGCCAGTAGCTCCTTGATGGTCTTTTCGATCTCATCCTTATAGGCCTTGGGGTGCCTATACGGGGTGGTAATCATTGCTCATGTACCCTCCTCTAACTCAATGGTGTGCTCAAAGCCCCTGTCTGGAGGCCTACCTGGAGGTATATCACCAAAGACCTTCTAGTGCTTCTTAAGCAAGGCCTTTATCTCTCTCGGAAAATTGGGCTCCCCGCCCTTAGGCTTCTGCACTGAAATCTGAAACTCTGCAACCCATGCAATGCCGTCCTGCCTCATCACTGCCTCCATCTTCTTTGCAGTCACTACCTTGGGTGGGTAAGTGTTCATGCCTCTCAGAACCACTCTCTTTCCATCCTGTCCCTGGAACTCCATCTCCATAGTCTGGTAGTTAGTGGTGTATTTCCCTAAGGAGTATAACCACTGAACTCCCAACACCACATCCAGGCACCTTCACCACGAAGAAGTCATCGATAAATGTGTAGTTTCCTAGGCTCAATGTCATCTGTGGGATGTATCTGGTGCAGTTTAGGGTGTTCTCCCCTGGTATGATCACTGAAAATCCCTCAAAGGCTTCGATGGTAATGCCCTTCCGCTCTACCAATGAAGCATCGATAAAATTGTGGGATGCCCCACCATCCACCAACACCATCACTCTGTGTCCCTGTACTCCTCCCCTCATCCTGAAGGTATGAAACCTGGGGATCCCTGAGAGTGATGCTATAGTCCCCTGCTTCTCCATCGATGCCTGCTTTGCCTTTTCCATCGGTGGGTCCTCCTCCTGTCCCTGTTCTCCTATCTTCTCATCCTCCTCGCTATCTGAGAAGACGTCTATGTAGTGTGCCTTGGCCTTGCCTGCACACCTGTGACCTGGTACCCATGGTTCCTGGCAACTGAAACACAACTTCCTCCTCCTTAGATCCTGCCTGGTAGCATCATCCATCCTGTTCCTGCCTCTCCAATCCATCTGTGGCTATCCCGCCCAGTCTCTCTGCTGCTGTCCTGTGCCATCCCTCTGTGGTGGTCCCCTGTCATTTAACTTCGTGGGGAAGTTCGGTCTCGGGGTGAACTTAGGCTTGGGTACTGACTCCTGTAGGTCTCTATCCCTGTTAACTGCATCGTGTAGCGAAGTAGGCTTGTAAGCCTTCAACCATCCTCTAAGTGTCTCGGTTAGCCCCTCTGTCAACAACATCACCAATCGGGCCTCGGAGATATCGGTGACCATCACTGATATCCTATGGAAATATGATATAAAAGCCTCTGCCGAACCAGTTTGTTTCAACTGTGCCAGGTCTCTGAAGGACAACTCGAGATCTCTCTTATCAAATCTATGCACTAGTCTCCCTATAAACTCAGTATAGGTGACAATATGGGCATGTCCTAGAGTGGACATCCCATGGTACCACCAGTCCCGTGCCTCACCCTCCAAGTGCAATGTTGCCAACTTAATGGCATTGGTCTCCGCCATGGGGTTCAGCTGGAAGTAGGTGTCGAGCTTCTACACCCAAGCTCGTGCAGTGCACTTCGACGTCCCATCGAAGTATGGAAAAGTGAGCTTTCCCACTATGCGCTGTAACTCGTAGCTCTACGTGGGACCCCTGTTGAAGAACCTTGGTCTGTTTCTCCCCTTGAAGCTACAAAACTCGGCAAAAGTCATAGCTTCTCTCAAATCTGCATCCATGGCCTTATACTCCTAGAAATAAGCTGCCAATGGCTCGTCCTTCTCTATCTGTCCTCCTGTACCTGCCTTCGGTGGTCCTAAGAAATTTGGCATGGTAGATCTACGAATTTCACTGTAGTCGTGAGGGCGGTTCTGAGGGATGGTCCTGGAAGTGATCACCTCCATATGAGGTTTGTGTGTGTTTCCCCCTTCTTCCATCTGCCCTCTCTTGCTGCTCTCCCCCCTTTCTTCACCATGCTTACTCCCTAGAGCATAACCTGTGATTCTGCCCATGCAATCTCGGGTCTCTCTCTGGCCCTCTGCAATATCCTGTAAGGATTTCATAAGCCCTTTCATCAAACCATCCTCTCTGTCCTCTGTCAGATTTTCATTTTTTCCTGGAGTGTTCTCCATTTCTTCTTCTCTGCCCTCTACGCCTATAAGTGATGTTCTGCAGCCCTTCCTCAGTCATTAACATCGCCCACAACTGGCCAAGATCATGCTCTGATACCATTGAAATATTCTATGTTGCAAAAGTTGGGGAAAACCTTCTAGTTTTGGTGTTGGAATTTTGTCAAAAACTTTGCATGCTTCTGTGTTTATGGCTGTAGGTGAAATTTGAATGGACAACATGCTGTCTCTTTGTTTTGTTTCCTGATATGTTGGTTTTCTAACCCCTTATGCCTCCCTAATGAAACGCCAAGTGTATTATTTGGACATTAACAAAACCCATAAAATAAAATGGAAAACAACCACATTTAAATGAACAAATTTACTGAATATTGGTTGTTTTTTATTGAATAATATAGCTGAGTCAATGTCAATAAAAAATATTATAGGAATACCTCTCAACAATAATGAGGATGTCTACTGTAGTAATATGGAATCCTCACAGCTCTCACAGCCTTCAGAAAATGACCCAAAACTGTCCCCACGAGTTGATAAAGGGGGCGACTCCTGTAATGAATGTTTGTTGTTTGATTTGGGGTGAGATGGCAGCCCCAACTCAACGATTACCCTCTCTGTAATTCCATGTACAGTCAACAAATGGAAGGTCGACCAGCAGCCACCACCCACTTGCCACCCACACAACACATGAAGAATTCACAGCCTCTAGGAATGATGAATACAACCCAACCAAGTGTATACGCAACCCCCACAGTTGTTGATCAGCAGGGATCACACCCAACAAAGAATAAAACGCCTTTAATGAAGCACAAATCAACCACGGGAGACCATACGTAGCAAGGGAGAGGAGGACACGCCCAACTCAAGGCAAAACACCCAAATTCCTCCACTCGTGCCAAGAGAAATTGCCCTCACTTCTTCAAATCTGCAAATGAAATTATTCCCACAATGAAGATCTTCGAACCACAATGCCAATACCTGCAAATGAGAAACCGGAATGGCTCCTCCAATCTCCCAGCTAGGACAAATAGTTTCACTGCCGAATCTGAGTGCCAAAATGGGTTTCCAGCTGAAACCCTCGTTTTCTCACCGAGTTCTTCTCCCAAAACTCAAAATTTCAAATGAATAGTCAATAATCCCTTTTCCACCTTCAACCGTCCTTTTGCTCCGTCACTTTTCTTTTTCTCCATTAAAATATTCATTTAATTAATAATTGGAGAGAAATACCCTCAAAGAGGGGTTTAATATTAATAAACTCACTTTTCCTAAGTTTTCACTTTATAATTCGAAAGTGACTTTACCAATACCATTTCCCTAACTCATCTGTCTAATGGTTTATGGGAAACTGTGTAAACCACCATGGTATTTTGACTGCCTAGGGAGAATGGGACATTACACCTAAGAAGTTTTGCATCCTCAACCAAGCAAAGACTTGTTTATATCCTTCGCAATTTGACACCCTATACCCTGAAGGAAACATCACCCCGAGTGTCCATCTCCCGCATGAATTTTCTTGCATTAAGAATAGGTACGTTCCACTACTGGAACTAGTTTTTCTTACTTGTGACACTCGTTTCCTCCTCTATATCATATCATTCATTTGTTATGAAAAAACCAAAAAAGACGGGCAAGAAGGGAGGATTATAATTGGTAGCAGTCGTGTCACCTTTGAACATAACACAAAATTATTGAGTCCTTGTGTCATCATAATTTTGGGTTTAGCATGGCCTTAGGAAGCTGATCTCATTACAGAGTTTTCTCTACCGACTGGTTACTCTTCTAGTCCCTATAGAGAATGTTATTGATGCCTCCTGCATCTAATAGTCACATCATTGAGTCTATGCTGCCAGAGTCCACCATATGTCTCAAGCTCTTGTTCAAAGGAAGTCTCACAACCTGTGTCGGCCACTCCTCAACAATCTTGACTTTGCATGTTGGCCATACCCTTAGTTTGTCTCAAAATCACATGATACTATGGTATTATCATGCACCCTAGCCCTACTTGCATCATCGATAGGTCACCTTGAACCCAACAATCGACATTTCATCATTGGTCGTCAACTTGGTGGTTTCCCTTGTGTTCGACGACAAGACATCTATTCACACTTTGGGATTTGTGCAATGTCTTGGATGCCATTAGCCTTATTTGTGGTTTCCTCACCCTTTTCAGCAGTTTTCATCATTGAATGCTATTCAGAGGGTCTTTTTTGTGTACCGCTTACATTTTATACACACAAAAGATGCATAGGGTCGTTGGTTTGTGAACATGGTCTTCGTCTGATCTCCACCAAATCATAAAGCTCCTACTTTGTTCCTCGTGTTGACTGATGAGAGATGCCTTAATTCTCTCATTTCAGCGGGTCTCTTTCCATTGACTTCATCTCATTTATTCTAGATATGGGACCTAGGGTTTTATGAGTACCTTGAGGCTTGTAGTCATTAGTGGCAGGCTCTCTCACTATTGAGAAATAGGAATACATCAATGTCTCCTGATCAATGGATTTATCAAGTGTTCGACACTGAATCCTTTATTCACACTTGTAGGAATGTACTCAGTGCCTTGATACCTACTTTCATTATTGGTAGGTTGTCTCACGTTTTTTAACGGTATACCTCAATGACCGGTAATCAAACAATGTCGCATTATGTTCGACCTCAACTCCTTTATTCACATGATGTAGACTTGCACCCTTGGAGGATAGTGTAGAAGACTTGAATACATCAATATGTGGCCGCACCTTCCTGAGTTGTTGCTTCCCTTTCATTAGACCAACACTTGTTCGACTTTAGTGATCATGGGAGATTAGATTGTACTCCATGGTATACATATATCTTCAGATTGATTTTGATACTGGTTTCACTGGGCCTTTTTTGTGACTATGACAACTTTTGGCATATAACTGCAATTGTATCTTCCTATTCATGGCCACAAACACGTATTTGGTATATTTTCCGCATGGATCTGCATTGTATTCTTGGAAGCCATGTATGCAAAGTCAGTAAAGAATGTAATGAGAAATCGAGTTCATCTAGCTGGTTCTCTACCACTCCACTCCTAGGTTATTTATAATGTATTTCGGCCATCACAGATACTCCTCTGATCTCACACATTAGGGGGCATCTGTTATAGCAAGATTTGCCTCACCATTTCTATCTTGCATAGAGGGCCTTTTTCCATTTCCCTATGCAGACTTATCATCTCTTTTTGATAAATCCAGAGCTAAAAATAAACATTTTTCCACATATACATGCCCTATCAGCTATAGAACAAGCCTATACGCAGGTTGCTCCACTACATCCCGCGTACATCGGGATTCATGCCAGAAAATACAAAAATGGAGTCGGGTTTCCATGTCACGACAAGAGATCTCCGATCCTTGGCCTTCCATATACTGGAAACGTCCCGACTCGGCCCTTCAGTTTCATTTTGAAGGCTATAAGAGCACAATTTCAAGCTATGGAAAAGAGGAAAAAACATTCAACTTTGAGAGCAAAGTTACTCTGGAGAAATTACTTCATATTGAGTCTGCAGCCCTTTGTCCCTCAAGTCTGAACACAGTGTTCAACCCCTAAGCTCTTTCCTTATTGTTGAGAGAACCTCATTGTCTCTCTCCTTTGAGCTTGCCTTTGGTGGAGGATTGAAGTGGTGGAGACCCAGTTGGAAGGGACTTGGTTCCTTGGTTTCGAACCGTGCCGACATAGAAGTCTGTAATGTTGACACTTCTGTTGATCAGTTATTAATAGAAATACTCCTTTCCCGTCCTATTGGTATCATGAAAATATATGATTATTATCCATGGGCATGCTTGTAATGTTTATTAATGGATTATGCTATCTGATGTGCTAACCCCTTTACATTATCACTATATACTTTCTTTGCCTGTTTGTTGAGAACTTATTGCAGGTATAAATCTTTGGGTCGAAGTGCTCAATGATGGAACATCATCAAACGTTGGATCGAGGTAGGCCTCTTTCTTATCTTGCACATTAGTTTATATAGCATACAATGGAATTGAGTTGATTTCTGCAGTCATACCTGTCTGTTGTGGTTTACACTTGGCCATAGAGAGTTTTTCCCTCGTAACAATTTTTTTTATAAAGTCAACAAAAAAAAACACAAAATATTGGTTCTAGTATTTTAGAACTCCTCTGCAATGATCCTAAGGGTAACAAGATGTTCCACAGTTGAATGATATCTCCTCAATTTGGCATGACCTTTATCT
>JZKD02S2362643.1:0-14727 GCA_000966675.3 Picea glauca | reverse complement strand
CTGGGGGAATTTTTACAAAGCAAGACCATCAAGCAACTCGCCTTAGCAAAGTGCACCTACTGGTAAGTTCAATCTTTCAATTTTGGTCATATTTTTTGTTTGGTCCCAGGTAGGATGACTACCAAAACAAAGATCGATGAGAAACTAGATGAAGCTGATAACTTCAGGGCTTGGAGGTATAGAGTAACCCTCCTTCTCAAAGAACATGAACTGGATAAGTTCATGATAGAAGAGGTTCAAGAACCTTAAGGAGATGAAGCTAAGGCAAAATATAAGGACATGGTGAGAGCAAAAAGGATTATTGCAGACTCCATTAAGGACCACCTTATCCATCATGTATCATCATTATCTTCTGCAAAGCAAATGATGGACACCTTAACTTGTTTGTTTGAAGGAAGCAACATAAAACGAAGAATGACTCTGAGATCTCAGTTGAAGAATGTGAAAATGCAAAACTCATAAACCATTCACTCCTACTTCTTAAGAGTGAATCAAATCAAGGAGCAGATAGAAGCCATTGGTGACTCAGTAGAAGGAGAAGAGATGGTGATGACTACCTTGAATGGCCTGCCAAGGTCATGGGATGCATTCATCCAAGGAATTTGCTCAAGGAAGAAGCTTCCTAAGGTCAGTTGGCTTTGGGAAGATTGTAACCAGGAAGAAGCTAGGATAACTGCAAGAGAAGAAAAGATGGTAGATGAAGATCAAGCCCTAGCCGCCCACACCAGGAAAGGAAAGAACAAGAAGGAGCACTCCTCACCTAAGAAGTTTAAGAAGGGTCAAAGAGATAACTCAAAGATCAGATGTTACTGTTGTCAGGAATTGGGACACTTTGCTAGGGATTGCCCCCTCATTATGGAAATTAAGAAAAATAAAGGAGGTAAGAGGCATCAAGCTCACACAACTGAAGATGATGAGCCTCCCAAGAAGGTTGCAAAGCAAGATAAATCAAGTGATGAGGATTATGTTCTTATCTCAGCCCTCATAGATACTGTTACTCATGGAAGCGACACTTGGTTGATAGACAATGGTGCTTGCAAGCACATGACAGATTATGAAGACTCCTTATCTAACCTTATTCATAAAGATTCACCTCACAAGGTAAAATTGGGTGTTGACTAGCAATATCCAATCAAAGGTGTTGGAAAAGATTCCTACAAGTTAAACTCAGGCAAGCCAATGAAGATGAAGGAAGTTCTCTACGTTCCAGGTTTAAAGAAGAATCTTCTCTCAATTTCAGCATTGGACAAGAAAGGATTTAGAGTAGCATTTATTGATGGTCAAGTTCTTATGTGGCCTATTGTGAAGACCCTTGATGATGCAATAGTGATTGGAGTTGAAGGAGGACTCTACAAATTAAAAGGACATTCAGACTCCGCAATGGTTCATGATATTGTGAATCCCAATGAACTATGGCATAGGAGATTTGCTCACCTACACTACAAAGCCCTTCCGGTTGTGAGCAAAATGGTGATAGGTCTACCGGAAATCCAAGCAGAACCATATGGTGTGTGCAACGGATGTGCACAAGGAAAGAACGTGAAGCACTCCTTTCCCAATAGTGATAGCCGAGCCAAAGGAGTTTTGGACATTGTGCATTTAGACGTGTGTGGACCGATGTCGACAACTTCACTAAATGGGTATGTATATTATGTATCTTTCATTGGTGATTACTCACGTAAAACTTGGATTTACTTGTTAAAGGCGAAGAATGAAGTCTTTGGCAAATTCAAAGAGTTCAAGGTTCTGGTAGAAAACTTGATAGAGCGGAAGATAAAGACCTTGCGATCAGACAATGGAGGCGAATTCACCTCAGAAGAATTCAAGGAGTATTGCTAGGAAGTTGGGATTAAGAGGGAGCTTTCTACTCCCTATAACCCTTAGCAGAATGGAATAGCTGAAAGAAAGAACCAAATGATCATGGAAGCAGTAAAGGCCATGATCCATGATCAAGATCTGCCTATGCATTTGTGGGCAGAAGCAACGAAGACGACAGTGTATGTGCAAAATAGAACAAGACACTCGAGGAGATGTTTTCAGGAGAGAAGCCAGAAGTCAGCCATTTCATAATATTTGGCTGCCTTGTATTTCTTCACGTCCCCAAGGAAAAGAGGAAAAAGTTGGACTCTTCTGGACAGAAGGGCATATTTGTTGGTTACAGTGACACATCGAAGGCTTACGGGATATACATTCCCGATCATCGAAAAGTGGAGATCAACCGAGATGTAACCTTCGATGAGAATGCAACTTTAAGTAAATCCAAACAGATCCATGCAGAAGATGTACATGAAGAAGAGAATGAAGTTCCTAAAGTTCCAGAGGCAGTTCAACTAGAGGAAGTCATTCCAGAGGATCATGACATGGTAGAACCTTAGAAACCAGGCGAGATGCCTTCTCGCAGGAGAAGACCAGCATGGGCACAAGAACTTATCAGAGATGCAGAAAGAATTGGTGCCCCAGAGAAATCTTTTAGGGAAAGTAAGAAGCCGAAGCCGTATTCTAGCTGCGTGGCATGCTTGTGTGACATAATGGATGCAAAACCTTCCAGTTATGAAGAGGCTGCAAAAAATCAAGTATGGAAAGATGCCATGGTAGAGGAATACCAGTCCATTATGCAGAATGATGTCTTGGATGTGGTTCCTAGACCAAAGGAAAAATCTGTGGTGAGTTCGAAATGGATCTACAAGACAAAACACACAACTGATGGCAGTATTGAAAACTATAAGGCAAGATTTGTGGCCCGAGGTTTCTCTCAGAAGGAAGGGATTGACTATGAAGAGACTTTTGCTCTCGTAGCAAGATATACCTTGATCAAGACTATACTTTCATTGGCAGCTATGATGAAATGGAAGGTGCACCAGATGGATGTGAAGACAACCTTCTTGAATGGTGACATAAAAGAGGAATTTTATGTGGAGAAACCTCTTAGATTCGAGACACATGACATGCAGACTCATGTGTGCAGATTAAAGAAGGCTTTATATGGATTGAAGCAGGCACCCAGAGCATGGTATGGTAGGATCGACAAATTTTTGATGAGCTTGGGTTTTACCAATAGCAGTGCAGATCCTAACCTTTACTTTAAGGTTGAGGATGGTGAACCGATGATTCTACTGCTATATGTTGATGACATGTTTCTAACAGGTGCAGAAAAGCTCATCACTAAGTGTATGAGAAAATTGGCTGCAGAATTCGAGATGAAAGATTTAGGAATGATTCACTACTTCTTGGGACTAGAAGTTTGGCAGAGATCAGATGGGATTTTCCTAAATTAAGGAAAGTATGTTGTGGAAATATTGAAGAGTTTCAAGATGTTGGACTATAAGGCCATGGCTACCCCGACGGTATCAAATCTAAAGTTGTTGTAGGATACAACTTCAGAGATTGTGGATACTACCTTATACAGGCAGATAGTGGGCTCGTTGATGTATTTGACGAACACAAGACCGGATATATGTTTTCCTGTGAACACCCTGAGTCAACATTTGGAGCATCCCAGACAGGTTCATTTGGTTGCAGCAAAACATGTGTTGAGGTACCTTAAGGGTACTCTAGATCATGGTCTCTGGTATAGATTTGACCATGAGTTTGGATTGTATGGATACTCAGATTCAGATTGGGCCAGTAGTATTCCTAACCGGAAGAGCACTTCAAGATACATTTTCAATCTTGGCTCCAGTATGGTCTCATGGAGCAGCAGGAAGCAATCATGTGTGGCACTCAGTATGGCTGAAGCTGAGTATGTGGCAGCATGTGTAGCGAGCAGAGAAGCAGTGTGGCTTCAAAAGCTGCTATCTAGGTTATTTGGTCTCAGATTGGAGGCGACCTGCATTTGGTGTGACAACCAGAGTTGTATAAAGTTGTCAGAAAACTCAGTGTTCCATGATAGGTCGAAGCATATCGATATCAGATACTACTACCTCAGGGATATGGTACAGAGGGGAGTAGTGAGGCTCCAGTTTGTGACTACCGAGGATCAGGTTGCAGATGTGTTCACCAAGCCACTGTTGAGGATGAAGTTCGAGTACTTCAGGGACACGCTTGGTGTGGTTCCTCTTCAAAGGAAGTGACAGGTGGAACTCATCCAACATGAAAAAGGGTTGGCACTGAGTTTGGTGGATCTCATCCAGCGTGAAAAAGGGGTGGCACTGAGACATGAGTGCACATGATCAGGTACTGATGCATCGCGAGGAGTGGATGTTCTGGGGACATGTTGTAGCTATTGGGAGCTACCCACAGACCTTGGATGCATGGGGTGAAGTCATGTTTCACTATGGATATCCGAGGATGTATAGATTCACATATTCAACAGTCAATGAGTGTGAGCTCGTGTGGTATCAGACTTGGAGTCTGTGTCTGGAAAGAATACCTCCCTAGTTAAGAGGGAGTGTTAATATTTTTGGTGTAACTACGAAAGATATTCTTGTATATTTGTTTTGGTCAAACCTTTAAAAAGGTTATTTAATTATATTGTACAAGTCGGCTCAACACAAATTATTATATTATTGGTATTTTACTTATAATTGTAAAAATCCCCATTGTGGCTAGTCAGCCCTGTTTTAATGGGTTAGTTAGGTCAAGAGTCATGTCTCTTCAAGAGACACTGTTGTGTATAAATAGAGGATAGGTTCCTCTCTTTTTTACATTCACTCACACACACTTCTCTTTTGCATCTTGGAGTGCATAAGGAGGTCTAGCGCACAAGTCTTGGAGACTGGTTCTTTTAGTGTTTTGGTCTTGGTCTTTCTTGGAGATCTATAGCACATCATTGTACTGGTTGAAGGAATCTATATTGAGGATTTTGGTTGTTGGGTTTTCTCCCCCACGAGGGTATCCCAGGATAAACTTTGTGTTCTATTGTATCTATGATTGTCTATCTTTCAGTGATCCTATTACAGTTGCTATTGGATTAAATAACTGTAACTGTGTAACTAGAAATTTTAAAATTCTAACAGACTCCTCATTCAAAAATTACAAGTGAAACCAAAATGATGATTAGGCTAGTCAACTACATACCCTAATAGATCACCCTAGTTGCCTCTTGAACTTCTGGGAGGTCAAGGGGAAAAATATTCACTAGAATTCTTCCAATGTCTTTGAGAAGGGTTTTACCATGGAAGGTAGAAGAGGGATCACTGCCATCACTAGAGAAGTAGTTCACATTTACAACCATCCAAGATAAATTACTACATTGAGATGAAGAGACCACCCACTCATAAAATCACGCACAAAGCCATTCATCCATTCATTGAGAAGCATTCACAAAATAACACCTTCATGAGAGTGCTCTAGCTAACCATCCATAGCACAAACTTCAAAGAAGAAGATAAAAGTCTCCAACAAAAATTTCACAAATGCTATGGGATTTCTCCCCTAGTCCAACCATGAGTGAAAATGAGGAAGTGTATGTCTATTTATAGAGAAATGTTCAACTTCCTTTATACAAAATATTATTATGTCATGTAAGATCCACAAATTTAGCCTAAGGAGAAGTAAACTACACTTCTTTTCCATTAACTAATCCAAAATACATAAAAGATTGGGTGGTCGAGCCACATGTACAATCATCTAAGAAAAACAACACCCCAAAGAGAGGGGTTTCTCCACAAATAAAGGAAAAAAGGTGGCTCCAAGATGCAACGTTCAACATCAAAGGCTATCCAAGGGTGAATTCCTCCATAAATTATGCAAGTAAAAACCTTCCCATCTCTTCCAAAGTGGAAGTGTGGGTCTTCATAACGAAATCATTCCTCATCCTTGGGATCTTTGTCAAGTTTAGGACAATGCGCCTACACATCTTGATGCCATACGTCCCTTCTTCCAAGGTGAACACCCCATTACTCCTCAAGGTACCATATGTGGCTCCTCCATGAGAGACGTCCCCTCAAACTAATAAAAAAGTGCAAGGTGTCCTCATGGCAACAAGCTTCATCACAAGTGGATCTGCATTGGAAACCATGCCAAACCATTTGTTTTGATGGTGGGTCCTCTTTCCATGACAAATCTTTGACCCAATATAAAATACCTTGGATGCCCCTTTAAGCTCCATATGTCATCAAAAGGTGGATCTGATGGAGATTTCAATGTGCGAAGGGTTGATTTTCTTTCATCATGTATATAGCTAGCTCCTTATGGCTACCCTGCAGGATTATACAATATGGATTGCTGATCAAAGCAGTCTTGAAACATATCTGGAAAACATCCGTTTCACAATCGTAAAGGGTTGGCCCTAATTATCCCTCAAACTCAGCAGGGAAATACATCTACAAGGCTCAAAGCCAATGCTGATGAAGGGTGATGAAAATTTGGCTCCAAAGAATGTGTCTCTGAATATGTAATATCANCGTTCCAGGTTTAAAGAAGAATCTTCTCTCAATTTCAGCATTGGACAAGAAAGGATTTAGAGTAGCATTTATTGATGGTCAAGTTCTTATGTGGCCTATTGTGAAGACCCTTGATGATGCAATAGTGATTGGAGTTGAAGGAGGACTCTACAAATTAAAAGGACATTCAGACTCCGCAATGGTTCATGATATTGTGAATCCCAATGAACTATGGCATAGGAGATTTGCTCACCTACACTACAAAGCCCTTCCGGTTGTGAGCAAAATGGTGATAGGTCTACCGGAAATCCAAGCAGAACCATATGGTGTGTGCAACGGATGTGCACAAGGAAAGAACGTGAAGCACTCCTTTCCCAATAGTGATAGCCGAGCCAAAGGAGTTTTGGACATTGTGCATTTAGACGTGTGTGGACCGATGTCGACAACTTCACTAAATGGGTATGTATATTATGTATCTTTCATTGGTGATTACTCACGTAAAACTTGGATTTACTTGTTAAAGGCGAAGAATGAAGTCTTTGGCAAATTCAAAGAGTTCAAGGTTCTGGTAGAAAACTTGATAGAGCGGAAGATAAAGACCTTGCGATCAGACAATGGAGGCGAATTCACCTCAGAAGAATTCAAGGAGTATTGCTAGGAAGTTGGGATTAAGAGGGAGCTTTCTACTCCCTATAACCCTTAGCAGAATGGAATAGCTGAAAGAAAGAACCAAATGATCATGGAAGCAGTAAAGGCCATGATCCATGATCAAGATCTGCCTATGCATTTGTGGGCAGAAGCAACGAAGACGACAGTGTATGTGCAAAATAGAACAAGACACTCGAGGAGATGTTTTCAGGAGAGAAGCCAGAAGTCAGCCATTTCATAATATTTGGCTGCCTTGTATTTCTTCACGTCCCCAAGGAAAAGAGGAAAAAGTTGGACTCTTCTGGACAGAAGGGCATATTTGTTGGTTACAGTGACACATCGAAGGCTTACGGGATATACATTCCCGATCATCGAAAAGTGGAGATCAACCGAGATGTAACCTTCGATGAGAATGCAACTTTAAGTAAATCCAAACAGATCCATGCAGAAGATGTACATGAAGAAGAGAATGAAGTTCCTAAAGTTCCAGAGGCAGTTCAACTAGAGGAAGTCATTCCAGAGGATCATGACATGGTAGAACCTTAGAAACCAGGCGAGATGCCTTCTCGCAGGAGAAGACCAGCATGGGCACAAGAACTTATCAGAGATGCAGAAAGAATTGGTGCCCCAGAGAAATCTTTTAGGGAAAGTAAGAAGCCGAAGCCGTATTCTAGTTGCGTGGCATGCTTGTGTGACATAATGGATGCAAAACCTTCCAGTTATGAAGAGGCTGCAAAAAATCAAGTATGGAAAGATGCCATGGCAGAGGAATACCAGTCCATTATGCAGAATGATGTCTTGGATGTGGTTCCTAGACCAAAGGAAAAATCTGTGGTGAGTTCGAAATGGATCTACAAGACAAAACACACAACTGATGGTAGTATTGAAAACTATAAGGCAAGATTTGTGGCCCGAGGTTTCTCTCAGAAGGAAGGGATTGACTATGAAGAGACTTTTGCTCTCGTAGCAAGATATACCTTGATCAAGAGTCAAGACTATACTTTCATTGGCAGCTATGATGAAATGGAAGGTGCACCAGATGGATGTGAAGACAACCTTCTTGAATGGTGAAATAAAAGAGGAATTTTATGTGGAGAAACCTCTTAGATTCGAGACACATGACATGCAGACTCATGTGTGCAGATTAAAGAAGGCTTTATATGGATTGAAGCAGGCACCCAGAGCATGGTATGGTAGGATCGACAAATTTTTGATGAGCTTGGGTTTTACCAATAGCAGTGCAGATCCTAACCTTTACTTTAAGGTTGAGGATGGTGAACCGATGATTCTACTGCTATATGTTGATGACATGTTTCTAACAGGTGCAGAAAAGCTCATCACTAAGTGTATGAGAAAATTGGCTGCAGAATTCGAGATGAAAGATTTAGGAATGATTCACTACTTCTTGGGACTAGAAGTTTGGCAGAGATCAGATGGGATTTTCCTAAATTAAGGAAAGTATGTTGTGGAAATATTGAAGAGTTTCAAGATGTTGGACTATAAGGCCATGGCTACCCCGACGGTATCAAATCTAAAGTTGTTGTAGGATACAACTTCAGAGATTGTGGATACTACCTTATACAGGCAGATAGTGGGCTCGTTGATGTATTTGACGAACACAAGACCGGATATATGTTTTCCTGTGAACACCCTGAGTCAACATTTGGAGCATCCCAGACAGGTTCATTTGGTTGCAGCAAAACATGTGTTGAGGTACCTTAAGGGTACTCTAGATCATGGTCTCTGGTATAGATTTGACCATGAGTTTGGATTGTATGGATACTCAGATTCAGATTGGGCCAGTAGTATTCCTAACCGGAAGAGCACTTCAAGATACATTTTCAATCTTGGCTCCAGTATGGTCTCATGGAGCAGCAGGAAGCAATCATGTGTGGCACTCAGTATGGCTGAAGCTGAGTATGTGGCAGCATGTGTAGCGAGCAGAGAAGCAGTGTGGCTTCAAAAGCTGCTATCTAGGTTATTTGGTCTCAGATTGGAGGCGACCTGCATTTGGTGTGACAACCAGAGTTGTATAAAGTTGTCAGAAAACTCAGTGTTCCATGATAGGTCGAAGCATATCGATATCAGATACTACTACCTCAGGGATATGGTACAGAGGGGAGTAGTGAGGCTCCAGTTTGTGACTACCGAGGATCAGGTTGCAGATGTGTTCACCAAGCCACTGTTGAGGATGAAGTTCGAGTACTTCAGGGACACGCTTGGTGTGGTTCCTCTTCAAAGGAAGTGACAGGTGGAACTCATCCAACATGAAAAAGGGTTGGCACTGAGTTTGGTGGATCTCATCCAGCGTGAAAAAGGGGTGGCACTGAGACATGAGTGCACATGATCAGGTACTGATGCATCGCGAGGAGTGGATGTTCTGGGGACATGTTGTAGCTATTGGGAGCTACCCACAGACCTTGGATGCATGGGGTGAAGTCATGTTTCACTATGGATATCCGAGGATGTATAGATTCACATATTCAACAGTCAATGAGTGTGAGCTCGTGTGGTATCAGACTTGGAGTCTGTGTCTGGAAAGAATACCTCCCTAGTTAAGAGGGAGTGTTAATATTTTTGGTGTAACTACGAAAGATATTCTTGTATATTTGTTTTGGTCAAACCTTTAAAAAGGTTATTTAATTATATTGTACAAGTCGGCTCAACACAAATTATTATATTATTGGTATTTTACTTATAATTGTAAAAATCCCCATTGTGGCTAGTCAGCCCTGTTTTAATGGGTTAGTTAGGTCAAGAGTCATGTCTCTTCAAGAGACACTGTTGTGTATAAATAGAGGATAGGTTCCTCTCTTTTTTACATTCACTCACACACACTTCTCTTTTGCATCTTGGAGTGCATAAGGAGGTCTAGCGCACAAGTCTTGGAGACTGGTTCTTTTAGTGTTTTGGTCTTGGTCTTTCTTGGAGATCTATAGCACATCATTGTACTGGTTGAAGGAATCTATATTGAGGATTTTGGTTGTTGGGTTTTCTCCCCCACGAGGGTATCCCAGGATAAACTTTGTGTTCTATTGTATCTATGATTGTCTATCTTTCAGTGATCCTATTACAGTTGCTATTGGATTAAATAACTGTAACTGTGTAACTAGAAATTTTAAAATTCTAACAGACTCCTCATTCAAAAATTACAAGTGAAACCAAAATGATGATTAGGCTAGTCAACTACATACCCTAATAGATCACCCTAGTTGCCTCTTGAACTTCTGGGAGGTCAAGGGGAAAAATATTCACTAGAATTCTTCCAATGTCTTTGAGAAGGGTTTTACCATGGAAGGTAGAAGAGGGATCACTGCCATCACTAGAGAAGTAGTTCACATTTACAACCATCCAAGATAAATTACTACATTGAGATGAAGAGACCACCCACTCATAAAATCACGCACAAAGCCATTCATCCATTCATTGAGAAGCATTCACAAAATAACACCTTCATGAGAGTGCTCTAGCTAACCATCCATAGCACAAACTTCAAAGAAGAAGATAAAAGTCTCCAACAAAAATTTCACAAATGCTATGGGATTTCTCCCCTAGTCCAACCATGAGTGAAAATGAGGAAGTGTATGTCTATTTATAGAGAAATGTTCAACTTCCTTTATACAAAATATTATTATGTCATGTAAGATCCACAAATTTAGCCTAAGGAGAAGTAAACTACACTTCTTTTCCATTAACTAATCCAAAATACATAAAAGATTGGGTGGTCGAGCCACATGTACAATCATCTAAGAAAAACAACACCCCAAAGAGAGGGGTTTCTCCACAAATAAAGGAAAAAAGGTGGCTCCAAGATGCAACGTTCAACATCAAAGGCTATCCAAGGGTGAATTCCTCCATAAATTATGCAAGTAAAAACCTTCCCATCTCTTCCAAAGTGGAAGTGTGGGTCTTCATAACGAAATCATTCCTCATCCTTGGGATCTTTGTCAAGTTTAGGACAATGCGCCTACACATCTTGATGCCATACGTCCCTTCTTCCAAGGTGAACACCCCATTACTCCTCAAGGTACCATATGTGGCTCCTCCATGAGAGACGTCCCCTCAAACTAATAAAAAAGTGCAAGGTGTCCTCATGGCAACAAGCTTCATCACAAGTGGATCTGCATTGGAAACCATGCCAAACCATTTGTTTTGATGGTGGGTCCTCTTTCCATGACAAATCTTTGACCCAATATAAAATACCTTGGATGCCCCTTTAAGCTCCATATGTCATCAAAAGGTGGATCTGATGGAGATTTCAATGTGCGAAGGGTTGATTTTCTTTCATCATGTATATAGCTAGCTCCTTATGGCTACCCTGCAGGATTATACAATATGGATTGCTGATCAAAGCAGTCTTGAAACATATCTGGAAAACATCCGTTTCACAATCGTAAAGGGTTGGCCCTAATTATCCCTCAAACTCAGCAGGGAAATACATCTACAAGGCTCAAAGCCAATGCTGATGAAGGGTGATGAAAATTTGGCTCCAAAGAATGTGTCTCTGAATATGTAATATCAGCTATTAGGGATTGTGAACAATGCCAAAAGGCAATCACCAGGGATCTTCTGCACAAATCTTGTGAAGTTTTCACAGCGAACCTAGCTAGTAGAAAATGAACACACAAAGCTTGCGAGAGAGAAGAGAAGAGAGAAAGCTTGAGAGAAAAGAATGAATTATATTAACTGTATTCCACACACAAAGAGTGAAAAATTTACAATAGATATAGGCTACATGAGTAACTAATGCGCCATAGTAGTGATCTAGAGAGATCTAGACACACATTGACAGACTCTGGAGTGAACTGCCACCTACTCCTAGTTAACTGGCCATGCAGTCATCAGATAACTGACTAATCACTAGTGGAGTGAGGAGAAAATCATGTATGCATGTGTGGTGCCTTCCTGGTGATGATCCCAAGGTAAGTGCGCCCTCCTAGTGATGATCCTGAGGTATGCATACAACACTTGGTGATAATATCGAGGTTTCCATGCATGACTTCACTCCACTAGTCTAACTGAGGTGTAACTAACTCAAGACTGAAGAGGATGTGGTTCCTGTCCCGACACACTTGAGTCCTCACTCACTCTTTGTGTACCATCGTTGTCCTTAGATCTGACTTCTAGGGCCCTAACTTGACCCTCTCTGGTAAGCACAACTTAGCTTGCTGCTAGATCACACTTAGATCTCCCTGTCTCTAGCTCAGATGGTGAGAATCACTTGTGATATTGAGAAATGAGGCTCTTTTGGTCTTTTATAAGCCCTAGCCTTTCTCTCATTTAATCCCGGCCCTTAGATCTTCTAGATATGACAGTGGGGACTTAATCAATCGTTGAGATAACTTAAGTCAAGATCAACGACTGTGACTTAATCTCACATTGACTTAAGTCATCTCCCACCACTACTAAATAGTCTAGACATATGATGGCCCCTTTCACATTGTTAGACACCCCGAATGTGAAATTACCTGCCTGAACTACACTTTCTAACACTCCCTCTTAGCGAGGGAGGTACTAGCACTGGAGCTTCCTCTTCCAAGACCTAAATCTCTGTCGGTCTCTTCCTTTGAATCTGGAGACATGCTCCCTTTGGATCTTTATACTTGGCCTCCTCTGTACTGTAGCTACCTCTACCTGCTGCATTTAAGCCATCTGAGTATCCCCACTCATCTAGCTGGGACCACTCACACCATGCGGGTCTGCTAAGGAGAGTCTCCTGCTTTCTCAAGAATATCCAACTGATACTCTGCCCCTCCTGGAGCTATAGATGGGTTGCCCCCATATATTGTACAACTGACCCTCACTGTGGCCAATCATAACAAGTACCCTTGGAGCTTCTCCCCGTGTAGAGAAAATATGGACTCCACGACTATATAACTCAACTCCAGAGCCATGATCCTCCAAGGCTGCACCTGAGAGCACACTGACTCTCATCCCTAGTACAAAGAGTACCCCAGTCACCCTTAGCGCTGCCTGACTCTATCTGGAGGGTCATTGTTCCTTCTTCCCTGACTGCTGCCATGTTGGTGTGAATCCCACACCTCAGGAAGCACCTAGCCTAGGCTGAGAACTCCTGGAACACATCCTTCTCTCCAGTCATGTGATAGGTGGCACCACTGTTTATGTACCACCCTGCTCTGGGTCTTCCCTTTGACTCAAGGAAGAGAGTGTACTCCTGCCTGAACATCTTGGAGAATTGAATTGTTGTAGTAGCCAGCTGTTGCTCCTCGCCCTCGTCATGGTCCTCCTCATATGTTTGAGCAGCCACTTGCTGCTTCTTGCCCTTTGTCCCCTTGCCCCTCTTGGCCTAAGGACACTGACTGGCATAGTGGCCAATCTCGCCACATACATAGCACTTTATGTGAGAGAGATCTTTCTTTGGCAATTATACTCGTTGTCCAGAAAAATCTAGGCAGTCTTCCCGCTGCCTGAACCTGCCCGCACTCTTTGTCGCTACCTGACGACTTTCTAGACCTGGTTGGCTGCTCATGGTTTGTTCTGCGGTCTTCTAGTGACTTGGTTCGACAACTGGTTTTGGCTGGCTTAGTTGGCCGGCGGTCGCCGTCCCCTCTACTTACCCGCACGCCTATTTCCTCAACTGCACGTCCTCCTTCACGCGTCGACTATCTCCACTATCGATAGCCTCAGCTCGAAATGGCGACTAGGCTGTGCGGCGACTGCAAATGCTGCGCAACCCAACTACTGTTGGTTATGCGTGCTTTGGTTGCCTTCGTGGCTTCTCCTCGGCTCGATCCTTGCACCCAATGCTCCACGGGTTGTCACTTCTCAGCGCCCAACTGCTGGTGGTTTGTTCTTCGCGCACGATTTGCAACTCGATGACTGCTCTCCCAGCACCCACGACTCTCGTTGCTATTGGCCTGTTCCACTGCCCACCGACCAACTTGCTCTCGGTCGCAAAAATCCACAACACACAGCTTGCGCAGCCTTACCTCTCCACGTGATGGCTCCAACATCAATTGATTACGCGCAACAACTTCAGCAACTACCGAGCCCATGACCCCCTCGGCTGCTGTGGTCGCTTCCTCTGCCACAGATCTGCAACACCTGCCGCTGCACCTCCACGTGTGTTTCCCAGCTGGCTGCTGCGGTTCTCTGCTGCACACAACTGTTCCTTTGGCACTCGTGACCCACAACCTGCCGATGGCTATATCTTCCTTTGGCGACTCACACTCTGTTGCCGGATTCATCACCTCTACTGCCTCAGCCGGCTGCTCAGTCACACACCGGCTCCATGTGGTTGCTGCCACACCTCTGGACCAATTCTTCCAATACAACGGTTGCTTCTCGACTCTCCACGGGTCGGTGACTGTTCCGGCTAACTCTGCTTCCATCCACAACAACATGCTCGCTGGCTCTCTCTGCACTGATCGATCACAACTCCTCAACACTATTGATGGACCACACTGCCTCTCTTCTGGTGGTTGCAAGCTATGCTCCAGACTCCACACAGACCATTCCCACGATCTCTCTGCTGTCCAATTCCACTCCAACACTTCCTTTGCATGCGACCAGTCTCTTCCAGCCGTTGATTTCCGTTGACTGTTGTATGCCCCTGTTGGTTAATTTCTCGGCCCCCCTTACCTCACGACCCGATCTACAATCCCAGCCCGTGATTCGAGCGCTCAATTGGAAACTCTGTTTACTCCAACGCTTGGGCCTTTCTTTCTATCGGCGACAGTTTCCACTACACGACGGATCCTCTCCAGCCGTCCTCCCTCTTGCGCCCAGTCTGCTG
>JZKD02S2362610.1:10899-26240 GCA_000966675.3 Picea glauca | reverse complement strand
GAACAGGTTGCTGATGTGTTGACCAAGCCTCTATCTCATGTAAAGTTTGAGCACTTTCGAGATAAGCTTGGTGTAGTCTGTAAGGACCTCCCTCGAAAGGGGGAGTAGTGTTGTGATGCCAGCCCAATGATGATGAGCCAACCTAGTGCTGTGATGCCAGCCTCGTGCTGATGATGTTCCAGCCTAGTGCTGTGATGCCAGCCTCGTGCTGATGATGTGCTAGCCTCGTGTTGTGATGATGTGCCAGCCTAGTGCTGTGATGCCAGCCTCGTGCTGATGATGTGCCAACCTCGTGTTGTGATGATGTGCCAGCCTAGTGCTGTGATGCCAACCTCGTGCTGATGATGTGCCAGCCTTGTGCTGTGATGATGTGCCAACCTCGTGCTGTGGTGATGTGTGCCAGCTTCATGCTGTGATGATGTTGTCAGTCTTGTACTGTGATGTCAGCTTCGTGCTGATGCTATTGTGTAGCCAACTTCATGCTGTGATTCCAGCTTCGTGCTGAAGAATCTCATCCTAGTGCTAATGTTGATGATGCTCCAGTCTTTGTGCTGTGAAGTTGCTGCTATTGATGATGAGAAAAACTTCCGATGATTTATAGATACGCCAGTCAGTGTTCCAAGATGTTGTTGATGATGATGCCCTCTCTCTCGCCTGATGCTGTTGTAGAATACCCTTCTTGTTAAGGGGGAGTGTTGAAATATTGTAACTGCAAAGAGTATTCTATTTATTATTGATGTATTATTCATTAGATCAATCCCCTTTTGTGGATTGATCATGTCGAGCATTGTAAATGACCAAATCCCCTTTTGCGGATTGGTCAAACCCTAATTGTAATATGCTAAATGAGAAGTCGGCCCCCAGAATATATTAAGGTGGTTATAACCATCCAGAATGAGAAGTCGTCCTTGCCAGTGAAAAGACACCTTAGTTCAACACCTGCCAGATTGTATAAATAAGAGAGGCCAGCGCCTCATTTGTTCATTGTCTCACTTGTTCATCAGAGCGCAAGTTTGGAGGTGCAGTTGGAGAAGAAGGAAGAGAGAGAGAGGCACATACTTGGGAGAGGACTTTCTATATTGTTTGGTTTATTCTCTTGGCATTGTATTAGCTATCTATATTAAGGAAGTTTTTGCTGGGTTTTCTCCCCCATGAGGATTTCCGAGGATAAATGATGTGTCTCTTGTGATTGTGTATTTCTTAGTGATCCTATCTATGCTATGGTTATCTAGTGAATTGAAAAGAAACCTAATAATAGCTTAAACTCTAACAGAGCACATGTGGACTTGTCCCTAGTGGTAGAGCACTAGAGGATGTGTGTGAGACCCCTTGCTATAATGTCAAAGAGTAAGACTATTGTGAAACCCTAATTTGTATTTTGAAGGGTACAAGTCAGCCCTACTGTGTAAAGATAATTAATATTATGTGAAAGATTAATTATATTATTGAGTTGTACAAGTCGGCCCAATTGTGCCAATAGGGACATCTATTTGATGAGTTAGGTGATGTATTTATTAAAGAGATACATCCCCATTGTGGATCATATCTCATTCACTCAACACATTCACTTGGAGAGCTGAAATTTGGTGCGCACTTATGCGCTATCTTTCTTGGTCATAGAGCACCCTCTTGTGTGCGCTAGGGTTTTGTCTTGAGGGCCACCTTTGTTCACATCAATATTTTCGGTGGAGAGGGTTTCTTCTCTTGGCAATATAGTAAAGGGTTGCTGGGTTTTTCCCTTGGTTGAGAGGGGTTTTCCCAGGATAACTTCTTGTGTCTTGTGCATGGTTATTCTTCTTGTGATCTTGGTTTACTGTAGCTATTGTATTGTTGCATTGTTTATGGTTCAAGTTCATGCTAAATTGAAAAGAAACTACTTGTGCTTGAGTAACCATTAAAAATTCAACATGGTATCAGAGCAGTGTTCTTGAAAGAGCCATTGCACAAGCTACTCCAACACCTTTCCAAGCTAGCCGTCACCTTCTTGTTGCAACTGCAAAAACGACCCTTACCCTTTTCCTTGTCAAGCTAGTTTTAGCACTTTCCCTTAAGCGTTGGGCCTAAATTCTTCGCAGACAGGTACGACCTAGTCCAATGCATCACTTGCAACTTTCAGATTGAAAATTGAAGAAGTTTGGATTTTCGGCCCTAGGGTTTCTAGGGTTTCTGCAGATTTTCGGTTTCTAGGGTTTCTACAGGTCATTGGGGAATTCTTGCAGCTCGTTAAGGTTCTTTTGACTCTCTAAGGGTTCTTGTTGGCAGTCATAAGTTCGACGAACCTCCTAGAGACTTCCTCTTGAAAATCGTTAGGTTTTCGGCAGCTAGGGTTTCTAGCCTAGCCATTAGCGTTTGCAAGCCATGAGGAACAAAACTTTGGTGGAAGATAGGCTTGATGGATCAAGCAACTTCAGCTCCTGGAAGTCAAGATTACACATCACTCTAGAAGAGAGTGATCTATTGAAATTAATAGAAGGAACTCTACTAGCAAAACCAACCGATGAAGAGAAGGATGAATGGAAGACAGATGATGTCAAAGCTAGGAAGATAATCATCTACTCAGTAAGAGATCATCTACTACCTCACATTTCTACCTTGAAGACGACTTATCTAATGTATGATGCGTTGAAGAAGATGTTTGAGAGCAACAACACTAACAAAGCTCTTACATTGAAACACCAACTTCAAAATATCAAGATGACGAAAAATGACACCACTGCTACCTTCTTTATGAAGATTTCAGAGATCAGAGATCAGTTAGGTGCCATTGGAGAAACCATAACAGACAGAACTTGTCATGATTACACTCAATGCTCTTTCAAGCCATTGGGAACCATTCATTCAAAGTATCAGTGGAAGAGCAGATTTACCTCAGTTTGATTGTCTATGGGAAGATTGCACTCAGGAGGACAAAAAGCAAGATTGAGCATTCCTTATTTGATTTCATCATTACTCTGTAGTAGCTTGCATTTCGTAATGAAGGGTATTATCCCTGGTATGGGAGCCCTCATGAAATGGACCATTATCCCTGGTATGAGAGTCCAATTTTTTCCTTGGTTGGTTATTATCCCTAGTAGAAGAGGCCATTTTGGTTGTTATCCCTACAGGAGGCCATCTTGGTTATTATCCTAGTACGAGAGCCCATATTTCTACTTGCTTAGTAAAGTACTGTAGAGGCAGTAGAGGACCTGAGAAGGCATGGGATGTCTCCAAGATAACAACACAGGAAAAGGATGATGTCACAATTTCCTCTAGGATAGATGTTTATCCTTCAGACTTCAAAGGGAGTCACTTGACTCAAAGGGAGTCAAACTATTTGAGAAGTAGAGCTACCAGAGTTTGTGGGGTACAGTGAATCTTCGAAGGCATACCGGATCTACATCCCTGGTCAGAGACAAATCGAGGTTAGCAGAGATGTCACCTTTGAGGAAGAGATAGCCTTCCGAAGATCCAGAGAATCTCATATGGAGATTGACAGTGAGAAGAAGGAAGAGACAATACCTTCTCCCCCTTCAACAATTCAGAGGGAGACAGTTATTGATCTAGTTGATCCAGTTGATCCCGTGGCTCCAATTGATGTTCCCAGAGACATTGCAGTAGGCCAAAAGAGGCCTGCATGGGCTCGACAGACTCTGCAGGAGGCAGAGGGACATGTAGCTCCTTGTGGTACATTCCGAGAGAGCAAGAAACCACAGAGATTTTCGAGCTATGTTTCAGCTAGGAGCCACATCATTGATATTGAGCCTTCTTGTCATAGAGAAGCAGCAGGTCAATAGGTTTGGTAAGATGCCATGACCGAAGAGTATCAGTCCATCATGAAGAATGATGTGTGGGATATTGTTTCGAGACCGAAAGGGAAGTCTGTAGTGACTTCCAAGTGGATCTATAAGATCAAACATGCAACTGATGGAAGTGTCAAGAAGTACAAAGCGAGATTTGTGGCTAGAGGATTCTCTCAGGTGGAGGGAATAAATTATGAGGAGACATTTGCTCCTGTTACCCGATACACTTCCATCTGTACGATTATTGCCCTTGCCGCATCCATGGGTTGGAGACTACATTAGATGGATGTGAAGACAACCTTTCTCAATGGAGAGATTGAGGAAGAGTTTACATCAAGCAACCAAATGGATTCGTGATACATGAGGAGTCTCATGGGTGCAGGTTGAAGAAATCCCTGTATGGACTAAAACAAGCACCTCGTGCATGGTATGAGAAGATTGATGGATACTTGACGAGTTTGGGCTTTAGTAAGAGTGTTGCTGATCCCAACCTATACTACAACATTGTTGGTGACGAGTGCCTGATTTTGGTCCTATATGTTGATGACTTATTCCTCACAGGTTCAGAAAGCCTTATTGTTGAATGCAAGTGTGCATTGGCTTCTGAATTCGAGATGAAGGACCTTGGTATGATTCACTACTTCTTGGAACTAGAAGTGTGGCAGAGGACTGATGAGATTCTCCCGAGTCAGGGGAAATATATAGTTGAGATATTGAAGAAATTCGGTATGATAGACTGCAAGCCCATGGCTACATCGATGGTGATGAATATGAAGAAACTAAGCAAGACTTGTTTCGATTCAGGCGAGATTGATCCACATCTTTACAGACAATTGATTGGATGTATCTGGTTAACACCAGACCTGATATATGCTATGCAGTATGCTGTGAGTGTACTCAGTCAGTTTATGAGTCAGTCGAGACAGACACACTGGATAGCAGCGAAGCATGTGTTGAGATATTTACGAGGCATAGTTGGTTATGGACTGGGATATGCCTCCTGTGTAGACATGAGATTGCAGGGATATGCCGATGGAGATTGGGCAGGGAGTGCAGTGGATCAGAAGAGCACCTCCGGTTGTTGTATTACTTTGGGATCTGCCATGGTTTCCTGGTGCAGCAGGAAACAAACTTCTGTGGCTTTGAGTACCGCAGAGGCAAAGTACATTGCATTATGTGTGGCAGTCCGCGAAGCAGTGTGGCTTCGCAAGCTCTTTGGAGACTTATTTGGACATGAGATGGATTCCATCGTTATCCATTGCGATAACGAAAGCTGTGTGAAGCTCTCAGAGAATCCTGTGTTTCACGATAAAACGAAACACATCGAGATCAAATACCATTACATCAGAGATATGGTGCAGAGGAAAGCAGTACATGTGCAATACCTTTCTACACATGAGCAAGTTGCAGATGTCTTCACCAAACCGCTTGCTAGGATGAAGTTCGAGTACTTCCGTGAGAGACTTGGCATGGCGGAGAATACCTCCCTAGCTGAGAGGGAGTGTTGATGATTGCAGCTTCATGAGACATTTTCTCCAGATCATACTCCTCTGAACTGAGTTGAGATGATCTGTGAGAACACCTATGTGATAGGTGAGTTGTACTCCTCTGGACTAAGTTAAGATGACTTATGTTGGTCTCCTGTCGTACTCCTCTGGACTGAGTTGAGATGACATGAGATGGTCTCCTGTCGTACTCCTATGGACTTAGTTGAGTCTCCTGTCGTACTCCTATGGAATTAGTTGAGTCTCCTGTCGTACTCCTATGGACCAATATTTAGAAAGAACCTATCAATGGATGCACAAGGTTGTTGTCCTTCTCAAAGCCTGGAGGTTGCTCCATCTAAATCTCCTTAGTGAGATCACCATGTGAGAAAACATTCTTGACATACATTTGATGTACTTGTGATCCGAAATGAGTAGTAAGTGAAAGAATAACCTGAACAAATTCATGTTTATGACAAGAGCAAAGGTCTTGGTGTAGTCAATACTTTCCTGTCGAAAAAACCCTTTCTCTATCAAATGAGCCTTATGTCTCTTAACAACACCTAATGTGAATTGGTCTTGTAGACCCATTGGCATTTAACCACATCTTTCCTTGCAACTGGGTAACCATTTCCCAAGTCTTAATTTTCATCAAGGAATTGTACTCTTAAGTCGTAGCATTCTCTCATTCAAGTCGACCATGTGCATTTGCATATATATTGAGATCACATGCCTCTAGCTCACGTTTCGTCAAAGTAACAATGACGTGCGATGTTTGTCCTTTGGTCTTCCTTAAGTCATTTATATTACTTGCAACAATACTAGCAACTTCAATTGTCTTAGTCGCCCACCAGGGAAGACTCGTTTCCCTTGTAGAGGAATTTCGTGCAACAAATTCACCATGAGAGGCCATAGTCGAATAGTCAGGAAATCTAGTGCTTGTAGTCGACTTTGCTAAAGAGGTTCGATTGCAAGTCGGGTACATTACGTGAGTCAACTGCTTCTTCCATAAGTTGGTTGATAGGTTGATCGATACGATGTATAGATTGGTTGATCCAAAGTTCATAATTTCAAATGGATCGTTGTTGAAAATGTTGGAAGAGGAGTTCAACAAGGCAGTACCTGAAGTCGACTGATCAAATATTACATCCCTCTTGCAAATAACTTCTTGTTTGATTGGATAAGAAAACTTGTAGGTTTTTAACTCTTCTGAGTGGCCTACCATAATACAAGCATGAATCTTCACATCTAACTTCTGCTTATCATCTAGTTTATGAGTCCAAACTATACATCCAAATGTTTTGAGATGTTCGACTGAGGGTTTTCTTCCACTTCATTTCTTTAGAAGAGTCATATTTCACACAACTTTGGTTGGAGCAATGTTCAGAAAATAATTTGAATAGTAGACAGTGTTAGTCCAAAATCTAGTCGGCATACCTTTGGCTTAAAGCAATCACCTTGGCATTTCAACTGAAGTTCTATTCTTCCTTTTAGCAATGTTGTTTTGCTGAGGTGTAAGGGGAAGAATTTCGCTAAGAGATACCATTTTATGACAAGTAGCTCTCAAATGCCTTGTTCATATATTCTTCTAGATTATCGGATCTTAGACATTTCAAAGGTTGACCACATTGTTTTTCATACAATGCCCTAAATTCCTTGAACTTTTCAAAGACACGGTCCTTATTCTTCAAGAAATATACCCAAGTATACCTGGAAAAACCTTAAATGAATGTCAAAGCATTTCTTGCACCATCTAATGATGGTTGGTTCATTATACAAAGATCAATATTGATAATTTCCATTTGAGTCTTTCTCTCCAATACTTCCCTATCTCAAATTCAGCCTGGTGATGCTTTCCAAGCACACATCCTTCACATACATCATTAGGAAGCACTACTTTAGGGACTCCATTAACCATATTAAGCTTGACCATCAAATTCATACTTCAGAAATTCAGATGTCCTAATCTCTCATGCTAAAGTCTGCTCCTATCGTTTGTCCTGGCTATGAGTGCAGTCGGTCCTAGATCCTCCTTAGGGAAGTCATAGAACTTATACATTTTGTCTTTAGGGTCAAGAATACTCTTAGCAACAACAACAAAGTCATTGTTAATATCCTTCACAACAAATCTATTAGGCCAAAATTCAGCTTTCTTGCCAATTTGGGTTAGTTGGGGTATAGATAACAAATTGGCACTCAAACTTGGTACATGATACACACCAATCTAACATTCAATTGTACCATATATTGCAATAGTAAGTCCACAATCATTTGCAACAAATGTCTCTTCTTTTACAACCTTATTTAATGAAGAAAAAAGAGAAGCATCCTTCGCCATATGATGGGTACAACCAAAATTGACTATCTACTCACTTTTAGAAGTGTCAGCATGCGATACCTAAGAAGTACTAACATAAAAGGTATAATTATCTTTCTTACCTTTTGAAAGATGATGCTTTAGGTTGGTTGGTAGATTAGTCGACACCTAACCTTCAAGCTTTTTGACCTTTTACTTAAGATCACTAGTCTTGTTCTAGCAAGTTTTCTCGACATGCCCTACCTTTCCATAGTATTGACATGTCTTTTTCTTTTTACCTTTCATAGTTGATGGCTGATTATCATCATGCTTCTTCTTGTCGATCCATTTGACACAATCCTTATCATGGTAACCTTCATGATCTTTCTCCTAATTGCATCCACGATCTCTTTCTCTATAGTTTTGTTGACCTTTGCCCTTAAGAAGGCGGACATGTTTCTTATTCTCAGTTTACCCTCATCAAGCAACTTTTCTTGTGCCCTAATTAGCAAAACAAATAAATAATCAAGGTATAGTCTTTACTTTTTGGAAGCCCGACTAATACCAAATGTCAAACATAAAATATCATGGGGCATCTTTTAGATTCATCCCTATCAATACTATAAGAAGATCGTCCTTCTTCGAAAAATGCTTTACACATTCACCCGACTTCAACTAAATCTCCTTCATGCAAGACAACTATTCTTAATTCTATCAAAGGATAGAGGGTTAAGAGATATCAACTCTTTCAATCTGCATAACTTGATTTTTGTTGATTTTATCAAATAGTCTTCAATTTCTTTCAGGCTTGATTTTGATAGTCGATTTTGCTTATATGGAAGTGAATCTCCCTGGAGACGTAGGTCACCATGATGTTGATTTTTGTAGCTTCGGGCAGGTATTCTCACGTGGCCTAGGTGTCAGGCACGTGGGAATCGTCATTGGCACCCGATTGGACTTTCGTTGGGGTGAAAATCCCCTTGGGTTTGAGATGGGAGCTTGGTGATGGGCTTTGTGGGTTTGTGATGGGGCTTCACACCCACATGTGTGCCTAATTTGATGTTGACTTTGTGAAGGGGCTCCTCAAGTTAATCCCTAGACTTATATATATATATATATATAAGAATGATGTCATTGTGGAGTGATAAGTATGGAGAGCTTGGAAATTTCAGTCCAAGTGTGGTGACCTCAGTCCAACCATGGAGAGAGGCTAGTTGGCCTCTAGTTTGCTGTAATTTTCTTGTTCTTGGCAAGTACCAAGGGACTTGGAGGGCCATAGGTTTGTTAGGAGGCAAAGGAGGGCAAGTCGAAGGCTAGGAGAGGCCCGACTGCTAGGATAGCCTAGCCGCAGCCTAGAAGAAGACTTGACCAACCTATAAGAGGCTGCCACTAAGGTCTTAAAGGCTCCACCAAGTTGGAACATGCCTAGAAGTGCCTCGGCCTAGGGTGATAAGGATATCGCAGTCTGGGACAACAATGAAGGGGGTGGCAACATGGCTGCTATGGGGGTGGCACATGTCCAAGGGGGCTGCAACAACCTAGACACATCAAACAAAGGAGTTGCAGGTGGAAAACCAACATGTACGGAGGTTGTACACTTGTACTGTGTAATTTTGAGGCATGTTAGGGAGGTGTAACAACGAGGAATGAGGCTATTACAACCTACATAAAAACAAACCAAGGAGCTATTACAAGTAAAACTTATGAGAAGACTTTGGACAACCCTTGAGGGCCGAGTCAGTTGAGTATTCGGGACAGCTTGGAGGGAAGATTGAGGGAAGACTCTAAGGGCTGTTCCGAAGGGACTAGAACAACAGATTGAGGGTTGTAACATGTGTGTTACAACAGTCCCTTGAAGTTTCCTTTCGAATAGTTGTTGAGTTGACTAGGTTTTGGCACGGAAACCAAGGAGGGTTTCAGTTGTGCCTTGTAAGTGAATTTTGGTATTTTTCTTTATGTAACATCGGGCCATTGTCCTTGGTACGGGAGCCCATGTGTTCTAGTTTTAAGAACAAGGATTTTGGGCTAGAAATTCATGTGTACCTGTGTATGATCTAATTCCAGATGTATTTTCCGTTGTGCTAAAGTAGTTAGGCATCTCAGTGTGTTTATGCTTATAGTTCAAATAATAAATTTGTGTATAACTGTTGAAGACATAGACCGGACCTGAGGTGCGGTCAAAATCTAACACATGACTCGTAGAGCTTGGTCCTTATCTCCATTAATAATGAACTTCTTGTGTTCATCCTTAGGGTTTGGAACTAATGTCATTGTATACTGCCTAAGCACTTTATTCTTTAATAGCGATTTTGATATCTTGTGCCCACATGCCATAATTGTGGCGATTTAAAACCGTAGGTTCTTTCTTAGAACTCATAATCACTATGCAAACCCAATCCAGTTTGCAAGTCTAATCCTAAGTGAATCCACCTTAGAGATTTGACTCAAACAAGAGCGCATATACAAGCAACAACCTCCAAAGTGATTTGTAGAGCGTAGACTAGAGCGTAGACTAGATCTTAAACCACTAGCTCTGATACCATGTCGAAGAACCAAGGAATTGGAGAAGTGATTAACAATGAATTCCAAGAGAGGGAGATGGTGTTGAAAGACACCGTTACAACGTTGAAGCACAAGTGAGCATAACTCAACATATATAATGAACAAAAATAGATGGATAGATAGACTGATCCATAGGATCATCTATATATACTCAAAGGTATAACTAACGCCCTTTAAATGAGAAAGACATACTCCACTTTGATAAGTTTAGGTGTGCTCGAGATCCATATTATATGCCTTGACCTATGTATTAGTTGTCTTTATCGAGACCACTATTAGTCAATCGACCAACCAGTTGAATTCCCACTCGACCCCTTACTATCTCTAGAGTGACACCAACTAACTCTATAAACTCTAGAGTTGGGAAAATCCTTTAGTTCTAACAAAAATTCAATCTTGGTTATTATTGGTAAAAGCATAGTCATCTTTGGTCAATTGTATTTAGTATTTACATTGATATTACTGGATCCATCTGTGGAAGTTCCAGGATCCATGTTTCTATAGATCCTGATTTGTATTAGCTTGGGAAATGTTATTGTTGATGATTGCAGCTTCAAGAGACATTCTCCAAATTGTACTCTTCTGGATTGAGTTGAGATGATTTGTGAGAATGCCTATCTGATAGGTGAGTCATACTCCTCTGGACTAAGTTGAGATGACTTGTGTTGGTCTCTTGTCGTGCTCCTCTGGACTGAGTTGAGATGACTTGAAATGGTCTCTTGCCGTACTCCTGTGGACTTAGTTGAGTTGACTTGAGATGGCTCTCCAGTTCGTACTCCTATGGATTTAGTTGAGTTGATCTGTTTGAGAGTGATGTCCCTTGTGGTTGAGCACATGTGGACTTGTCCCTAGTGGTAGAGCACTAGAGGATGTGTGTGAGACCCGCTATATTGTCAAAGAGTAAGATTATTGTAAAACCCTAATTTGTATTGTGAAGGGTACAAGTCGGTCCTACCGTGTAAAGACAATTAATATTATGTAAAAGACTAATTGTATTATTGAGTTGTACAAGTCGGCCCTATTGTGCCAATAGACATGTCTATTCGTTGAGTTAGGTCATGTATATATTAGAGAGAAAGATCCCCATTGAGGATCATCTCATTCACTCACAATGCATTACTTGGAGAGATGTAATTTGGTGCGCACTTCTTATGCGCTATCTTTCTTGGTCATAGAGCACCCTATTGTGTGCACTAGGTTTTTCTGTGAAGAGGGTTTCTTCTCTTGGCAATATAGCAAAGGGTTGCTGGGTTTTTCCCTTGTTTGAGAAGGGTTTTCCCAAGATAACTTCTTGTGTCTTGTGCATGGTTATTCTTCTTGTGATCTTGGTTTATTGCAGCTATTGTATTGCTGCATTGTTTATGGTTCAAGTTCATACTAAATTGAAAAGAAACTACATGTGCTTGAGCCACCATTAAAAATTCAACATGGAATCAGAGCAGTATTCTTGAAGATGACCTATTGCACAGTCAATGAAGGCATGCCGTGGAATTTTAAGGGCTGCTAGACCCCTGCCGTTGGTGTAAGAAAAGGGCCAAACTTTTTCTTAACCCCTGCGGTGAGGTTTAAGACTAGCTGCAGGCCTATTAGCCTTGGTCGAACCTTGATTAGAGTCTTAAAAGGGAGACCGCATCATGGAGAAGCCCCTCTAGGGCTGTCGCAGCTAGAAGGAGGCCTAACCGCATAATTAAACCGACCCCTAACAAAATTGCAGACCAAATTTTGAGGGAGATCTGAGCCAGGCTCTGAGGTATCTTGAAGGCCGAATTTGTGACAGTCTTGTATGACAGATCTGTGGCAACACTGAGTGGATCTGAGGTCAGTCCTTATGACAATTTTTGAAGCAGATCTAAAGACAGTTTTGTGACAAAATTTGGGCTTGTTCTGAGGCTGTTTTTGAACAAGTGATAAGGTAGATTTCAAGGTCTGTTCTGAGGCCTTTTCTGTGGCATAATTAAGGCTATCTTTTAGAGAAAATTTCATAAGTCAAGGACTTCTCTTCTTGGCACAAAACTCTAGGATTTAAGGGCTGTCTTTCAGGAGTAACCTTGGCGAGTTCTAGACCTGGGTTGAGGTCCCTTTTTTTTTGAAGCAAATTACAGGCATACTTCATATGAAGTTTGAGGGCGAAGTTTGGAGGCATCTTTTGTATACCCAAGCGAATATTGAGGAGCAGCTAGGCCAAGCTTGAGATCTATCTTGGGCACAAATTTTAGGCTTGCTACAAGAAGTATACTAGCCAAGTTATAAATCTGGGTTTGAAGACATTTTTTTTGAGGTAAATTTATGAAAACTTGTTTCAAGAATGATCCTTGGCGTGACTTTTGAGTGTGTGCTATAAATGCATCTTATTCAAGCTTTAGTGGATATCGAGGAGACGAGACTTGCAGGTAGTGATGTGCAAGGTTCCCATTATGATCAAGCCGTTGTCACTATGCGAATCATTGTCCTTTGTGGAAGAAAGGAAGCAACATGTTGATCAAAAGCCACCTCAAAAGAAGTCAAGGAATGCAAGAAAGAACGACGAGGAGTTCTTATCTATCTCAACCTTCTCAGGAGGACCAAAAGCAAGATTGAGCGTGATTGTAGACTAGGGTAAGTTTTGTACTACATTCCTTATTTGATTTCATCATTACTCTGTAGTAGCTTGCATTTTATAATGAAGGGTATTATCCCTGGTATGGGAGCCCTCATGACTTGGACCATTATCCCTGGTACGGGAGTCCAATTTTTCTTGGTTGGTCATTATCCTAGTACAGGAGGCCATTTTGGTTGTTATCCCTACGGGTGGCCATCTTGGTTATTATCCTAGTACGGGAGGCTAGATTTCTTATTTCATTATTGAAGGGCCATGATCCCTGGTACGTGAGCCCATATTTCTCCTTGCTTAGTAAAGTACTGTAGAGGCAGTAAAGGACCTGAGAAGGCATGGGATGTCTCCAGGATATCAACACAGGAAAAGGATGATGTCACAATTTCCTACAGGACAAATGTTTATCCTTCAGACTTCGGAGGGAGTCATTTGACTCAAAGGGAGTCAAACTATTTGAGAAGAAAGTAGAGCTAGTAAAACTTGTGGACAAAAGGTTTCTTTATGATATCTTGCAGATGGCAGAGAGACCACAAAGATTTTCGAGCTATGTTTTAGCTATGAGCAAGATCATTGATAACGAGCCTTCTTGTCATGGAGAAGTAGCAGGTGAGCAGGTTTGGCAAGATGCCATGACTGAAGAGTATCAGTCTATCATGAAGAATGATGTGTGGGATATTGTTCCAAGACCGAAAGGGAAGTCTATAGTGACTTCCAAGTGGATCTATAAGATCAAACATGCAACTGATGGAAGTGTCGAGAAGTACCAAGCGAGATTTGTGGCTAGAGGATTCTCTCAGGTGGAGAGAATAGATTATGAGGAGACATTTGCTCCTATTGCCCGATACACTTCCATCCATACGATTATTGCCCTTGCCGCATCCATGGGTTGGAGACTACATCAAATGGATGTGAAGACAACCTTTCTCAATGGAGAGATTGAGGAAGAAGTTTACATCGAGCAACCAGATGGATTCGTGATACATGAGAAGGAGTCTCATGTGTGCAGGATGAAGAAAGCCCTGTATAGACTAAAACAGGCACCTCGTGCACGGTATGAGAAGATTGATGGATACTTGATGAGTTTGGGCTTCAACAAGAGTGTTGTTGATCCCAACCTATACTACAACATTGTTGGTGACGAGTGCCTAATTTTGGTCCTATATGTTGATGACTTATTCCTCACCGGTTCAAAAAGCCTTATTGTTGAATGCAAGCATGCATTGGCTTCTGAATTTGAGATGAAGGACCTTGGTATGATGCACTACTTCTTGTGACTAGAAGTTTGGCAGAGGAGTGATGAGATTCTCCCGAGTTAGGGGAAATATACAACTGAGATATTGAAGAAATTCAGGATGACAGACTGCAAGCTCATGGCTACACCGACGGTGATGAATACGAAGAAACTGAGCGAGACTTCTTCCGATTCAGGTGAGATTGATCCACATCTTTACTGACAGTTGATTGGATCGTTGATGTATCTAATTAACATCAGACCTGATATATGCTATGCAGTGAGTGTACTCAGCTAGTTTATGAATCAGCTGAGACAAACACACTGGATAGCAGCAAAGCATGTGTTGAGATATTTATGAGGCACAATTGGTTATGGACTAAGATATGCCTCAGGTGTAGACATGAGATTGCAAGGATATGCCGATGCAGATTGGACAGGGAAAGCAATGGACCGGAAGAGCACCTTCAGTTGTTGTTTTACTTTGGGATCTACCATGGTTTCCTTGTGCAACAGGAAACAGACTTTTGTGACTTTGAGTACCGCAGAACCAGAGTACATTGCATTATGTGTGGTAGTCCACGAAGCAGTGTGGCTTCGCAAGCTCCTTGCAGACTTATTTGGACATGAGATGGATTCCACCGTTATCCATTGCGATAAGTAGAGCTGTGTGAAGCTCTCAGAGAATCCCGTGTTTCACGATAAATCGAAACACATCGAGATCAAATACCATTACATCAGAGATATGGTGCAGAGGAAAGTAGTACATGTGTACCTTTCTACACACGAGCAAGTTGCAGATATCTTCACCAAACCACTTGCCAGGATGAAGTTCGAGTACTTTCGTGAGAGACTTGGCTAGCTGGAGAATTCCTCCCTAGCTGAGAGGGAGTATTGATGATTGCAGCTTCATGAGACATTCTTCAGATAGTACTATTCTGGACTGAGTTGAGATGATCTATGAGAACGCCATGTGATAGGTGAGTCATACTCCTTTGGACTGAGTTGAGATGACCTATGAGAATGCCTATGTGATAGGTGAGTCATACACCTCTGGACTGAGTTGAGATGACTTGTGTTGGTCTCTTGTCGTGCTCCTCTGGACTGAGTTGAGATGACTTGAGATGGTCTCCTGTCGTACTCCTATGGACTTAGTTGAATCGACTTGAGATGGCTCTCCAGTTCGTACTCCTATGGATTTAGTTGAGTGTATCTGTTTGAGAGTGACGTCCCTTGTGGTTGAGCACATGTGGACTTGTCCTTGTGGCAGAGCAGTAGAGCATGTGTGTGAGACCCCTTGCTATATTGTCAAAGAGTAAGACTATTGTAAAACCCTAATTTGTATTGTGAAGGGTACAAGTCAGCCCTACTGTGTAAAGACAATTAATATTATGTA
>JZKD02S2362599.1:0-30621 GCA_000966675.3 Picea glauca | reverse complement strand
TTAATATGTTTTTAATGAATAGAAATAATAACATTTAAGTTTTGATGTTTATAAGTGTTATTAGGGTTATATTGATTGGTTAGTGATAATAGGGTTACAAAGTTTAGATAGTATATTGATGAAAAGGATTATGGGATACACTTTATATTTATATTGGTTATAATAAAGTGGTTTTAGGACTTTCAAGTTAGGGGTTATAGAAGAAAGTGGTTATTACTATTAATGGTTAAATTTGAGGGTTATGTATTATTAGTTATTCAATCTATATGTTAAGATATATATGGGTTATATGTTAATGTTTATAGGGATTGTTAATTATAATGGTTAGTTGTTATAGTGGATTATTTTATATTTGCAAAATAGTCAAGTGGTTAGGTATTGTATGAATTAAGGATTATATGGATTATTATTAATGGTTCTAATGGTTAAGTGTTAGTTTTATAGGTTATGGTGTTTATAATAATTATATGTTAAATATTATATAGGTTTAGGATTAGGGTTTATAACATATTTGGTTATATAGATTATAATAAATATGGGTTATTAAGGTTATGAATTAGGTATTATAAGAGATAAGGGTTATATTAATAAGGGATATGAATTATGGGGTAGGATTCATGGAGGTTAGTGACATGGGTTATAAGGGTTAGGAGTGACATGGTTCATAAGGTTTAAGGGTTATAAGGGATTATGGTTATAATGGGTTAGGTATTATATGTTATAAAGAATAAGGGTTGGAGTGGATTTGTTTTGGGAATTAAAGGGGTTAGAAATTATAAAAATTAGTTGTTAAATGGTATTATAAATTAATGAATATATAATTGATAATGGTTATAAAATTTAAGTATACATGGTAATATGAGTTAGTGGTTATAAGGGTTATATAAGTTAAGAATTATAGGGTTTATAAAGATTATATTTAAGTTTATAGGGGAAATGAGTTATAGGTCTTAGAGGTTACAATGCTAGAGTGGTTAGGGTTTAAAGGGGTTAGGCATTATATGTTGTAAAGAATAAGTGTTACAAGATATTTATCTAAGGAATTAAATATTCCTTAAAGGGCCTAGAAATAATAGAGAATTGTTTTAAAATGGTATTAGAATTAAATGTGAAGGTTTAGGAGAAATTTTGATGAATATCACCCTAAACTATTAGGGATTAGTAATGGTATTGTTGTAATGTTGAGGGTTTATAGGTTTTAGAGATTAATGAATATGGGTTATAATAGTTTGGAGTGATAGTGATGCAGGAGCATCGCTCCAAGCCAGCTACGTGCCAGCCAAACAGCACATCAAAGCGCGCATTCGATGGGAGAGAGAGGCACGACCCTCTCATTTTAAAATTTTGAAAATGTATTAAATGTTCGTAAGGCTGGTAGAGTCGAAGCCGTGCCTTTGAGCAGGCTGTAGTTAGTGTCACCTTTAATGGCTAACACGTTGATGGGAATCTAGATCCAATTCGGATTAGATGGCCCATTCAATGTAATTCATTGTAAATTAATGAGAGTTGGTGAGGATGGAGGGAAGAGCTCGAGGAGCCCCTCTTTGTAAAAACATCTTCTTTTGTTTTCAGGATAGTCAGTTAAGAGAGTAGAGAAGAGATTAAAAAAGAGAGAGAGTTTTAGGAAGGGGAGAAGAGAGCCGAGACTCTGTTGCAGTCCAAGCTCAAACACATTGTAATAAGGAATTCTTGATTAATAAAAACAAAGCAGTTTTTCCTGCATGTTGTTGTCAATGTGTTTATGAGTTCATGAATGAATGTCTTTATGTGTTTATGATATGCTGTAGATGTATGTTAAGTATGCTTTTGTAGGGATAGACAGAATTTACTGTCTGTGAGTTCTTTGATTCTAGGTTTGGGTTCTTTGAGGCTTCATGCAAGAGGTTGCATGACATAACATTGTGGGTTCTGTAAGCCAGTGCAACGAGTGCACTTCTGAATTCTGCAGAATTTCAGACAAAGACGTGCCAGGAGGGCACACCAGAGGAATTCATTGACTCAAGGAGGAAGCCTCAAGGTTGTTGAACACCTTGGAGGTAAAGACTGTGCAGAAGAAAGCACAAGACAGACCAGAATCATTGAGGGATTTTGTAGAAGCTCTGCCAGGAGGGCATTGAGCGAATGCACGGGATGCATTAGGAGAAGAACTCTATTTCGAGTTCGGTAAGAAGATAGAATCACTGAGGATTCTAGAAAACTCTACCAGGAGGGCATTGAGTTGGTGCAGGTGGGCACAGAAAGAACTCTTGTTTGAGTTCAGAAAGGAGAAGAAGTGTCAGGAGGAAGACCTTCACAGGGTTATTGAACACCTTGTAGACTCAGGAAGGAGTGCTTGAGCAAGAAGTTGCCAAAGGGAATTTACATCCCTTCAAGGAGAGAAAGGGGTAGAGACCATTGAGGTCCGAGCAGTTGAAGCTCAAGGAGGACAAAGACCTATGCAAGGAGTGCACTAGGACAAAACTTGAGTGAAGTTTTGATAGACAGTCGCCCGAAGGCTCGTCAAGCACAGGGAGTGTGCATGGAGCGATCTTGTCTCAAGTCCAGGAAGCTCAGGAGGAACAATGCCTTTGTGCACGAAGCAACATAAGAAAGGAGTGCAGAAGTCGAGAATACTTTGAGGTTTCAGAGTCGACAAAGCTCAGGAGGGATAGCGTCCTTAGAATACAGGTAGGAGCCGAGGATACAGACTTCACAACAGGAGAAAAGGTTGAGACCTTTGAAGCGTTTGAAGTCTTCCAACTTCAGGAAGAAGTGCAAGCTCAGGAGGGAGCACAGCTGTCATTAGATCAACTGGAGAGAACGAGATATGGACCGTTGAATCTACATCCAGGCAAGCAGGAAAGCGCAAAGGAAGAGAACAGATCTGGGTCATCAGATCTTGCACAGATAGACGATAGTTGTCGGATCTGATAGGAGTTGAATGAGGTTTAATCCTCGTAGGAGCAAAGGAGAGGACTCGTCAAAGTCCCGAAAAGATCAGGACCGTCCATCGATGAAGAGGACGCGTGGCAGAGATCCAAACCCATCGGGGTTTCAGATACCGGAAGGTTGAAGGACCGGGAACTGTAGAGTTGTTGCATCATGAACTCCCAGATCGCAAAGTCCCGAAGGAGCAGGAGTCATCGAATCAAGGAGCACACAGTCGTAGATCACGGAGGAGGTAAGGTTTTGGACAATCGGGTTTTGGAGTTTCGGAAGTCTTGAGGGAGAGTTGCATGGTCAATGCAAATCCTGAAATCTCGAAGAGAGAAACTCCGAAAGGTGGGTCCCAAGCAGGCCAGAGGATACGTGCGGCAGTTAGCCAAAGGAGCGATCGAGGTTTCGGGGAAATCCCTGAAAGGCCCATTTTCATATTTCGGCTACCGGGGATGCAAAGGGTAAGAGTTCGGAACTCTTGACCATGAAATCCTAAAAATACACAAGTCGTTGGATCAGGAGAGGCTATGAGTCGTTGATCCCAGTCTGGAGCGGAAAACTAGCATTTTGGAGTTCGGTACTTCGGTATTTCGGGTACCAGAAGTCCGAAGGGTCAGGGATTATTGTAGTGGGAATCACAAAGTCCCAAAACATGAAATCCTGAGGGCATTTAGAGGAATAGCGTCAGGTCGCGGGATAGGGTCATGTGGACAGGACCCAAGCAAGGATCCGATCGTAGATTTTGGCATTTCAGAGTTCGGTTATTCGACAACTCCGATGACAAGGATTCAGGGCAAAAAGGATTGAAAACCCTGAAGTCACGAAACACGACGTGCCATGGAGAAGGAATTTTGAAGGAGTTCGGCATTTCGGAAGTTTGGGATTCGACATTTCGGCCATCCCGGTGACTAGGAGACAGAGCGCTTGGCATTGAAGGTCCTAAAATCGTGAAACACAATGTGGATGTGGAGAAGGTCTATGGTCACGGAGGACGCAATCGCATAGACCGTAATTTTGTCATTTCGTCATTTCGATGTTCGAGGAATCGAAGGGTCAAGAAACTCGAAATCAGAACTCCCTAAATCGTGAAACCCGAAATCTTTTTTCGGAAAGAGTCGCGGTCATGTCTAGTGGTCATGTGGAGGTGAAGGCTCATGCCTGGTGCATTGCTTGTGCAGGTGGGGTTTTCACAAAGGATCTGTGGATATGATTTGTTGAAGGTTCTAGCAGGGAACTAAAGGAGCCGCTTCGACTCGAGGAGAAACTAGAATGATCCTAAGACCAGGAGGTCGCGCAAAACCTGCTGAGGTAGGAGGTGTTGCGTCATAGTGGTATTAGAACTTGATTATGTCTGTATACTGCAAGCGGAATGAGGCATAAGAGAAGGAGACAGAGTGTTGAAGCTCTGTAGATATTATTGCAGGTGCGCAACAGTCAAAAGACAGTCAGGAGGACTGTAAGGAAAAGTTGGAAGCACTCATGGTTGCAGAGTGACAGCAACAGGTTTTCCAAGAGGGTATATAGGAACAGGAAGATGGATACTGAAGGCCATGGACACGGTGGAAAGAAGAACCACCAGCAACAAGGAGAAGCTGAGATGGATAAGGAACTCGTCGAGATCAGAGCGATAATGGAGGAGCTTGCAATGCAGATGTAGCAGGATGCAAAATCGTGATGGGTATATGAATGGCCCATGAAAATGAAAGAAAAGTGGCCAGTCAGGGAGATGTTGGCCAGAAGATAGCGGAGGTTGTTGAAAATGTGGCTGAGGCATGCTGAAAGCCTCAAAGATGAAGAGGAGATGGTTCATGTATGTGAGCCAGAAGTTGGGATAAATATCAATGATGATGAGGAGAAGAGATCACTGGAAGATCTCAGCGACTGCCAGGTGAGAAGTGAGGATATTTTAGATTGATAGGTGGGCAATGAGATGGGATCATTGGATCTCATAGACTATCAGGTGGGAAAGGGAGAGAAGATGAGCTTAAAGGTGAGTTCATATAGCCAAAAATTCAAATATTCCTTCCATATAACCAAGATGAGGCCAGCGTGTGTGTTGCAGAGGAAGCAACAGTAGAAGGAAAACCAATTGTGACTATCACGAAAGAATAATTGGGGCCGACATCATGAGATACCCTAGCAGAAGGAGAAAAGGAGCATTCGGAAGAATGGCTTGAAATTTTCAGCCAGGAAGTTAAAGGGGAGACAACTGCAACACTGAAGTTGACAGCAAGGAAAGAAGAAGAGCATGCAGATAAGATGCTCACTCCATGGAAGAAGGAGTTGGATATGCTGGAGGATTGGTTAAACCATTCAGAGCCAGTAGATGACTGCCACGAGGAGATAGTCATGCATATGTTAGCAGAGGAGCATTCCAAGGAATCGCTCAAAATTTTCAGCCAGGGAGTTGAATAGTTGATGATGACTGCAATGGTGAGGCGTGCAGCAGCAGATGAAGGATAATTCTAGTATGAGGAGTAGTTGGAGATGAACCAGTAGGAGAACTGGAAGAAGAAAAGTTGTCAAAGGAAGAAGCTGAACAACAGTTCAGTGAGGATATTGCAGAATTGGAATCTGCAGCAGAATGGAAATTTAAGGCCACAACGGATGGAGAAGATGGCATGGGATATCTAGTTGATCTACCCATTTGCAGGGAGGAAGTGCAGTTGAGAAGACTGCATAAGGAGAGACAGCCATTAGAGCAGATGGACATGATAATTGAGGAGATCATAAGGTTAATGATCTGATCAGCAGAATCGGTCAGCAAAGGGAAGCTGAGCAAAGGAGAACCTACCATAGCAGCAGGGCAGTATATGCAAAAGCAGTAGAGAAACGATGGAGAGGATGGACAGCTCCAAAGAACTGTTTGGGATCCAAGTGGATTTCGATAGCCATGCTAGGAAGCTCATGAGCAGGAGCTCATGAATTTTTCACAATAGAGGAGTATGATGCAGGAGCATCGCTCCAAGCCAGCTACACACCATCCAGCCAACACATCAAAGCACACATTCGATGGGAGAGAGAGGCGCAGCCCTCTAGTTTTCAAATTTTGAAAATGTATTAAATGTCCGTAAGGCTGGTAGAGCCGAATCCGTACCTTCGAGAAGGTTGTAGTTAGTGTCGCCTTTAATGGCTGACATGTTGATGGGACTCTAGATCCAATTCGGATTAGATGGCCCATTCAATGTAATTCATTGTAAATTAATGAGAGTTGGTGAGGATGGAGGGAAGAGCTCAAAGAGCCCCTCTTTGTAAAAACATCTTCTTTTGTTTTCAAGATAGTCAGTTAAGAGAGCAGAGAAGAGATAAAAAAAGAGAGAGAGTTTTAGGAAGGGGATAAGAGAGTCGAGACTTTATTGCAGTCCGAGCTCAAACACATTGTAATTAGGCATTCTTGATTAATACAAACAGAGTAGTTTTTCCTGCTTGTTGTTGTCCACATGTTTATGAGTTCATGAATGAATGTCTTTATGTGTTTATGATATGTTGTAGATGTATGTTAGGTATGCATTTGTAGGGATAGATAGAATTTACTGTCTGTGAGTTCTTTGATTCCAGGTTTGGGTTCTTTGAGGCTTCATGCAAGAGGATGCATGACAGAACACTACGGGTTCTGTAAGCCAGTGCAATGAGTGCACTTTTGAATTATGTGGAATTTCAGACAAAGACATGCCAGGAGGGTGCACCAAAGGAAGTCATTGACTCAAGGAGGAAGACTCAAGGTTGTTGAACACCTTAGAGGTGAAGACTGTGCAGAAGAAAGCACAGGATAGACCAGAATCATTGAGGGATTCTGTATAAGCTCTACCAAGAGGGCATTGAGCGAATGCACAGGATGCATTAGGAGAAGAACTCTATTTTGAATTAGGTAAGAAGACAGAATCACTGAGGATTCTGGAAAGCTCTGCCAGGAGGGAATTGAGTTGGTGCAGGTGGGCACAGAAAGAACTCTTGTTTGAGTTTAGAAAGGAGAAGAAGTGTTAGAAGGAAGACCTTCACAGGGTTACTAAACACCCCGCAGACTCAGCAAGGAGTGCTTGAGAACGAAGTTTCCAGAGGGAATTTACATCCCTTCAAGGAGAGAAAGGGGCAGAGACCATTGAGGTCTGAGCAGTTGAAGCTCAAGGAGGACAAAGATCTGTGCAAGGAGTGCACTAGGCCAACACTCAAGTGAAGTGTTGATAGACAGTCGCCCGAAGGATTGTCAAGCACAGGGAGTGTACACGGAGCGAACTTGTCTCAAGTTCAGGAATCTCAGGAGGAACAGTGCCTTTGCGCATGGAGCAACAAAAGAAAGGAGTGCAAAGATCAAGAAACCTTTGAGGTTTCAAAGTTGACAAAGCTTAGGAGGGACAACGTCCTTAGAATAAAGGTGGGAGTCAAGGATACAAGCTTCACAGCATGAGCAAAGGCTGAGACCTTTGAAGCATTTGAAGTCTTCCAAGTTCAGGAAAAAGTGCAAGCTGAGGAGGGAGCATAACTGCCATTAGATCAGCTGGAGAGAACGAGATCTGGACCGTTGAATCTACGTCCAGGCAAGAAGGAAAGCACAGAGGATGAGAACAGATCTGGGTTGTCATCTCTTGCACAGATAGTCGATAGTCATTGGATCTGAGAGGAGTTGAACGAGTTTAATCCTCGTAGGAGCAAAGGAGAGGACTCGTCAAAGTCCCGAAAAGATCAAGACCATCCATCGTTGAAGAGGATGCATGGTAGAGATCCAAACCCATCGGGGTTTCGGATACTGGAAGGTTGAAGGATTGGGAATTGTAGAGTCACTGCATCGCAAACTCTCGGTTCCTGAAGTCCCGAAGGAGCAGGAGACGTCGGATCAAGGAGCACACAACCATAGATAACGGAGGAGGTAAGGCTTCAGACAATCGGGTTTCGTAAGTATAGAGGGAGAGTTGCATGGTCAATGCAACTCTCGAAATCCTGAAGAGAGAAACTCTGAAAGGTGGGTCCCAAGAAGGCCAGAGGATACGTGTTGCAGTTAGCCAAAGGAGCGGTTGAGGTTTCGGTGAAATCCCCGAAAGGCCCATTTCAGTATTTCGGCTACCGGGGATGCAAAGGGTAAGATTTTGGAACTCTTGACCGTGAAATCTCGAAAAGACACCAGCCGTCGGATCAGGAGAGGCTATGAGCCATTGATCCCAGTCTGGAGAGGAGGACTGGCATTTCGGAGTTCGATACTTCGGTATTTTGGGTACCGGAAGTCCGAAGGGTTAGGGATTGTTGCAACGAGAATCACGAAGTCCTGAAATGCAAAATCCTGAGGGTGTCACATGGACAGGACCCAAGAAAGGAGCCAGTCGTAGATTTTAGCATTTCAGAGTTCGACTATTCGGCAACTCTGATGACAAGGAGCCGGGGCACAGAGGATTGAAAACCCTGAAGTCATGAAACACGACGTGTCGTGGAGAAGGAACTTTGAAGGAGTTCAGCATTTCGAAAGTGCAGGATTCAACATTTTGGCCATCCTGATGACTAGGAGATGGAGCACTTGGCATTGAAGGTCCCAAAGTCATGAAACGCGATGTGGATGTGGAGAAGGGTTGTGGTCATGGAGGACGCAATCGCATAGGCCAAAATTTCAGCATTTCGGCATTTCAAAGTTTGGGGAATCGAAGGGTGAAGAAACTCGACATCAGAACTCCTGAAATCGTGAAACCCAAAATCCCTTTTTGAAAAGAGTTGCGGTCATGTCTGGTGGTCGTGTGGAGGTGAAGGCTCACGCCTGGTGCATTGCTTGTGTAGGTGGGGTTTTCACAAAGGACCTGTGGATCTGATTTGTTGAAGGTTCCAGCAGGGAACTAAAGGAGTCGCTTCGGCTCAAGGAGAAACCAGAATGATTCTAAGACCGGGAGGCCACGCAAAACCTACTAAGGTAGGGGGTACTGCGTCAGATAGTTGATAGAATTTAAAATATAGGGGTAAATAGAAAAGGGGAGATAGAGATAGAAATGATAATTATAAGGATTCAAATTTATAGGGGTTATGCATTTTACATGTGGTTACAGAGAGGGGTGATTTAAGATAGTTGTTAAGGGTTTTAGAGATTAAAGGTGAAAGTTCTTAGGTGTAATAGGGGATATATGGGTTAAGGGTTATGATATTTATGAATCAAGGATTTTAATTATTATAGATATTGGTTTTTAGTGGCTATAAATTTATGGGGTAAATTTTATATGGCTTTTTGATTATAGAAATTAGAAGTTATAAAAGTTATATAGTTTAAGGGCTATAAAAATTATAGGGATTAATGTTATAGCAGTTAAGAGTTAACATTAATTATTATAGATGTTGGTTTTTAGTGGCTATAAATTTATGGGGTAAATTTTATATGGATTTTTGGTTATAGAAATTAAAAGTTATAAAAGTTACATATTTTAAGGGCTATACAAATTATAGGGATTAATGTTATAGCATTTAAGAGTTAACATTTGTGTGTACTATATTGAAATTGCTTATTATCTCTTCTTTATATGATGGGTGATAAATTGTATATCTCTTCTTTATATGATGGGTGATAAATTGTATAGGCATTATTGTTATAAAATTATAGTTTATCAAATCTAGGGATTTTGTAATTCATGCAAATGTATGAGGGTTCTTCAAGAACCTTATTAGGAGTTATATATGCTATATGATAGGATTTTTATGGTTTCATAATTAATTTTATAAAAGTTAAGTGTTCAAGGTTATAGGGTTTAGGTTTTATAGGTGATAATAATATCAAGGTTTATGCATTGCAAGGGGTATCATCTATAGGGTTTATAAGGATTATATATTAGTGGTGATAAATGATTATGGTTATTAGGGTTTTTTTTGTTTATGGAAATAATGGTTATAGAAGTTAGAGGCTCTAATATTAATTAAGGACACATGTGATAATGCATATGGCTTATAATATTTAAGTGTTATAGGGGTTAGTATTGGTTTAGGGATAATATAGCTAGATGTAAAAGAGGGAGGGGATAATGGTGAGTCAGGTTATAATTAGTTATAATTAGTAGGGAAAATAAGAATTAATGGGTGTGGTTTATATAATAAAATAGTTATTTGGGTTAGGTGTAAGGTAAATATGGGTTATAAATGAGGGGTTATAAGGGTTATAGTGGACATTACTTATATGCATTATGGTTTATAGTTGTTATGAGTTGTAAGAGTTATATCTCAAAAACATTAGGAATGTATGAATTGGGGGTTATATGGTTATAATGATTAAGAGTGATATGGGTTATCAGATTTCAAATTTATATAATTATATGGGTTTGAGGTTAGGGTTATTGAAATAAATGATTTTAAGCATTGATATAGTGATTATATGGATTAGTAGTCAATCATTATTTATCATGGCTTTGTGGTTATCATGGTCTATGGTTAGTTGTTAAGGATTATACGGGTTAGGGAATACAAGCATGAAGAGTTATATACATTATAGGTTAGTGTTGATATGAGTTCTAAGTGTTAGGTATTTTATGGCTTTTTTAGGGTTATCGAATAAGGATTAGGGGTTATATTTAATGATTATCTATTTTATGTATTATAGGATTTAAGGGTGGAGGTTAATGGGGCTAAAAATTATAGAGGTTAATATGGTTAGGGTATTAAGGAATATAATAATTAGGTAACAAGAGTTACTAATTATAAATCCAATATCATTTTGTTATTAGTGGTTATCAAAATCATGGTTTATAAGTTATATTAGGGTTAGTAACATGGGTTCATTGAATCAAAAGTTATAAAGGTAAAGAATTAGAAGTTATACAAGTAAAGGAATATAGTGGTTAGGGAATGGGGGTAATTAAGAGAAGGGGTTATTAAGTTTAGAGATATTATTAAGGGTTTAACAATTGGAATTTAGGGTTGATAATTTTAAATGATTTATTAATTATATGGATTATTGATTATAGGGGTTAGGATTTATTATCCCCATTTTGTGGATAACTAAGGAGATTATGTCTCTAGGTCCTCAAGTTGAATATATGGAGTGCTGAGGAGACTACATGGCCAACAATACCCTTTTTCATATTTGGAAACCCCTCTCACCACCACAAATGGTCACAGATTTCCAAATGGAATCCACAACATCAGTTAGCTTCCAGAAGGTAGTGATCCTTGCTCCATGAGGTACAAGTTAGTATTATGGTGAGAATCATTTCAATATTTAATCCATTTGAGTATGTTGTATCTTAGATTGCTCTAGATTTCATGATATATGCTTGGAAATTATGCCTTTTTTCATGCTTCACCTTCATGGTTGGCATTGTTCCCTAGTAAGTGGTATTCCTTGGGGATGCATTTGGTACTAGGAACTCCCTTAAAGATCCATCGTACCATTCCCGACAATACTTACCACTTTCCATCATTATTCCCCTCCATTTATTTATCTCTTGGGATTTTAGGCTGTATTGACCCAAGAAGGGGTTGAAGGCCCAGAGGGATTGATGTTGGGTAATCGGGGCACAATTTTGGAGAATTTTTGGCTTTGAATTAAATTTTTTAAGATAGCCTAGACAAGGCTGGGTGCCCAAAGGCAAGGCAAGGCGAGTTGGAAAGAGGGGCGCACACATGAGGAATCGTAACGAAAAGGAGGTAGGGCGCCCAAACGTAATGCAAGGTGAGTTAGAAAGAGGTGCGCCCACCCACATGAAAGGCATGAAAATGGCCACATAATAGAGAATTAGGCAAGAAGACGAGCTAAATGCCAGATAAAGAGCAATTTTTGGCTTCGAATTAAATTTTTCAAGACGGCCTAGGCAAGGCTAGGTGCCCAAACGCAACGCAAGGTGAGTTGGCAAGAGGGACACCCGCATGAGGAATTGTAACGAAAAGGAGGCATGGCACCCAAATGCAATGCAAGGTGAGTTGGAAAGAGGGGCTCCCACCCACATGAAGAGTCATTAAAAAAACCACACAAGGGCGCACTAGGAAATAAGACAAGCCAAATGCCGGATAAGGAGAAATTTTGGCTTCAACTTTAACTTTTTCAAGGCCGTCTAGGCAAGTCTGGGCACCCAAATGCAATCCAAGGTGAGTTGGAAAGAGGGGCACCCACATGAGGAATTGTAATTAAAAGGAGGCAAGGCACCCAAATGCAACGTGAGGTGAGTTTGCAAGAGGGGTGCCCACCCACATGAAGAGTCGTAACAAAAAAAACCACACAAGGGAGCACTAGGAAAGAAGACGAGCCAGATGTCAGATAAGGAGCATTTTTGGCTTCGAATGAACTTTTTCAAGACAGAATGGGCAAGGTTGGGAACCCAAATGAAACGCAAGGCGAGTTGGAAAGAGGGGAACCCGCATGAGGAATCGTACTGAAAAGGTGGACGGGCACCCAAATGCAATGCAAGGAGAGTTGGAAAGTGGGGTGCCCACATGAGGATTCATTACAAAAATGAGGCAGGGCACCCAAACACAACACAAGACGAGTTGGAAAGAGAGTCGCCCACATGAGGAATCGTAACGACGACGAGGTAGGTTGGCCAAATGCAACACAAGGCGAGTTGGAAAGAGGGGTGACCACAAGATGAATCTTAAGGAAAACAAGGTAGGGTGCCCAAAGGAAAGGAAAGAGGTGCGCCCACCCACATGAAGAGCCATAACAAAAATGGCCACACAATGAAGCACTAGGCAAGAAGACGAGCCATATGCCGGATAAGGAGCAATTTTGACTTCAAATTAAGTTTTTTAAGATGAATTAGGCAAGGCTAAGTGCCTAAAGGAAAGGAAAGGCGAGTTGACATGAGGGGTGCACACATGAGGAATCTTAACGAAAAGGAGGCAAGGTGCCCAAATGCAACACAAGGTGAGTTGGCAAGATGGGTGCCCACCCACACAAGGAATCGTAATACAATGTATTTTAGTTGTTTCTTTTAAATTTGTTCGAGATGCATGTCCCCTCATCTAGTATTGCAAGGGCATGTAATAACATAAAAAAATAAGAACTTGATAAATTTCACAAGCTTCATTAGTTATGTCGTGTCTTTGTTTTTTTCTTTCATCTAAGTACTTTTTTGCTCCATAAAGAATATCAGTAAAAAATCATTATTTAAATACAAAATTCCATCAAGCGTCTTCTTCTTGCCACCAAAATCAGGGGACAAAGTCCCATGTTTTCGAACGGTTTCAAAGAAGATGCTATAACAATGAATAACATCATGTTCATTGAAACTTCATTGCTACAATACTATGACAACAATGATGACATTTACGATGATGAAATGTATTCATCATTCTAGGTATATTGCTCATTCATGATGCCAAAAGCATATCAACTCATGCATATTTAGACCTTATTGCAGCACTGATTGCATTAAGGTATCTTATTTTAACTATGTATTTCTCCACAAAAAGAGAGAGAGAGTTAATCTATATTATGGTAGTCAATTTTATTTTAAAAGATATTAAATATAATAGTTTATACTTGCATTTTTAATGACCCATTTCTTTGGTGACGGGGTTTCATAACCATATATCACTTTAAATTTGGTAACTTTTTAGGTAGAGTAATACATAATATCATACCAATATTTCGTTAGATGCAACCACCTAATCAATTTATTTTGTTTATCCCATGTTATCTTTGGGTCTTGAAACCCTCTCGAGAAAATTAAAATGAAATGAGGACAATATGGGTCGATATGTAGAGTCAGTGTGTGAGTAATATTTGATTCTAGAAATCCTTTCATATCGTCAAGGCATGTGAATTGTCTATCCATGTCAAATTTCAGTGGATACAGAAACATTTTGAAAGAATTTCAATGTTGGCCCCATTCATAGGTTATTGTTTCCCATCATGTACTGAACTAGCCCTGGTACAATGTCTTTTAGTTGTTTCCTTTAAAATACGACTGAGATGTATGCCCCTACATCTACTAGTACTACAAGGGCATGGCTCAATAATGTTAATAAAAGAACTACTTGATTAACCACACAAGCTTCAAGTTATTTTATGTCTTCATTTTTTTCTCTCATCTAAGTATTCTTTTGCTCCATAAATAATATTAGTACGAAATCATTATTTAAATTTGAAATCTCATCTATCACCTTCTTCTCGCCACGATCAAAATAATGGTCCTAATTGGCATGATGTTGGTTTTGAACGACACATATGATGAATATAAAGAGTGGGTGTGTGAGTGATATTTGAGTCTGGAAACCCTCCCATATCATCAAGGCATGTGAACAGTCTATCCATGTCAAATTTCAGTGCATACAGAAACATTTTGAAAAAAACTCAATGTTGGCCACATTCACAAGTCATTGTTGCCCATCATGTACTCTAGCCCTAGTACAATGCTTTTTAATAGTTTTTTCCTTTAAAATTTGATCGAGAAATTTAAAACAAAATGAGGACGAGATGGGTCGATATATAGAGTGGGTGTGTGAGTAATATTTGAGTTTGGAAACCCTTCCATATCTTCAAAGCATGTGAAAAATATATCCATGTCAAATTTCATTGCATACAGAGACATTTTGAAAGAATTTCAACATTGTCCCCATTCACAGTTTATTGTTTCCCATCATGTACTGATATAGCCCTAGTACAATGTATTTTATCTATTGTCTTTAAAATGCGACCGAGATGCATGTCCCCACATGTACTAGTACTACAACGGCATGGCACAATAATGTTGATAAAATAGGTACTTGATTAATCGCACAAGCTTCAAGTTATTTTATGTCTTTTTTTTTCTCTCATTTGAGTACTCTTTTGCTCCATAAACAATATTAGTACAAAATCATTATTTAAATAAGAAATGTCATATATCACCTTCTTCTCGCCACAACCAAAATCATGGACCTAATTGGCATGATGTTGATTTTGAATGACACAAACGATGAATATAAAGACTGGGTGTGTGAGTAATATTTGAGTCTGGAAAACCTCCCATATCGTCAAGTCATGTGAACAATCTATCCATGTCAAATTTTGGTGCATACAGAAATATTTTGGAAAATTTTCAACGTTGGCCCCATTCACAGTTCATTGTTGCCCATCATGTACTCTTTCCCTAGTACAATGTCTTTTAATAGTTGTTACCTTTAAAATTCAATCGAGAAAATTAAAACGAAACGAGGATGAGATGGGTCGATATATAGAGTGGGTGTGTGAGTAATATTTGAGTCTCAAAACCCTTCCATATCATGATTCAAGGCATGCGAACAGTCTATCCATGTCAAATTTCAGTGCATACAGAAACATTTTGAAATAATTTCAACGTTGGCCCCATTCACGGGTTGTTGTTGCCCATCATGTACTGATTTATCCCTAGTACAATGTATTTTATTTGTTTCCTTTAAAATACGACTGAGATGCATGTCCCCACATCTATTAGTACGGCAAGGGCATGGCGCAATAACATTGATAAAATAAGTACTTGATTAATAGCACAAGCTTCAAGTTATTTTATGTCTTTTTTTTTCTCTCATCTAAGTACTCTTTTTCTCCATAAAGAATATTAGTATGAAATCATTATTTAAATATGAAATTTCACCCATCACCTTCTTCTCGCCACAACCAAAATCATGGGCATAATTTGCATGATGTTGGTTTTGAACGACACAGATGATGAATATAAAGAGTGGGTGTGTGATTAATCTTTGAGTCTAGAAACCCTAACATATCGTCAAGGCATATGAACAGTCTATCCATGTCAAATTTTGGTGCATAAAGAAACATTTTGAAAAAATTTCAACGTTGGCCCCACTCAATGGTCATTGTTTCCCATCATGTACTCTAACTCTAGTACAATGTCTTTTAATATTTTTTTCCTTTAAAATTAGACTGAGAAAAATAAAACGAAATGAAGAGGATATGGGTTGATATATAGAGTGGGTGTGTGATTAATATTTGAGTCTGGAAACACTTCCATATCATCAAGGCATCCGAACAGTCTATCCATGTCAAATTTCAGTGCATACAAAAACATTTTGAAAGAATTTCAACATTGGCCCCATTCACAGGTTATTGTTGCCCATAATGTATTGATCTATCCCTAGTACAATGTATTTTAGTTGTTTCCTTTAAAATACGATCGAGATGCACATCCCTGCATATACATGTACCGCAAGGGCATGGCTCAATAACATTAATAAAATAAATACTTGATTAATCGCACAAGCTTCAAGTTATTTTATGTATTTTTTTTTTTTTTTTCTCTCATATAAGTACTCTTTTTATCCATAAAGAACATTAGTACAAAATCATTATTGAAATAAGAAATCTCACGGGTCGATATATAGAGTGGTTATGTGAGTGATCTTTGAGTATAAAGATGAATGAATGAAATTCTCTTGGTTTCGAGAATAATTTTTTCTCTACTAAACAAGGCCAACCACGTGAACGTGGAAGCTCATATGGCCCCTCCCCCCCCATCATATCACTCTCAATTCCCCAATACGCAATCTGTAAAATAGAAAATAAACAAAAGCAACATAGTAATGATGCATAAAAACTACCAAAACAAATATGAAATAAAACTTAAAAACATGTAATTAACCCACATAAAAAATTATTTAAAGAGAATAATTCATACAAATTAAAATATCTAGTTACATACTTCATCGACCAACACAATATTTGTATCATCCTTCTTTTGTATGTTCTTCTTGATCATCCAACTCAAAATATGTATCAACATCCGGTTCAGAAACAATGTTTAGAGGATTGATGATATCATCATCATAATCAATGTCATTTTGAAGCATATCTTCATCGATATCATCATCAAGAAATGGCACATTGTCTCCTACACCTAGTTCATCTTCTCTTTCATCTTCATCCAATGAACCATATTCTTCCTGCTCTAACTCTACATCATCTTCTTCTTCAATATCATCTTCTTCATCTACAACATACTTTACTGGCCTTCCTCTTGGATCATATCTAACAACAAATGGCCAATCCCTCTTACTTAGAACCTTTTAGTAAAATAAGTGTTCACATTGACTTGGAAAAACATAGCAGTCATTTTCTTTTTTAAAAACCATTGTTTTAATCATCAGAAATCCATTGGCATGTTGAATAATAGTTATTTCCTCGTCATGTTCATGCATTCGTAAACTGTGCAATTTGACATCGAACAAAACTAATTTTAAAGAATTAAAGTCACACTCAATTATATCATTCAAAAACTCATAATATATATTTTTAGATTCTCAAGGACGTCTGTCACTCCTAGAGGAAACATTAGTGACCTGAAATAGTGCATTTATCCCACTATCATAAGATTTCCTGGTTTCATCCAACTGTTTGATGCGAAATTTACAACTATTGCACCATATAGCCTTGTGGTGTTTCAACTGTAGTGTGTCAGTCATGTAAAAGATGCATTGTCAATTAATAATAAAAAAATTTATATAACTTGGAAAGTATAATATGAAAAAAACACACCTACAATCACATTAATATAATATAAAATAACTGAATAAAATGGGTGAATTTTCTTGCCTTTCCATCTTTCAAACAATATTCTAAATCTATTTCCCTCTGTGTAACATTGAAATCTCCATTACAATGAGCTTCTCTAACCAATTTAGATAGTTCTTTCCATGATAACCTATCGCCATGACGTTTTTTACATCTATCAATCCATACCTTCATCCAATCAAGATTGTTTGCAATGTATAAATGTAATGCATCCTAATCTTGAGCAACTGACCGATCAAAAATTCACAATTGACCAATATTAAATATTAGTTATAACCATGATAAATATTAATAAAGGATGAAAGAATAAATATTAAATGAGTATTATCATATACACACAAAATAGAAAATTTATATTTATTACAAATATCCACAATTTAAATATTGCCTCTCACTTTCTTCATTGTACCTTTCCCCAACAGCTGCTCCCCTTCAAAATTTTTGATAGAGTTCACATCCCAAGTGAAATCCATTGCATGCATAGCTTGCGCTGCTAATTTAGGAAGATACTAACTAATATAAACCATGGGTTGATATACCATATATACCTCCACCATAGAACCCTCAGGACGTGCTCTATGTCTAACCAAAACCTTCAATGATTTCAAGTGCATCTCCACCCTCCACATTGACCTTGTGTGTACAGGTCCACACATTTCAATCTCCTCAACTTAGTGTATGAGGTAGTGTTCTTATGCATTGAAAAATGTTGGAGGTAGATACTTCTATATTTCACACATTAGCTAAGGAATTTCTCTCTTCCAATACTTTATATCATCTTCATGGATTTCTGTCAATGACAACCATCTAGAGCTCATGACGCAATAAAATAACATGTTTCAACAAAACATAATACATATTACATTACAAGTAAAACACTTGTCATTAAGTACAACAAAAAAATGAATTTTGTTTTTGCATATATATTGCAGCTACTTACCTCATGTATTTTCCAAGATCATATATAACTTGTTCGATGTTGTTGTCAAATTCATTTTGGAGAGATAGAGGTAGAACATATTGTAACAATAAAAACAAATCGTTACTTGTTTCAAAAGTAGACAAAAATATATATATATATATCAAAAAATGTATACGACCAATATATAAATATGAATACTAAAATTATTAATTACCTTAATGAAAGTATGCCAATCATGTGTTTTTACCCCACCAAATTCACCTTTCTTCGTTAAGATATTCTTTATGTTTGAACAAAAACCTGTGGGAAATTTAATTCTTTGAATGACCTCTTTTACACCATTGCTTTGTTTCTTTGTTAATAACCATGTAAGTTTATTTTGGTCTCTATTTTTATTTGATCATATCACACTTTTCATTGCATGATTGGCTTCCTGGATGTCATTACAAATTTTGACAATTTTTTCTTTATCCCTCCTGCCATCTATGATTTTCCATAATGTTTCTGTCACATTCTTCCCAATATGATTTGCATCAAACAAATGAACTATTTTTAGCTCCTCATAGTAAGGAAGCCTCATGAATTGAGTGAGAAAACATTTCATTCCTCATGGAAGTCCATTATTACTACCTTCACGGAGACGACATTGATGAAGCATAAAAAAAATAGAACATTATTTATCAAATGCGGTAAAATAAATTGAATAATTAAAATAAAAATTCAAAACATGATTCCATTTACGATTCATAAACAAAATGCATACCTCGAGAATTAATTTTGTCATATGCCAACTTTCATAGGCGAGGTGTCATTCTTTGTGGTTTTAGTCCAGTCTCTTGTTTCCCATTGAAAAGATCTTTTTCAGTAGTACGATACTTATGGTTCTTAGAGAGGAAGTGTCTATACTCATCAAACACCTCCTTTCCTAAACTTTTTGACCAACGATATTTAATCTTAGGACCACAAACTTGACATGCAAATTTACCCTTTGTTTGAGCACCTGCAACATATGGATTAATGTGAATTATTAATATACGAAAGGATTATTAAAAAACATGCATGATATATTCAATTAATTATATACTATTCAAGCAAGCAATATATAACGTTACATACGACAAAAATGTGTTAGTCCTGGGGCATCATGAATTGTCCATAAAAGTATTCCACGTCATTGAAATCTCTTATGCCCAATTGGTTTACAGATGTCATACATAGTGATTCCCTCCCATAACTTTAGTAGCTCGTCGATAAGAGGCTCGATAAAGACATTCATATATTTAACTTGGTACTTACCTAATTGTTTGAAATTACACAAAATTAATACCAAGGTATGTATTTATACGTAAATAAATAAATAAAATATATTATGCAAAAAAATGAAAAATGAAAAATTTACATTCGAAAATTTAATGTAAACAAATACCTGAAAAAATCATTGTCAACATTATGTGCTCCCTCTTTATTGACATCCAAGGAGGAATTTTATTGTTGATAACAAAAATAGGCCACCATGAGTAAACAAACCGAAGCTCTCCAAATGGATTAACACTATCAATTTCCAATGAAATCCTAACATTATGAGGTTCATCTGTAAATTCTGGCCATTTTGCAACAATTTCCTTAAATGCATAACCATTTGCAGGCATTCGAAGAATGACATCTTCAATTCTCTTTCATGCATGTAATCCATAAAATGTGTTATAATTTGGCACCTGAACATTCGTTGCAAACATGTAATTATGGGAATATGTTGGAGAACCTTTCGAGGCACCATTTTTGTTACTTGATCGGTTCGATATCTACTTATACGACATACCGGGAATTTTGTTTTCAACACATGTTTTCCATAATATATAATATGATCATTAGGACATGCATCTATACTTTGATACTTCATTCCAATGTCTTTCATAATGGAATGTAAATCTCAATATGTACGAGGTAAAATATTTGAAGAGCGTAACAGAAATTCACCTAACAATCTAAAACATAAAAAATAACTAGTTAATGTAAAGAATAGTATTGTAAATATTTCATTTTTATTTTACACATTAATTAACACTAAAAAAGGGGGAAAATTCAACCTTTATGTATATGTGATGAAACATATTGCATACCTTAGGATCTATGTCATACAAGTGTTCAACAAATGATTCATAACATTTAAGTTCACCAGCAACAATGTAGTGGAGAGAAGATTTTCTCTTGACCCTTTATAAATTCATTTATTTTCCTTTTCAAGAAGAGGTTCATCATAAATGCCATCACTATTGTCCCCATGATCCTCATCTGGATGATCGAATAAGTCTTGGATCATTTGATTTGTCCCATCATCTTGAGCTATGTTATTATTGTCATCTACCTTCATGGGATCATTAACTTGATCTTCATTATCTTCTTCATGTTCCTCATCTTGTACAATATCATTTCTTCTACTACTTGGTGATTTCTGCAGAGAGTTAGGGGACAAATCTAACTTTATAATTACAAACAATCATGAAAAATTAGTGCATGTATAAAACAATATAAAAGTTTGAGAATACAATCAATATTAAAACATATAATGAATATATATACACCATGGGACGATGTTCATTTGATCCCCTATTCATTTTCCCATATTTTCTACAATGTTTTTTAGCTATTTCTATTAAAACTCTTTCAGGTCATTTAGTACAACAATTTTTGCAAGGGCAATAACATTTACCATCACCATTTTCACCCTCTTTAATTTTTTTCCACATCTAATGTTTTTGGACATTCTTCCCCACAAACATATACTGATAATTATCTTATAAAATTGAGTGGTGTATAATAGAATATCTATTATATTTTTCTATTATAACATATGAAAAAAAACCTGTTTTTTGTTCGCCAAGAAGACCTTATACCATTTTTGAACAGTTGTTGTTATAGAAAACTTATCGCAACATTCGTAAAATGAAACATATTTATATATTTTATATCGCAATTCCGACGACAGTTGACCAAGTCAATGTTGAATTTGTCAAATAATGGGTGACCTTTAGGAGTGTCGAAACCTAGTGTCCACAGCATTGCAAGTGCAACGAACAGAAAGTCACACTTCCAGCGACTGTTGACCAAGTCAATGTTGACTTTATCAAATAGTGGGTGATCGTTTTGGGGGGACAACATAATTTCCACACTGTCGCAAGTGCGACACACATTTGATGTCGTCGCAAGAGCGACATCTTCTGAACGTTGTTTCTCTTGTGATGATTTGAAAAGTACGTCGCAAGTGCGACGATATCGGGAGGTATGGATAAAAAAATTAAAAGTTCCTCTATTTTTCGATAATATGGCCAATTTTTTCCATAACTTCCAAATTTTTCCAATGTGTAGTAGTGTTAGGGTCCTCATTATTACCATTACTATGAAGTTTAGGGCATTCATACTACCTGTGAGAATCTTTGTAAGGAAAACACCAAGGACCATCTTCTTGATTAATCACATTAGTAGGTGTTAGGTATTAGGAATTATTTTCTCATTAGGGAGCCTATTCTTCCACCCTAGGTTCCCTCTTTGTTGTCTACATTGTTTAATTGAGTTCTAAGAGGGAATTTTTTTTGTTGAGCCCTCTCTAGGTTAGTGATTTTGTTCATAAAAGGACTTTGATTTTGTGAGAAATCAATTACTATTTTCTCAATTATTTGGGTTGAGTGTTACAAAATATTTAGTAGCTTCAACATTATTCAAATTCCTAGGCTTAGTCTCAGCCTTAGCATGAGGGGAATGAAAAGGTTCTACCTTATAAGCCAGAACATTTTCTTCAATCTTAGTAACTTTATCTTGTGCTTCTATAAGGGTCTTTGGGGACTTGTCCCTGAGCATAAACCCAATTTGCTTCAGTAAATTCTTAAATCTTGTATCAAATTCTTTTACAAATTCATTTTCCTTATTATTCATTTCATTAAATTGTACTAATAGCAACTTGGGATCCCTTTTTGTATCCCATATTTTCATAAAGTTGTCATGAAAATCTTCCCAAGTTTTGATACTCTTATCGGGAAGATTATTATACTATTTTCTTTCATTTTCAACTAGAGAAGAAACAAAGAGTTTCATAACCACATATTCATCATCATTATTAAGAGGGTAGTTCTAAAAGCATGCATAAAAGTTATCTATGTGTTCTTTATCACTGATGACATCATTCATGTTATCACACAAGTTGTAGGTTGGGAAAATCTCGACCCAACCACCAATTGGCAACAACTAGGAGAGCACCTACCCATTTTAACCTTAGGCATGTGTTCCCGTCACTTTAGAGGTGAGGTAGCCATCTCAAGGGAAGAATCCTAGTGACCCTAGGGGGAATTGAGACGAAAAATGATAAGTATGAATCGATTTCCCTAAAGGTCAATTTTAAATGTAAAGGGGAGCTTAGAAAAGGGTCTTGGGGAAGGTAAAGGGTTTCCAAATGAGTTGAGTGACCTGTCGAGAGTAAGGTAACTGCTCGAGACACAATGAAAACCAATGATACTTTCAATATGTTAGTTGGAAGATAAATTTAAGATTGTTTTCCCTAATTGCAATAAAAATAAATGATATATATCAACACATAAAAGATAATAAAGGCTACAAAATAAATATTAAAAGTATGATTGAACAAGCAAAAGACAAGCTATTTAAGGCTATCTCAACTCAACAATGATAAAACAATACTCTAGCATAAAATCGAGGTTGAAACAAAAATCTAACTGTAGTGATATTTAGCATCCTTATTGATTTGAAAATGAAAGGCTTGAGTCTCTTTAAAATTGCAAGTGAAATTTGTATGCGCTTGGGTAATAGGATTAAGTTACAAACACATAAAACTTAATGAGATTTTACTTAATCATGAGCAACATAAACGGTCATAAACAACCATAAAAAAAAACACATTAACACAACAAAATGATAAAGGTTTTCACCCCTCTCTTGGGCTACATCTCCTGGTCTAGTTTTCAATGGATTATTTTCATTAATGCTCAAAGTGTCAAAAATCAGTCCTTTACAATGCTCAGAATGAGAAATAAATGTCTTCAATGGCTACAGAACATCCAAAAACCCCTAGATGGGCTCTTCCTGCACCTGGTTTGGCCAAACAATGAGTTGGAATCACTCTCTGGAAGTTTCTCCCAATTATTTGTTGTCTCTGCTCACCAAAACGCACCCAGAATGACTGAACCTAGCCTCTATGTGTTTCTCGTGAAAAACACTCAGCACGCACGTGCATCCTGCAAAAAGTGGCATTTTGTCGCACTGTTAGGGAGCCAACACCTTATTCGACAGAGGTGTCGGTCGCATGGGTGCCAAATGGCCATGTCCTAGCTCAAAATCCAGATCCATTGGCATTTGTTGGAACCATGTGCCTAGCTTGACCATTGAATGGCCCACTCGTTGATTGACCCTTGGATGGAGTGATTGGTCGAATGGTAAGTGTGTCCGCACTCGTGGTCCCATGGATGTATCAGAATGGTGTGACCAAGGTTGGGGATAAGCCCCAGCTATTTTTCTCCCGAACCAACCATTACATGCAATTCAAATCATTTGTTTAACACTATATGTGAAGAAACATATTGGAGGTGGGTTGGTAGCTCGACCTACGACAACACACTTCCACTCTCAGAGGTCGTGGGTTCGACCCCCATGGACTCCAACCAAATTTTTACACTACGGAGTGGTTCCACATGGCATCCCATGTCTAGGCCACATGGCACCATAACATTGGCCAAACACATCGCCACATGTCGAAGTCAAATAGGACCACGTATGAGCCTACCACACCTTGCCATGTCACCCTCTTCCATGTCATCACTTGCCATGTGTCAGTACAATCACATGCCACATGTCATTATGGGCCTACCACATCAGCAGTACGACCCTTCCATGTTAGTAGTATGACCCTACCACGTCAGCACTATACGGACTGTACGGACTATATAGTCAACAAAATTTTCCATGTTTGACAAAGTGGATATAACGTGATATCTCTCACATACGATGTTCATTTGAACACATTCAAGTTGTGTTGGGATCGTGAGGCTGAGACCTACACACGACTCCGTCTTTAAGCAATTCCAAGAACTTTTATTTTTTGAGCATATTTTGATCCCCTGGATCACTCCTCCCCATTGGGAAGATTTTGGACCTCCAAAAGACTACTTTCAGTTAATCTGAAGATGAGGGTACAGTTCCCTCACCTTTCCAACCTCAATCCATTTGGCCTTTCTTGGATATTTTCCTTTAAGACCAACTCGAAGTATTCCACATTCCCTCGTTTTGAAGTTCTCATCCTCTTGTCAAGGATTGTATCTTCATGCAGATCTGAAAGATATTCTGGCGAGAAATCATCTATGGAAGGAATATGAACATGCTCTCCTTAATCACCAATCAAAGGAGGCTCATACAATCTCAAATTCTCAACATTGACAACTGCATATATTTGCATATAAGGGGGGGAATCCAAATGGAAGGCATTGTTACCAATCTTTTCAAGAATCTTGAAAGGTCCATATCTAATTCATTTAAGTTTTTTACCTTCTCCTTTAAGACCCTTTTTGTTAATGCAAATCCAAACTTCATATCCAACTTGGAAACTGTGATCAACATGATGCTTGTCATGTCTTGTCTTGTACTTGGCTTGGCTCTTTTCCAACTGTTCTTGTACCATTTGATGTACCAACTGAATTTGTTCAATGAACTTCTTTGCTCTATCAATGTCATATTGACCATCAATAGAAATATCTTTCCCAAAGATAAAATCTAAAGGAGATTTTGTCAAATAACCAAAACATGCCTCAAATGGAGATGTTTGAGTCGAAGAGTGCTTAGCCCAGTTGTAAGCATGATGAATGTAGTGTAGGTGCTTATCCCAAAGCTTAGGATGATTGTTGCAATAACCACAAAGAAGATGTACTACTATTATATTCACCACTTCTATTTGAACATCAGTTTGTGGATGAAATGTTGTGCTCTTTTTCATCTTGGTGTCCATGAGTGCCCATAATCTCGACCAAAAGTTCGCAATAAATTGAGAATATCGATCAGAAGTAATGGATTTGGGCAACACAAAATGTATCCAAACATGCTAAAAGAACATTTGTGTCATTTTCTCAGTTGTAACCTACTTCTTACAAGGCATCAAAATACACATTTTTTTGAAATGATCAACCACAACATAAATATAATCATGATTCTTTTTAGACATAGGTAGACCTCCTACAAAGTCCATGGAAATGCTTTCCCAAGGACGAGAAGGAACCGGAAGTGGAGTATACAAACCCAAATTTCTATTTCTAGGCTTACTTGTAGCACACAAAGAACATCATCTTACATATATTGAAACACTTTCATTCATTTTAGGCCAATATAAATACCTTTGCAGATTAGCCATTGTCTTTCCTACACCAAAGTGGCCAGCAATAAGAAAAGAATGAGATTCCCTTATGATGTTGACTCTTTCACCCTGTGGAATACATAGCTTGCCAAGATGATACAAAATCTTATCATGCACATGGTAATCCAATTCCTAAGCTTAGAATGACACAAAGTTGCATAAACCTCTTTAAAATCAACATCTAAAGCATATTGTTCAACATAGCTCTCATGCATGGTATAATTATGCTTAAGAATAACCGAAGCACTAGAAATAGGACTAGAAAGCATATCAACAACTTTGTTATAAATGTATTTCTTATACCTTATAACCAAGTGGAATTGTTGTAGAAAACCCATCCATCTGAAGTGCCTTGCTTGTTGTATCTTTGTTTGTGATTGTAAATATTACAATGGTTGATGATCTGTGTGAATGATAGTCTATTTTTCCAACAAATAATGTTTCAATTTTTTCACACTTTGCACCAATGCATACAACTCCTTATCATAAGTAGGATAGTTAAGCACAACACCATCAAAATTTTCAGAATGAAAACAAATGGGCTTATCATGTTGCAACAAGACTGCTCCCATTGCATAATTTATTGCATCTGTTTGGATCCCAAATGACCATCTCAAATTAGGAAGTGCAAGAATTGGATTTCAACTAATCTTCTCATTCAATGCATCAAAAGATTTTTGTTTCTTTCCTCCCCATTGGAAAACTTACTTGATGCTTGTCACTCAATGTAATGGAGTTGTAATTGAAGAGAAGTTAGCAATAAACTTTCTCCAATATTGGGTTGCTCCCAAAAATCTTCTTACCTCTATCACATTGTTGGGCTTGGGCCAAACCAAAATGAATTTGACCTTGGAAGAATAAATTTCCAATTCTCCTCCTCCAACAGTATGTCCCAAGTAAACAAGCAAGGTCTTTCCAAACTCACATTTAGACATCTTCAAAAACAAATTTTCTTTCTTTAAGACATCCAAAACTTGCTTTGCATGCATAACATGATCTTCACTAGATTTGATAAATATCAAAATTTCATCCAAGTAGAAAATCACACAATCATCAAGAAAAGGCCTTAAAACATTATTCATGACTCTCATGAATGTAGCAGGAGCATTACAAAGCCCAGATGGCATTACCATCCACTCAAACAAACCTTTCTTTGTTTTGAAATATGTCTTCCAAGTGTCTCCTTCGGCAATCCTAATATGATGATATCCACTTCTCAAATCCAACTTAGTAAAATACTTAGCATCCTTCAATTGATCAAGCAAATCATCAATTCTAGGAAGAGGATAATGATTATTTACCGTAATATTGTTCAAGGCCTTGAAATCTACACACTTGTTCCATGTACCATCTTTCTTTGGAACTAAAAGAATTGGTGACCCATGTGATGATGTGCTTGTCATGATGACCCCTTTGTCAAACAACTCTTGCATTTGTTTTTTGATTTCAACATTCTCCATGACTGACATCCTGTACATATGAATGTTTGGAAGAGGAGAATCTTGTTGCAATTGTATCTCATGTTGGATACCCCTTTTTTGAGACAATCCTTTTTGTTCCTGAAACATCTCATCATATTGGTTAACAACATCATATAAATCAGATTTCAACTTTGCATCACAACCTTGGAAAGATTATTTTTCTACATTGTCTTTGGGTTTGATTATCAAGAGGACAAAATTCTTACTATCATTGACTAATCTCTTCATTTGTCCATCATTTAAAAGTGACAAATTCAACTTATTTGTATGTGCTCTAACAATGTACTCAACTCAACTTTTAAACAAATGATACTTGTTCTCATGACGATGAAAGATGGCTCTCCTATCATATAAATATGGGCTTCCCAACACAATACACATATATCCAATGGAATAACATCAAGCTCTACCTCGTCTATAAAATTTGTAGTGATGGAAAATCTAAGTTTACACCTTCTTGTCACATGCAATTTGGCATTGTCAGGTATCCATCCTAGAGGGTATGGTTTAGGATGTGGAGTAGTTTCCAATTTTAATTTCTTGATAGTGTCTTCAGATATGAGGTTTTCTCGAGATCCAGTATAAAAAAGAGTATCTATCTTGGTATATAACCCTTATGTGGAAAAGCTCTATTCTTTCTTTTTCATGTTGAGTTTCATTGAGGATACTACTACTTGAAGAACTAGTACTTGCAATAGAATCCTTACCTTGAAAACCCATGGCTATAATATTTGTGTCATCACCTGAATCAAAACCTAAATCATGTTGTGTAGTTGCAGTAGTCTTTGGTTTCCCCTTATGGCTAAAATTTTTGGTTCTCATTTCAGGATGAAATTTCAAACAATGGTCTTCATCATGGCCATCCTTTGAACAATATTTACATGAGATTTTCTCTCCCTCTCTCTTGATTGAAGCATTCTTTCTTCCATTTCCTTTGAATTCCTCTTTCCCTTGTCTCCTTTAAAAAAAGGATTCTTGCTTCCCTCTTGAGGTTCATTCCTCTTTTTTGCTTATGTTATCACACTAAGTTGCCTTGGGTCTTTAGCCTTTAGTTTCATCTTCCCTAAACCCTTAGATTTTAATTTTTTATTTGTCCCCTTTTAAAGTGTGTTTTCTCTGGTCCCCTTGATAAATAAAGTGTTAAGTCATGACTTATGTTTTGATCCTCACACAAATTTTTGTCTTAGGACCATTTTTTCATGACTTATATTTTGATTCCCTTCATGACTTGTCACTAGGATCGACTCACCCCATGAAAATTTTGATTTGACATACCATTTTCTTCACTCATGCCTTCGTAGCCTTGCCTTGTTGTCCCATTTCTCCTTTTCTTACTGTCAAATCATTTTTTGACATGGAGCACTACCAACTCATCAGGAGTTTCCGTAGCGCACTCCTTGTCCATCATAGTCTACCATGATTTGTCGTTATGATGTTGATGTCATCTCTTCCTTGTTTTCAGTGCCATGGGTGCTTAAAAGATTCTTTCAAGATTTCATATTTATGAGCTCTGATAACGGTTTTTGAATTTTGAAAAATGCAAACTGTTGTGCTGCACAAACTACCAGTTCTGACCAGTTGGCAGCGACGCTACCAGATATGATGTTGAGGTGGATTCGGAGGCCAAATTTCTCGTAACTCTTTCCTTATATTTTTCTGAGGCCTCGAACTGTCTTTATTCCATAGGTATTCCATGTTTTTCCTCCTTTGCACATCAATTTCAAGGAAAATTGGTGCTCGAAAATTTTGTAATTATCGTGCCTTCTCAGCTAGGAGGGATCTTTCCTCACACCATCCTACCAGTTTTTCCCTCCATTCAAACTTGCAGATCTCACCACCTATCAATTGATTTTGATACATCTTCCCACCTTTTCTACTGATCTCACAGTATCATAGCAGGCCTTATCCTCTGCATGTGCAGTGCGCTACCTAGAGATGTTCTTCAAACTACATTGTTTCTCCCCTGCCTCCTCTAACAGTTGAGTCGGGTTGTTTCAACCTAGTTTTCAAAGACCATTACAGGGTATTACCTTCATCATATATTTTTCTCAGTATTCATACCTACACACTTTCAAGGGAGTGATTTTTACAGCCAGTTTTAGCTAGCTAGCAACTAGTCTGGATTAAGAGAAATTCTTGTAAAGAGGCATCCTTGTCCACTTGAGCTATGACTCTTTTATCCTCCTGGTTATAACCACTCCATAGCCCTAAATCTCTTATCCTAAACTATGGAGACCCCTCAGACCAAGAAGTCACACAAGGGAGGTAATGTGGTTAGAACTGAGCCTGTAGACATGCATTTATTCGAGGCAGAGCCCATGCCTAGAGAAGTTTTTCAAAGAGTGGGATGCCTTTATTTCTGCCAAAATATGAAAAGAGGTCATCCTGAGGTGACAAGGCAGTTTGCCTTACATTTTGATGGCCTGAATACCAAGGCAGGGGACCTATAGTTTGAGGTGTCTAAGACCTCCATTTCAGTTGCTATAGGAATCCCTATCACTGGTGAGAGCTAGTTTAAATCCATGGCCTTAGATGTAGCCTATGCCAAATATTTCCTCAAGCCTAAATATCAAGCTAATAATCTTTCTAAAGGTGTGCCAAGAAATTATTTGATTGAGCAGTTTGATAAAATATTGAGGATCATTCAGAGGTACTTTACATGTGAAGGGAGGTTCAATACACTATACCAGTACCATATAAGGCTTCTGCTGCATTTTACTGGTAAAATGGAAATGAACATTCCCTACTATTTGCTAAGGGGCATAGGAGCAAATGTCTCTTCATAGTCAATAACTTCCTTCTAGGAAAAGCCATGAGCGACAAATCTTGCTTTATATTTCTCAATACTTCCATCAACAACATGTTTTATTTTGAAGATCCATTTTGATGATACCACATCCTTGCTTCTTGGTCTGGGGACTATTTCCCATACATCATTCTTTATTATGGATTGGTATTCCTCTGTCATGGCATCTGCCCATTTATTCTTTTGAATGGCCTCTTCAAAGCATGTAGGTTCTTCATCAAGTAGATTTCACATCAAAGTCGTGTAACTGGAGAATGGATATGGTCTTTTCACCTGCCTCATGGTTCCTTCTAGAACACCATACTTCTCTCCATCTTGAATAAGCTATCTTGCCCAAGCAGGCTTTCTTTTATGGGAGAAGGTCATTTGAGGAGGTTCTTGAACTTCTGTTATATCATGATCTTCAAGAGTCTCCTCATCAGGGGAAGTTACGACTTCCCTTACAGGTTCTGCAGCTCTAGGAACTTCCCTCACGGATTCTGAAGTCCTGGGATTTACAGGTTCCTCTTCATATACTTCTTCAAGATGGCATCTTCTCAATTTCTTAAGTGTTGCTTCTTCATCAAAGGTCACGTCCCTGTTGATCTCAATATGGCAGTGACCAGGTATGTAGATTCTGAAGGCCTTGGATACCTCACAATATCCCACAAATAT
>JZKD02S2362588.1:0-10064 GCA_000966675.3 Picea glauca | reverse complement strand
TGAAAAAGCCACCTGTTTCAATGAGAATATCCAACACATCCACCAACAGGTTCAGGATATCCTACAAAATTCCAATGACAAGTACGAGCAACACCATGATCAACATCGGGTGCCAAATAAGATTCAGGTGGGTGACAAAGTTTGGTTGCACTTGCAAAAATAACACCTTACAGGACACCATAGAAAGATTTTCCCACTCCATTATGTGTTTTACACCATCACCAAGGTCATGGGGGATAATTATTTTGAGCTCAACATTCCTCTGCTTGGTCTGCACCTAGTGTTCAACGTGGATCTCCTTCGCCCTTATTTCCCACCATTATTGGACACCTCAAAAGTACCAGAAAAACTAACACCAATAGAGCTCAACCCCCACTGCATACAACACACATCCAGTGATCAGATTGTGTACACACATATCAAGGCCACTCAACAGCAAAGGATCCAGCTTTATTGAGTCATCAAAGTAGGGCAACTCCTGCACCAAGGAAAGTGTCTCACCTGGGGTCAAATTCATCAGAATTTTCCTCATCTAATGGGGGAAATCAACGCAATGGAGACCATTTATTCCTAAGGAGGGAGGATTGATCTAGATGGATATCGATGTCCACCCACCTTTTCGAACTAACTCAAAACCATTTTTAGACAATTTCGATAATTCAATATTTTTAGCAGTTTTTCACTTCTGGAGTTGTTGTGAGGCCCTAAACGATGTTTCAATGGACTAAATGTCGGTCCTCCCATCCAGCAAGATGGGAAATGACTATGTTTTTGTGGTTTTTGATCGCTTTTCAAAGATGGCAATTATGGTTTCCTACAAGAAGAACATCACCACAGAGGCCACTGCTAAGATCTTCTTTGAACGAGTCTGGGTACATTTTGGAATCCCACAAACCATTGTCTCATATCGGGACAATATATTTCTCATGACATTCTGGTCGAACCTCTAGTCACTTCTGGACATGAAGCTCACCAAATCCATGACCTTCAACCCCCAAACAGATGGCCAAACCAAGGTTGTAAATTGAATCATTGTGCATATCCTTCACATCTATAATTCAAATCACCCTCGTAAATGGGATGATAGCCTTCCCTATGTATATCATATCTACAACCGAGCCCTACATAGATCAACCAGCCACAACCCTTTTCATGTGGGATTGGGATTCCAACCATTGGGTCCCATAGATGTTGCACTTCCCCTTGCAGTCACCTCGACTGACTCATCTCCTGCTCCAACTGAAGCTGACAAAGCCACCCGGTTCATTGAGAATATCCATCACATCTACCAAAAAGTTCAGTATATCCTACAGAAGTCCAATGACAAGTACAAGCAGTTCCATGATCAACATCGAGTGCCACATAAGTTTCAGGTGGGCGACAAAGTTTGGTTGCAATTGCAGAAAGAATGCCTTATAGGACCCCATCGGAATCTTCACCCACTCTGTTATGGGTCTTATACCATCTCTAAGGCTATGGGGGGTAATTCTTTTGATATCAACATTCCTCCTTTCCTTGGTCTACACCCAGTGTTCAACGTGGATTTCCTTCGCCCTTATTTCCCACTATTATTGGACACTTCAGAAGTAGCAGAAACAATGACACCAACAGAGCTCAACCTCGATTGCATACAAAAATAATACAGTGATCATATTGTGGACACACATACCAAAGTCACTTGAAAACAAAGTATCCATCTTTATCGAGTCATCAAAGTAGGACAGCTCCTGCACCAAGGCAAGTGGCTCACCCGGGGCCAAATTTAACAGAAATTTCCTCATCTGATGGGGGAACTCAATTAAATGGATACCATTGTTTCATAAGGAGGGATTATTTATCCAAGTGGATATCAGTGGCCACCCACCTTTTTTAAATAGCTCAAAACAGTTTTCTGGCAATTTTGGTAATTTACTTTTTTTAGCAGTTTTTCACTTCCGAAGCTGTTTTGAGGCCCTAAACGATTGTTTTTGGGAAAATCGGGAGAAATAAGGGGTATCCTTTTATATTTCCCCCAAAATTAATCTCCTTGACAATACCTTTTCAACGGTCTATCATATGCCTAAAACAAAGATCGTATGAAAAAGTTACGACCCCAAGAAGTTGATGTACTAACTTACCCAAATGGGGCCCACATGACTTTTGGCGCTTCATCTCCTAAGGTTAGGTTTTTTCGATGTCTATGGTTTTTGGAATTCCTGTTTATTGTAAAAATTCCTTCAGAGCCTCATTGTAATTATCTTCTTGCGAACGAGCATGGTCGTCACATCTCTTCTCAAAGATAAGCCACCACCATTCCAGCAAGCTTGTTCCCGCTGCATTTTGCAGTTTCAGCTTATTTCCGTATTGAATAGAAAAATAGTTTAACTATGTTTCTGTTATTTTTTGTTAAGAACCTATTAATAATCTGTATTCATTTTGTTCTTCTCATAAAATCTGGATCAGTGGTATCTGAGTGGTCTTCTCCTTGTCATCTTAATGCATGTCCCCAACGAGGTCGGAGTACAAAGAGTTGGGTCTCGAGATTGTTTCTCTTAAGGACAAAAGGTATTGCACGCGCAAGCGACCTCTCATGGAAGGATAAAATAAAGATGATGGGACATGAGATCCTTTCAAACTATTTATTTAGGAATCCCTCATGCAACAAAGGAACGAGATGATGGATATTTTCACGCAAATCCTTCGGTGGCTACCAACAGGTGACGCATCTTCTTCGAGCGGAGGAACCGCCCCCTTCAAGTTAAAAATAAACTTTGATATTACTATATTTTAAGTTCATATAGACCCATATGTTGTATACAAGTGGTTGAATTTACTAGAAGTGTATTTTCTGTGCATAACTTTTCGAATAGAGAAAATATTACTTTTGTGCTCCTCAAAGCCATTCACCATGTCAAAGATTGGTGGGAAAATTTCTTTGAGAAAAAGGAAATAGAGGAACGCTCATATTTACAGTCATAACCACTTGTGAATCCTTTAGGGATGCTATGAAGGAATAGTACTACCCCGTCTGAAGTTACGACGACTTGTATACCAAATGGACCACACTGCGGCAAGAAAGAGACCAAGTAGTGTCATATTTCACAAATATATTCCATACCTTGCACACCAAGATGGGTATCAAATATTCAGAGTGACATCTGGTGTTGAAGTATTGTGGTGCTCTTCATAGATACATCCAGACTGAAATTGAATTTTTGGACATCTCATCCTTGGGTGTGTCCTATCGATATGCCATCAAAATCAAGCATAAGCTCAAACAAAAGACACAGAAATTTGGTCCTAGGAACCCCTCACAATAAAATACAAGAAAGGGAGGCCCTAGCCTACAGAACAAAGGACAGAGAAAATATGGATAGTATCAGGACAACCAATCCAAACTACAAGAAAAGAAGGACACCAGAAAGACAAATAAAGATACCAGGAAGTGGTGCAACTTCCAAAAGATCCCTTGGAATAACATTGTTGACTGCCACTCAAAGTAGTCATTGGTGGCCAAAGTGAAAGCCTCTGAATCAGATGTGGGTTCTGACTCTGAGCCAGAACCATAAAGGGGAAGACATATCATTGACACGGAACCCAATGCCACTTTTTCTACCACCAATCTCCATCCTGGTGAACCAGACAAGCAAGAAGAAAAAGAGTGCCTCTTCCATTCACAGATGTGGGTAAAAGTCACCCCACTGCGCTTCATCATTGATAGCAGTAGCCAGAAGAACCTCATATCAGAAGAGGTCATAAAGAGGTTGGCCTTGCCAACAATGCCACACCCAGAACCCTACACCATTGGATGGCTCCCCCAAGGAATTGATCTCCACGTCAACCAACAATGCTAACTATCGTACGACATCAATACCTTCAAAGATGAGGTATTATGTGATGTTTCGCCTCTTGAAGTTTCTGATGTTCTTTTGGTCCATCCTTATTTATGGAAACGTCATGTTGTATATGAGTCTAGGCCTCGTAGTGTTATTATTACTTTGAATAGGAAATTGTAAAGGATACTTGAGTCAGTCCCACCTAGTGTTATTTCCTTGATCTTTGCTAAGAAATGCAAGGTCATCTCTCAGACGGGGAAGTTTTTCTTCTTTGTGATTTTCTCTGAGAATAAGCGAAATATCACATCCACATCCAGGGTCTCTATGTCCAACATATCCACACAACATGAGCAAGTAGATAAGGTCATGGAAGAATACTCGGATATATTCTCCTCACCTACTAGGGTACCTTTGCACTACCAGGTCAAGAACCCCATCGATCTGACCCCAAACACATTGTTTCCCAATGGCCCAGTATATCGCCACTCTCTGTTAGACAATTAGGAGATCAAGTGAAATATCCAAGAAATGCTCCACAAGGGGCACATCTGTCCCAGATCATAAAATTGTGGGAGTCAAATCGTGCTCGTACAAAGAAAGATGGAACCTGGCGACTCTGCATTGATTATCTGGATCTGAATAAAATCACAGTCAGAAACTGGTACCCTATTCCCTGAATCGACAACCTCCTTGATAAACTCATAGGGGCCAAATACTTTTGTAATATTGATATGAATTTTGTCTACCACTAGGTCCCAATAGAACAAACATATGTATGGAAGACCGCCTTCAAGTCAAAGGAAGGCCTTTTTGAATGGTTGGTCATCCCCTTTGGTTTGAAAAATTCTCCAACCACTTTCATGAGGATGATGGACGATATCATGCGACCATTCACCAATACTTTTGTAGTGGTGTATCTGGATGACATTCTCATTTACAATAAGACTTGGAATGAACACTTGAAGCATATTCAATAGGTTTTTCACACCCTTTGTAAACACAAGCTATACGCCAACTTGGAAAAATGCTCTTTCAGCATGGACAATGTCCATTACCTAGGCTACATCATTAATCAACATAGCATACATGTGGATCCATCCAAGATCCAATTCATCTGTGACTGGCTAGCCCGAACCACACTCACTAAGCTTTCGAGCTTCTTGGGCCTTTCTAATTTCTACCGCAGGTTTGTGTTGGGATTATCCCATATTGCATGGGCCCTCAGCCAAATAACCAGGGGTGGTGGTAAGGAGAAATTTGCGTGGGGCTGGTCCCAACAACAAGCGTTTGATTATTTAAAGAAATGCTTATGCTCAACCTCAGTACTTTCACTACCATACCTGCAACATCCCTTTGAGATCAAGAAATATGCTTCAGACTATGTTGTGGGAGCCGTTTTCACCTAGCATGGCCACCCTGTGGCTTATCATAGTGAGACACGATCATATGTTATCCAAAAGTACCCTACTTACAGCAAAGAAATGTACTCCATTGTGAAAGCCTGTCGTCAATGGAGACATTACATTCTTGGGAAAGAGACAATCATCCACACTAATCATAAGCCACTGCAGTTCATACAGACACAAGGAAACTTTTAGAATGACCGCCATCAAAAGTGGTCCACATACTTGAAAAAATTCCACCTGAACATCAAGTATAAAGAAATAAGCACCAATCGTGTCACTGATTGCCTCAACAGACCGCCATTCGTGGAACTCACCACAGTGCTAAACTCTTGTGGACATGAGACCTCTAGATGGCCCCAACTCTATGAGACAGACTCAAACTTCCCCACCACCTACTAAATGTTGGGTGCAAACGCAGTTGTCGATAATTTCAATCTTCATGATGGGTTTTTGTGTCGTCCCGTCCATATCTATGTCCTATCAAACAAATGAGAAAAATTGATCTGGGAATCCCACTATAGTTGGGTAGAAGGAATGTTCAACATCAAAACGACCGTGGTGATGCTACAGAAAAATTTCTACTGGCTGAAACTTCGATAAGAGGTCAACCAGTATATCAGGATGTGCATTCCTGCACTATTTCCAAACCTACCACTAAGAAACAGGGCTTATACACCCCTCTTCCTATTATTGACACACCATGGTAATCCATAACAATGGACTACATGTCGGGCCTCTCGTCCACCAAGCAGGGAAATGACTGTGTTTTTGTGGTTGTTGACCGCTTTTTTAAGATGGTGATTATAGTTGCCTAGAAGAAGAACATCACAACATAGGCCATCACCAATCTCTTCCTTGAACGTGTCTAGGTACATTTTGGAATCCCACAAACCATTGTCTCAGATTGGGACAGTCGATTTCTTAGCACATTCTGGTCGAGCCTCTAGTCACTGCTGGACACCAAGCTCACCAAATCCATGGCCTTCCACCCCGAGACAGATAACCAAACCAAGGTCATAAATCGAATGATTGTGCATATCCTTCACATGTATAATTCAAAGAACCATCGCACATGGGATGAGAGCCTTCTTTATGTCTATCATAGGTACAACTGAGCCCTGCATAGATCAACCAACCATAGCCCCTTTCAGGTGGGTTTTGGATTCCAAACATTGGGTCCCATAAATGTTGCACTTCCCCTTACGGTCACCTCGACCGACTCATTTCCTGCTCCAACTGAAGATGACAAAGCCACCTATTTCATTGAGAAAATACAACACATCTGCAAATAGGTTCAGGATATCCTACATAAGTCCAATGACAAGTACCAGCAACGCCATGATCAACATCAGGTGCCACATAAGTTTCAGGTGGAAGACAAAGTTTGGTTGCACTTGTATAAAGAATGCCATACAGGACGCCATCAAAATATTTTCCCACTTTTTTATGGGTCATACACCATCACTAAGGTCGTGGGGGATAATTCTTTTGAGCTCAACATTCCTCCTTCCTTTGGCATGAACCAGTGTTCAATGTGGATCTCCTTCACCCTTATTTCCCACCATTATTGGACACCTCAAAAGTACTAGAACAACTGAAACCAACAACGCTCAACCCCAACTACATACAATAGGCATCCAGTGATCATATTGTGTACATACAAATTAAGGGCACTTGACAGCAAAGGATCCAGCTTTATCGAGTCATCAAAGCATGGCAACTCCTGCACCAAGGCAAGTGGCTCACCGAGGGTCAAATTCAACAGAAATCTCCTCATCTGATGGGGGAACTCAATGAAATGGATACCATTTCTTCCTAAGGAGGGAGGATTGACCTATATGGATATCGGTGGCCACCCAACTTTTCCAACTGGCTCAAAATAGTTTTCTGGCAATTTTCGTAATTTACTATTTTTAGTAGTTTTTCACTTCCAGAGTTGTTTTGAGGCCCTAAACGATGTTTTTTGGGAAAATGGGGAGAAATATAGTATTTATTTCGATATTTCCCCCAAAATGAATCTCCTCGATGATACCTTTCCAATAGGATATCATACACCTAAAACGAAGATCGTATCCAAAAGTTACGACCCTGGGAAGTTGATGTACTAACTTACCCAAACGGGGCCCACATGACTTTTGGCGCTTCATCTCCTAGGGTTAGGTTTTTGGATGCCTAGGGTTTTTGGAATTATTTTTTATTGTGAAAATGCCTTCAGATCCTCATTGTAATGATATTCTTGCGAATGAGCACAACGGTCACATCTCTTCTCAGAGATAAGCCGCCACCATTCGAACAAGCTTCTTTTTGCTACATTTTACAGTTTCAACATATTTCCTTATTGAATAGAAAACCAATTTTACTGTATCTCTGTTTTTTTTTTAAGAACCTGTTAATAATATGTATTCATTTCATTTTTCTCATAAAATATGTATCAGTGGTATCAGAGCAGTCTGCTTCTTGTCATCTTAATGCATGTCCCCAACGAGGTCGGAGTACAAAGATTTGGGTCTCGAGCTTGTTTCTCTTGAGGAAAAAATCTCCCCCGCACCCAAGCGACCTCTCATGGAAGGAGAAAATAAATATGATAGGATAGGATATCCTTTCAAACTATTGATTGAGGAATCCCTCATGCAAAAAATGAATGATATGATGGATAGTTTCATGCAAATCCTTCGGCGACTACCAACAAGCGACGCATCTTCTTCGAGCGGAGGCACCGCCCCCTTCAAGGTACAAATAAACTTCGATATTCCTATATTTGAAGGTCATATAGACACAGATGTTGTAGAAAAGTGGTTGAATTTACTATAAGGGTTTTTTTTTGTCCATAACTTTTCGAATAGAGAAAAGGTTACTTTTGTGCTCCGTAAAGCCATTCACCATGTCGAAGATTGGTGGGAAACTTTCTATGAGAAAAAGGAAACAGAGGAACCCTCATTGTTTATAGTCACAACTACTTTGGAATCCTTCAGGCATGTTATTAAGGAACAATACTACCCTATCAGAAGTTACGACAACTTGTATACCAAATGGACCACACTGCGGCAAGAAAGAGACCAAGCAGTGTCATATTTAAAAAATATATTCCATACCTTGCACACAAAGCTGGGTATCAAATATTCAGAGTGAAATTTGGTGCTCAAGTATCGCGTTACTCTGCATAGATACATCAAAACCGAAATGGAATTTCTTGACATCTCATCCTTGAGCATGGCCTATCGATATGCCATCAAAATCGAGCATAAGCTTAAACAAAAGACGTGAAAATTTGGGCCTGGGAACCCCTCACGACAAAATCTAGGATAGGGCGGCCCCAACCCATGGAACAAAGGACAGAGAAAATATGGACAGTATCAAGACAACCAGTCCAAGATGCAAGAAAAGAAGGACACCAGAAAGACAAAGAAAGATACCAGGAAGTGGTGCGACTTCCATAAGAGCCCTTGGCATAACACTGATAACTGCCACACAAAGCAATTGTTGGTGGCCAAAGTGAAAGCCTCTGAATCAGATGTAGGTTCACAGTCTAATCCATAACTATAAAGGGGAATACATATCATTGATGTGGAATCCAATGCCATTGTTTCTACCACCAAGCTCCAGACTGGTGAACTAGATGATCTAGAAGAAGGAGAGTGCCTCTTCCATTCACAAATGTGGGTAAAAGGCACACCGCTGCACTTCATCATTGATAGAGGTAGCCAGAAGAACCTCATCCCAGTAGAGGTCATCAAGTGGTTGGAATCTCCAACAATGTCACAACCACAACCCTACACCATTAGATGGCTCTGCCAAGGAAGTGATCTCTGCATCACCCAATAGTGCCAACTGTCACACGACATCAAGACCTTCAAAGACAAGGTATTGTGTGATGTTGTTACTCTCAAAGTTTTTGATTTTCTTTTGGGACAACCTTATTTATGGAAATGTCATGTTGCATATGAGTATAGGCATCGTAGTGTTATTATTACTTTGAACAGGAAATTGTAAAGGATACCAGAGGCAGTCCCACCTAGTGTTATTTCCTTGATCTTTGCTAAGAAATGCAATGTCATCTCTCAAACGGGGAAGTTTGTCTTCTTCGTGATTCACTCTCAGAATAATCGAAAGATCACAACCACATCTAGGGTCACTATGGCCGACATCTCTACATAACATAAGAAAGTAGATAAGGTCATGGAAGAATACTTGGATATCTTCTCATCACCTATCGGGGTTCCTCTGCACTGCCAGGTCAAGAACCCCATCGATCTGACCCCCATCGCATCGTTGCCCAATGGACCAGTCTATCACTGCTCTCTATTAGAGAATTAGGAGAACAAGTGATAGATCCAATAAATTATCCACAAGGGGCACATATGTCCTATCTCATAATCTTTTGGGAGCCGAATTGTGCTGGTATAGAAGAAAGATGGAACCTGGTGACTCTGCATTGATTATCAAGATCTAAATAAAATCACAGTGAGAAACTACTACCCAATTCCCCAAATCGATGACCTCCTTCATCAAATCATGGGGTCCAAATACTTATGTAATATTTATCTGAAGTCTGGCTACCACCAGGTCCCAATAGAACAGACAGATGTATTCAAGAACGCCTTCAAGTCAAAGAAAGGTTTTTTTGAATGGTTGGTCATGCCCTTTGGTTTGATAAATGCTCCAACAACATTCATGAGGATGATGGATGATATCATGTGACCATTAACCAATACATTTGTAGTGGTGTATCTGGATGAAATTCTCATTTACAACAAGACTTGGGTTGAACACTTGCAGTATATTCAACAGGTTCTACACGCCATACGACAACACAAGCTATATGCCAACTTGGAAAAATGCTCCT
>JZKD02S2362577.1:10107-30621 GCA_000966675.3 Picea glauca | reverse complement strand
TGTAACAGACGTCAGTACTATTGTTTTTTCTTTTTTTGTCCACCGGCATATGTAAAAAGGAAAACTTATTCAAGTAACAACAAAAGCCCGATTTTCAGCACGGCAGCCCCAGAACCCGCGATCCAAAAATTCAAATAATCCGCAGGACTGCTTGTCAATTTGTATATCGTGGAAGTGTCTATGCTATTTGTAGGCCACAAAACAATAGAAGCCCAATTTTCAGTCCAGCACCTCGACAACCCGAAAACCCATGTCAATTCTACACCAAACACTTCTCCAGGAACCTAGGTAACAGACGTTACTACTAATTTTTTTGTGTTTTTTTTCCACGATCGTATGTAAAACATATGTTAAGAATACTATTTTGTATACAATTCCCTTAAAATTCTAATAGTCCGCAAATCTGGTTGTCACTTTGTATATTGTGGAACTATTTTTTCCGCTTTTTGCCCACATACCCATGTACTTCAACTCCCTACCCACGTGTCTCCTGACTTTAACTTCAGCTTGCTAGAGGCAGCGCGCCATTACTCTGAGTGCACCCTGCTCTGCCTTCACATCCTTTCAACGGAACTCGCTGGGCCTTTACTCTGCGTGTGTGGCCATTTATGCAAACTCACTAGCTCCCCGACCTTTTCAATTGCTCCACCGGCTCCAAATGGCTCATTCTTTCTTGTTTTTTCTTCTCAGAGCTCCGCCTCCTACCCAGCCTTTCCATGCTCTGCTTTTGTCCTCTCCTGCTCTGTTGCTGACACATTTTCGCTCTCCCACTATCTCGAATATGCCCCGGCTACGAGGGAAGTCGAAACGCGGGTTGGCCTGCTAGCCAAACTGGCCCCGCCTGGTCATCTGTCCCCCACCTACTCCCTCACTGCTATTCTCCTCCTCTTCAGCCACCTCCTCCTCATCCCTAGCACAGTCCACTCAAATTCTCGCTTCTCTCCCACCCCTTGCTGCGTCCCTTGCCCTGGTGCAGAGCCTGGTGTTCGACCTGCGTCGAAACATGGATGACCTCTGGTTCCACCTAGAGGCCCTGGACAGCAAAGCATCTCAACTTCTGCAATTGCTCTCCGCGTTACAGGATGCTCATCACCTCCCACCAGAGGCAGGCCAAGCAGTAACAGCCCAACCAGCAACAACCTCTGCACCAGTGTTGGCACTGGAACAGAAGAAAGAGCACGTGCCATCACAAACGGACGACACCATGCAACTGAACCGGACACCAGTCGATGAGGAGCTGCCTCCTCCTGGCGACATGACATTTTCCGCCTTCTGCATGGCCCCGTCGCGGCACTACAGCCCATACCGGTCATCTGTCTATTGTTTTCCTCTGTTATTTTGTCATCTGCATGTCTACCTTTCATGCATTTGTCCATGGTTACTATAGTTATGTTGTCTACACTTTCCACAGTTGTAACGGCCACAGTTTTGAACTCTTTTTGCGTTAGTAACAGTCTACACTTCAGTTATGAAGCGGTTATGTTGGCTAAGCTGGTTTCCCCTCAGGGCAGCTCAGTTCATACAATGTTATAATATTCTATAAATTATTGTCTCATGTATATGACGGAATTGTTAAATGTATATCACGGAACTGTTTGGTGCAAAAAGTATATCACCGAACACCCTCGACATCAAAATCTTCATACAATGTTATAATATTGTATAAATTAATCAGTCTCATGTATATGATGGAATTGTTCGCTGCAAACTGTATATGACATAACTGTTAAATAAAATAAACCCGCTACTTCACCTACACACCACTCCGTAATTGTTGGGTTGCATTGGTTATGCACCAAACATTAATAATTTTTGATAAATTTCAAATAAAACTAATTCAGGAATACCATGTGTACTGCAACTTGCTACCCATGCGTTTACTCCGCATCTAGCCTGGCAGGGACTATGCTGCCATGCAACACTTGTTTTTAATTAGCAAAATTAGTATTGATATTTAATGAGCCCTAAAAATAAGAGGTCGCGCAATTGAAACACAATTGCAACCATTAGTCTACGTATAGGCCCAAAATATCCTCCCTCTACGTGGATTGAGGGCATTTGCATGTACCAGGCCACGAGATCGAAAGGTAAGTTGAATTTATTTCTTTGATCTTGTGTCCGTTTTGGTGTCAAAAACGGGAACAAGTTTGTGAATTCTACTGATAATTATATTTTCATTTCATTTTATAGAAGTTTCGATTTGTTTGTTTTTTAAAGTAACTTGTGATCATGAAAAAGAGGTAGGATAATATACCCACCATTAAAATTTTGTGTATATGCTTTTATCTTGGTTTGGTTTTGTTTGTTGTAGAGCCTTTTTTTATCCAAAAAAGGAAATACAGTTGAAACGGTATTCAATGAAAACAAGATGGTATTCAATCACAACAAGGATGATGTTTACCCATACTTAATTCTACTGCTAAATAGAGGTAGTCTCCTATTAGATTCTTGTGAACAACACTCTCTTCAAAATCGGTGTGCCTTTGTGACAGGGTAAGCAGTTTTTCCATCAATTTTTGTGTGTTCAATTCTACCGTTCAATGGAGGTATTCTCTTGTTAGATTCATGTGAACGTGACTCTCTTCAAAATAGATTTACCTTTGTGACAGGGTAAGCAGTTTTTTCATCAATTTTTTTTGTTCAATTCTACCGCTCAATGGAGGTATTCTCTTGTTAGATTCTTGTGAACAAGACTCTTTTTAAAATAAGGGTTGCATGGCAACTCAGTCCATGCCGAGTTAGTTGGGAAATACATGTTGAACAATGAAACTTAATATAACTAAATGCACAAGTAATGAATATTTTATAATGAACCGTAAGTTGAATGGAACTATAATATTCATAAATATAATATAAATATAATAAATATAATATAAATATAATAAATATATTATAAATATAATATAAATAATATATTAGATAATAAATATAGTATAAATATAATAATGCATAATAATAAATACATAGTACAACTTTGTATATTTAGATGTGGTGATTGGTGAAATTCATTGATTATGTAATTAATTCTACATATTGAAAGATGTGAATGGAGCAATAACACTTCAATTCTATCAACCAATTAGAAATGAAAAACACAAATATTTTTATTATATCCAAAAATATATATATTTGTTTTCTTATGTTAAACATTATATTGCATACACAAATTTATGGTAAAAAGCAAATTAATGTCACATCAAAAGCAAACTCATTATTATAGTCCCATGGCAAGGACTAATAAATCTATCTTGATAATAGGGTAAGCAATTTTTTCATCAATTTTTTTTTATTTGATTTATGTACCCGATATAATGCTAAATTTAAGTATTTTGTTGTTAGTGGATTGCTAAGTAATTGAACTCCTTAAAAGTAGTTCCACTAAAAAGTTGCATTTAGTGCTATCGCCTCATAATGCCAAAGATCATGACACATTGCTAAATGCAATACTCATTGACCCTTTTTGTCTTTTGTAGGAGTGTTTGACCCTTTTTGTCATTAGTGTATTGGTAACTTCCATAACCACATTTTAATTCTAAGGTTTTCGTTTGCGTTTGTTATAAAAAAAAATCAGTTTTTTTTACATGTCTTCTCTTGACTTATAAAACTTCTTTTGAAATAAGGAAACCAAATTGAATATATTTAATTTACTTAAATTAAATCCTACTAAACCTTTTTAAAGCATATTCACTATCGTTAAAGTTGTACTAAGATATGAGACGCAGGGAGAATGACAAGAAAAATGGCATGAATTCCACATGAATTATGCGCTCTTCGTTACTATCATGTTTCTTTATTACCACCAAAATGTAGGGGAATTTTAAGATTAAACGAATAAAATTCAAAATTGCATTAATTTTGTTTGAGTTACTGGGAATAACGATTTAGGAAAGATTCAAAGCTAAATCAGTTTTTACATTTATAGATTTTGATGTTAGAATCCCACAGGGTAGCATCTTATATGCATTAATACACTGCCAAGGACGACGCTGACAAAAGAGGTAGGTTTTTTTGCTGTGAATTTCTTCGAAGAATAATAAAAGTTTTGATCCATCATCTCGTAATGTTTGTTAGGAGGCATGTGAGTGTTTCACGCATGACAATCTTATAAAGTGCAACTGTATTCTGAAAAGCACGGTGTAAGTGAAATTATTAGCAAAAGTACATCTTTAATAATGGATTTCACTTATTTGTTCGAGATTGTAAACATTTATTTAATGGATTTTAATGAGTGGATTGGTTAAGAACAAGTGTTTCTTCTTAAAAGGTCATAAGTTCAAATCAAGAGGGGGTAGGGTATGTATACTTCTATGTGTTTCCTCATAAGAGGTCACAAGTTCAAATCCAGAGGGGATAGGGTATCTATATACTATGTGTTTCCTCATAAGAAGTCACAAGTTCAAATCCAGAGGGGGTAGGGTATGTATACCTCTATAGACTTAACCATGTGTCTCCTCATAAGAAGTCACAAGTTTAAATCCAAAAGGAGAGAAAAGTTTTCCATCTTCAACTATGTTGAATCTGCAATAAGCAAAACTACTCCTCCTCGTAAAAACCTTATACAGTGGATGCTCTCTTGTTATTGTCGCTAAAATTTTCATGCTCTACCTCCCTTCTTTTTGATATATGATCTTGGACTGGAAAGAAAAAACATAAATCCACATTGAGTTGCTGGAAAAATCATTGAAAGTTGATACTTTTATTTTATTAACAATAATAAATTACAATATTATTCAATTAATTTTATCAACATAAATTAATTTATAATGTTCTACTATCGTGCACGATGCCAGGTGGCACAGTATACGCACTCAGTCCAGCACAAATAGAGTTGTCCGTCGTGCGTTGGGTAAGTCTTAACATGCTGGGACGCCTTTTAACTATTCCAAGTGATTGCTACTAAGTGCAAATCCATCAATTTATGGTGTCATGACTTGCTATCTCATTTTTGAAGTTATAACACATTTACTGTAGTCATCTCTGCCACAACAAAAAAAGTGTTATGAAATCTCATTTTTTAAGTTATAACACATTTACTATAGTCATCTCTACTTGTAGTCTCCTTGTTATGTTTGATGAGCATCACAATATATTTTTAATGTTTGATGGTGTTGAATGTAATTACTGCTTTCAAGATTGGAAAGATGTCATGCTATTTTTTAGTCGGAGACTGTTAACAAATATTTTTTGATCTTTTATGTTTACTATATATGGAGAAACCCTAAACCCTGTACTGGAGAGTAATGCTGAACCAGAAGGGAATAGTGAAATTAGCTGAGAAACAAGTGGAAGTGTTAAATCCCAAATCAACAACTGAAATGGCAGAGATGTTCAGAGCTTTAAGTTCATCCGATGTTATGCTGGGAGTCTACGGTGCTGCTATTACACACTTTTTTGGTTTGATTTTGTTCGAAATCCAGTAAAGAATGGTTGAATTTATAGATTTGAGGGGTTAAGTTTGTATAATTGAATATTTTATAAAAAAATAATAAACTACATCCATTTATATATTTAAAAATGCAATTTAAACAACAACAAAAAAAAATAACTATTTTATCTAAATTTACATATCTCTATTTCAAAAACAAAACAAATAAAAATTGTTTGAACAGATTTTGCAGAATTCGTTTGAATAGACGAATTGATGACTAGACGAATTGATGACATGTAAGAAATAATATTGTTGTTAAATTCCCAGCTATTATGGCAATCTATTACACGTAAGGAACACAGAACCATTTTCATTGAGAGTACGTAGTTGCAGCTCTATCTTATTCATTGGCATATACAGTTAGAGGTCACATTGGTATGGACGTTTGGTAGCCGTGGGACAAGGGTTGTACAATCAGTGTTTGTTTTTTTGGAATTGGAAAAACAATTCAATTATAAAGGATTAGGTTAATTTGGGAGCCATTTTTTTAGAGTTATTTTTGTGATAGGTTTTTTTCAAAACACTTTAATAAGGTTTTGAAATGTATGGAATTTTTGATCTATGCAAAACTCCAGCTACTCATGAAAATATAGCATCATGGAAAATAGTGTTAAATGACATAAATTTCATTATATCAACCACCTTTAATTATGTGAATATGCAACTATAAAAATGGTTGACTATTCTTATAGTGTTATTTGATCATCAATAACCATTAATAACTTTTTTACCAAATTATAATGTTAGACCTAGTGAAATATTTTTCTCTACTCAAATTACTCAAATTATCTTTTAATGACTTTATTTTGCTATACATATTTTTTCTTTAAGAAAACACATGCATAAATATTTTGCCCAATATACATTAATTGTGCACTTTCACAACGGACCATGCTTCATTCAGGATTTGAACAACAAACTCAATTAACCTTCAAAAGAATACATAAGTTCATATGTTCAAGAAGTATACATAAGGTTCATATGTTAGAGAACGGGCAACGAACCATTCAAGCATATTTATGTTGGAGCATTTATGAGATATATTTCCTAGATTTTTATGAACTTTTTCCCTAATTTATGATCCTCGTTCTAAACATTTCTTCTTGTTTGAATTGGGACTTAAATCCTTGATATTTTTTTATTCTTATATAGCAAGAATTCTAAGGTATAGTTGTAGAGTTATAGTTTCTAAATGACCTAGGTTGGAGGAACCTAGATTTTGGTGATGAAGGTGCCTACAACAAATTAGGATTGTTTTGTAATTGTTGTTTTCCATTTGATAAATATATGAAAATTTCTCTTCTTTCCCCTCAAAAAAAGCTATGTTATTATCTATTTGATTAATGATTGTATGATTTGGAGGAGAAATTAATTGCCTAATATTAATTAAGATCAATTAATTACAAGTTTCTTTGTTTTATTGTCATTTATACTTATGTTTAAATGGTTTGAGGAAAGTTGTGCATTGTTTATGTGTAGATCTTTGAAGTAGTTTCAGAACATCGAAACATTTGAAATTCTATCAAGACTAATCACATAATACAACAAAATGAGCTAACAAACTACTCACATGTATTCTCCATTATCTATTTCTTATTTCTTTGACATAATCATTGAATTTGAAAGTTGAGTAATTTATCTTCTATACTCTTTGCCTTTTGCCATTGATTTTACTTGGTTTTACTCTAGTCAGTGGGGGAATTATTCTTGTCATGGACTAGAGATTCCATTAGGGGGAATCCATTAGTTTCTCCTCTATAAGGTTTCTTCTCTTACTTTCAACATTAAAAGGTTTGGTCAATTACTTGTGCTTTATTCTTGTTTGTTTGTCGTAAGAACCAAAATTTAGGAGTTTTTAAAGCTTTTTCTGTAGATTTTCACATTTTTTTGGGCTTCATACATGTCTCTTTTAAAAATAGAAGTGAACATATGCACTTCTTCGTCTATAAAAGTGTATGTATACATGTTTTCCCCTTAAATAAAAACATGTATACGACAGTCTTCTAGGTGTCTTCTTCTTTAACTCGTACTTGGTGGTATCTCGATTTGAGATCCAACTTGGTAAAGTACTTGGTATGTTGCAATTGATCTAACAAATCATCGATCTTGGGTAGAGGGTATCTATTCTTACAGTGGATTTTTTTCAAATCTTTGTAGTCAATGCACATTCTCCAAGCCCCATCCTTCTTGGATACTATGATGATAGGTGACCCACAAGGTGAAGTGCTTGGTTGAATTATTACCTTCTTCAGTAGTTCCTACAAATGTTCCTTCACTTCATTTGCTTCCACGACATATTGTTTTTATAGCTTCATTACAAAAACACATGAAAATTACCATTCATTCCAAACATACAAAGAGTAAATCAATAAAATGTTATAGAATTATAAACAAGGACCCCAACAAAACCATGGTAAAGAAACCTTGATAAAGAAACAATGAATGTGTTTAAACCATAAACTTAACTTATAATCAAAATCAATCATCCCAAAAGGATAAAGCTTGTCTTTTAATCAAAGCATGCAAAGACAAACTAATGGAATTTGATAAATTATAAATAAATGAATCATGACCATTGTGAATTAATAAGCACGAAACCATGACAACTTTAAGTTCCAACTTCTAAAATTGTGACAAAAATGTAGTGAAAACTAATGATGCTTATATTTAAAAATATATTAATAAATTTTTAAATAATAATAATATAATTTTAACATTTTATGAAGTAAAAATGTTAAATTAACATTTTTTCACATGAAAAATATTATATTAATATAGAATTTTATTTATTATTTATGACATAAGATTTTTTTCAAAACTTGATTATTTTAATTTACAAAATTATGTATATCAAATATATAATTTTTTTGAAAAAAAACACCCATTTAACTATTATAAATAAATGAACCACTACAATTTAAAATTCATAACCAAACTAATTTAAACCTATAATAAAAATGTAATGTCAAATTAGGCTTAAGCTAATTTTAACTCAAGAAACTTTTGATTGGCTACTATAAGGAGTAGATAGACTATTTGTTTTAAATAATAACAAAAAATTGAACAATGCCACTTTCCAGAGGTGGATTTGGACAATTATCTCCATATGTTATCCATAAATAAATACTCATTACAGTCCCAAGATATACCTCTAAGGAAATCCATGAATAAATTTGGTGATGGGAAATCTTGAAAACCATTCTCTCAATGAAAACTAGTGTGGCCACTCATCACAATATTATTGTCATCGCATCCACGATCGTCGAACTTTCCTTCGCCAAAACTACTCGGGTCTCCTCATCCCGATAGGAGAATCCATGTAAATGTGCATTTATGGAAGCCAAATTCAGTATATGCACATATACATAAGCCAACTTTCGTAAATGCGCATTTTGGCTTTCGTAAATGCACATTTACGAAAGTCGCCTTTTGTAAATGTGCATATACAGAAGTGTGCATATACGAAAGCCAACTTCCATAAATGCGCATATTCGGAAGCCAACTTTTGTAAATGCGCATTCATGGAAGTTGGATTTAGTATATGCGTATTTATAGAATGCGGCATATACGGAAGCCAACTTTCGTATATGTGCATTTACGGAAGCAACCTTCTGTAAATGCGCATATACGGAAGTGCGCATATACGGAAGCCAACTTTCGTAAATGTGCATATATGGAAGTTGACTTATGTATATGCGCGTATACGAAAGTTGACTTTCGTAATTGCGCATATATGGAAGTTGACTTACGTATGTGCACGTATACGGAAGCGTGCATATACAAAAACCAACTTCTGTAAATGCGCACATATGGAAGTTGGCTTCCATAGATGCGTGCTTCTGTATATGTACATACACGGAAGCCAACTTCCATAAATGTGCATTTACAGAAGTGTGCTTCTATAAATATTGACTTTCGTATATGCACGCATATGGAAGTTGGCTTCCGTATATGTGCGCATTTACAAAATTTGGTTTATGTATATGTGTGCTTCCATAAATGCACATATAAGGAAGTTGGATTACATATATGCGCGTATATGGAAGCGTGCATATACGGAATCCAACTTTCGTAAATGCGCATATATGGAAGTTGGCTTCTGTATATGTGCATATATGGAAGTCAACTTCTTTAAATGCACATTTATAGAAGTGTGCTTCTGTAAGTGCTTATATACAAAAGTTGGCTTCCATATATGCGCGTATACAGAAGTTCTTCGTAAATCTGCATATATGGAAGTTGGTTGGCTTCCATATATGCGCTTATACGGAATCCCTCATATACGGAAGCCAAATCCCATAAATGCACGTATATAGAATCCGACTTTCATAAATGTGCATTTGTAGAAGTTAGATTTAGTATATGTGCATATACAGAAGTGCGCATATATGAAAATCAATTTCCATAAATGCGCATTTACAGAAGTTGGCTTTTGTAAATGTGTGCTTATACGAAAACCAATGATCCAGATTTTATGAGCAGAATGAAGTGACTACAGATTATTAACATATGCTTAACACAAAATAACAGAGATACAGTAAAAATGGTTTTCTATTCAATAAGGAAATAAGATGAAACTGTAAAATGCAACGGAAACAAGCTTGTTGGAATGGTGGCGGCTTATCTCTGAGAAGAGATGTGACGGTTGTGCTCCTTCGCAAGAAGATGATTACAATGAGGCTCTGAAGGCCTTTTTACAATAAACAAGAATGCCAAAAACCCTAGACATCCAAAAACCTAACCCTAGAAGATGAAGTGTCAAAAGTCATGTGGGCCTCGTTTGGGTAAGTTAGTACATCAACTTCTCAGGGTCGTAACTTTTGCACACGATCTTCGTTTTAGGTGTATGATAGCCCGTTGGAAAGGTATCGTCGAGGAGATTCATTTTGGGGGAAATATTAAAGGAAACTTTATATTGCTCCCCGTTTTCCCAAAAAAACATCGTTTAGGGCCTCAAAACAGCCCCGGAAGTGAAAAACTGCTAAAAATAGTAAATTACCAAAATTGCCAGAAAATTGTTTTGAGCCAGTTGGAAAAGGTGGGTGGCCACCGATATCCACCTCGATAAATCCTCCATCCTTAGGAAGCAATGGTCTCCATTGCTTTGAGTTCCTCCATCAGATGAGGAAATTTCTGTTGAATTTGGCCCTGGGTGAGCCACTTGCCTTGGTGCAGGAGCTCCCCTGCTTTCACAACTTGATAAAGTTGGATCCTTTGTTGTCGAGTGCCCTTGATCTATGTGTCTACAATCTGATCATTGGATTCATGTTGTATGCAGTTGGGGTTGAGCTATGTTGGTGTCAATTGTTCTGCTACTTCTGAGGTGTCCAATAATGGTGGAAAATAAGGGCGAAGGAGATCCACGTTGAACACGGGGTGTGGGCCAAGGAAAGGAGGAATGTTGAGCTCAAAAGCATTATCCCCCACGGTCTTAGTGATGGTGTACGGCCCATAACGGAGTGGGCGAAGCTTCCGATGGGGTCCTATAAGGCATTCTTTCTGCAAGTGCAACCAAACTTTGTCGCCCACCTGAAACTTATGTGGCACCCGATGTTGATCATGGTGTTGCTTGTACTTGTCATTGGACTTCTGTAGGATATCCTGAACCTGTTGGCGGATGTGTTGGATCCACTCAATGAACCGGGTGGCTTTGTCAACTTCAGTTGGAGCAGGAGATGAGTCGATCGAGGTGACCGCAAGGGGAAGTGCAACATCTATGGGAGCCAATGGTTAGAATCCCAACCCCACCTGAAAGGGGTTGTGGCCGGTTGAGATATGCAGGGCTTGGTTGTAGCTATGTTGGACATAGGGAAGGATCTCATCCCATGTGCGAGGGTGCTTGGAATTATACATGCGAAGGATATGCACAATCATTCAATTTACAACCTCGGTTTGGCCATCTGTATGTGGGTGGAAGGTCGTGGATTTGATGAGCTTGGTGTCCAACAGTGACCAGAGGCTCGACCAGAATGTGCTAAGAAATCGACTGTCCCAATTGAGACAATGGTTTTTGGGAGTCCAAAATGTATCCAGACTCATTCAAAGAAGAGCTTGGCAGTGGCCTATGCTGTGATGCTCTTCTTGCAGGCAACCAGAATTGCCATCCTAGAAAAGTGATCAACAACCACAAAAACACAGTCATTTCCTCGCTTGGTGGATGAGAGGCCCAACATGTAGTCCATTGAGATGGATTCCCATGGCCTGTCAAGAGTAGGAAGAGGGGTGTACATGCCCTGTTTCTTAGTGGTCGTTTTGGCAATAGTGCAGGCAGTGCAGGACCTGATATACTTGTTGACCTCCTGTCGAAGTTTCAGCTAGTAGAAATTTTTATGTAGCATCGCCACTGTCTTTTCGATGCCGAAGTGTCCTGCCACCCGACTGTAGTGGGATTCCCAGATCAGCTTTGCTCGCTTGCTTGATGGAACACAAATATGGCCCAGACAACACAACAACCCATCCTGAAGATGGAAATTATCGACAACTACGTTTGCACCCAACATTTGGTAGGTGGTGGAAATTCTGGGTCTGTCTCATAGAGTTGGGGCCATCCTGAGGTCTCATGGTCGCAAGAGTCTAGCACCGTGGTGAGTTTCATGACTGGTGGTCTGCTGAGGCAATCAACGACGTGATTGGTGCTTTGTGTTTTATACTTGATGTTGAGGTGGAATTGCTGCAAGTATGTGGACCACTTTTGATGGTAGTCATTCTGCAATTTTCCTTATGTTTGCATGAACTGTAGTGGCTTATGATTAGTGTGGATGACTGTCTCCTTCCCAAGAATGTAATGTCTCCACTAGCAGCAGGCTTGCACAATGGATTACATTTCTTTGTCATAAGTAGGGTACTTACGGATAACATCTGATAGTGTCTCACTATGATAGGCCATGAGGTGGTTGTGCTGAGTGAGAACGGCGCTCACAACATAGTCTGAAGCATTTGTATCGATCTCAAAGGGTTGTTGCAGGTCTTGTACTGAAATTACTGGGGATGAGCACAAGCGTTGCTTCATATCATCGAACGCTTATTGTTGGGACTGGCCCCACGCAAATTTCGCCTTACCACCACCCCTAGTTATTTGGCTGAGGGCCTATGCAATATGGGAGAATCCCAACACGAACCTGTGGTAGAAATTGGCAAGGCCCAAGAAGCTCCAAAGCTTAGTGACTGTGATTGGGGCTGGCCAGTCATGGATGACTTGGATCTTGGTTGGATCCACATGTACGCCATGTTGATCAATGATGTAGCCCAGGTAATGGACCTTGTCCATGTCGAAGGAGCATTTTTTCCAAGTTGGCGTATAGCTTGTGTTGTCGCAGGGTGTGCAGAACCTGTTGAATATGATGCAAATGTTCAGCCCAAGTCTTGTTGTAAATGAGAATGTCATACAGATAGACCACTACAAAAGTATTGGTGAATGGTCACAGGATATCGTCCATCATCCTCATGAAAGTGGTTGGAGCATTTGTCAAACCAAAGGGCATGACCAACCATTCAAAAAGACCTTCCTTTGATTTGAAGGTGGTCTTCCATACATCTGTCTATTTTATCGGGACCTGGTGGTATCCAGACTTCAAATCAATCTTACTGAAGTATTTGGCCCTTGTGAGTTGATCAAGGAGGTCATCGATTCGAGGAATTGGGTATCGGTTTCTGACTATGATTTTATTCAAAGCCCGGTAATCAATGCAGAGTCGTCAGGTTCCATCTTTCATTTGTACCAGCATGATTGGGCTCTCGCAAGGTGATGAGATGGGACGGATGTGCCCCTTGTGGAGCAGTTCTTGGATCTGTCACTTGATCTCCTCATTCTTTAATAGAGAGCGACGATAAACTGGCCCATTGGGCAGCGGTGCGCCGAGGGTCAGATCGATGGGGTGCTTGACCTGACAGTGTAAAGGTACCCCGGTAGGTGAGGAGAAGATATCTGAGTATTCTTCCACGACCTTATCTACTTTCTTCTGATGTGTGGAGAGTTCAGTCGTAGAGACCCTAGATGTGGTTGTGATCTTTCGCTTATTCTGAGAGCAAATCATGAAGAAGACAAACTTCCCCATCTGAGAGATGACCTTCTTGCATTGCTTAGTAGAGATCAAGGAAATAACACTAGGTGGGACTACCTCAAGTATCCTGTACAATTTCCTATTCAAAGTAATAATAACACTACAATGCCTAGACTCATATACAGCATGATGTTTCCATAAATAAGGTTGGCCCAAAAGAACATCACAAACTTCAAGAGAAGCAACATCACACAATACCTCGTCTTTGAAGGGCTTGATGTCATACAACAGTGGGCATTATTGGCTGACGCGGAGATCGCTTCCTTGGCGGATCCATCCAATGGTGTAGTGTTGTGGGTGCGGAGTTGTCGGCAAGGCCAGCCACTTGACGACCTCTGCTGAGATGTGGTTTTTCTAGCTACTGATATCAACAATGTAGTGCAGCAAGGTGCCTTTTACCCACATCTATGAATGGAAGAGGCGTTCTCCTTCTTCTGGCTCGTCTGGTTCACGAAGTTGGAGCTTGGTGGTAGCAATGGTGGCACTGGGTTCCGCATCAATGATCTGCCTTCCCCTTTCTGGTTCTGGCTCAGAGTCAAAACTCGCATCTGATTCAGAGGCTTTCACTTTGGCCACCAACAACTGCTTTGAGCGACATTTAGCAGTGTTATGCCAAGGGATCTTATGGAAGTCGCACCACTTCACGGTATCTTTCTTTGTCTTTCTAGGGTCCTTCTTTGCTTACGGCTTGGACTGGTTGTCCTGATACTGTCCATCTTTGCTATGTCCTTTGTTCTGTGGGTTGGGGGTTCCCTTTCCTAGCTTTTGTTGTGAGGGGTTCCCAGGCCCAAATTGACGCGTCTTTTGTTTAAGCCTCTACTCGATTTTGACAGCATATCGGTAGGCCACGCCCAAGGATGAGATGTCCAAAAATTCCATTTCGGTCTGTATGTATCTATGCAGAGCATCGCAATACTTGAGCACCAGATGTCGCTTTGAATATTTGATACCCAGCTTGGTTCACAAGGTATGGAAGATATTTGTGAAATCTGGCACTGCTTGGTCTCTTTATTGCCGCAGTGTGGTCCATTTGGTAAACAAGTTGTCATAACTTTCGACAGGGTACTATTGTTCCTTAATAGCATCCCTGAAGGATTCCCAGGTGGTCGTGGTTGTAAATAATGAGGGTTTCTCTATTTCCTTTTGCTCACAGAAATTTTCCCACCAATCCTTGACATGGGGAACGACTTTGAGGAGCGCAAAAGTAATCTTTTCTCTATTCGAAAAGTTATGGACAGAAAAATACCCTTCTAGTAGATTCAACCACTTGTCTACAGCATCTGCGTCTATATGACCTTCAAATATAGGAATATCGAAGTTTATTTGTAGTTTGAAGGGGGCAGCGCCTCCGCTCGAAGAAGATGTGTCGCCTGTTGGTAGTCGCCGAAGGATTTGCGTGAAACTATCCATCATCTCATTCCCCTGTTGCGTGAGGGCTTCCTCAATCAATAGTTTGAAAGGATCTCTTGTCCAGTCATATTTATTTTCTCCTGACATGAGATTTCGCTTGGGCATGTGAGAGATTTTGTCCTCAAGAGAAACAAGCTCAAGACCCAACTCTTTGTACTCTGACCTCATTGGGGACATGCATTAAGACGACAAGGAGCAGACCGCTCCGATACGCTCTGATACCACTGATCCGGATTTTATGAGTAGAACGAAATGACTACAGATTATTAACAGGTGCTTAACACAAAATAACAGAGATACAGTAAAACTGGTTTTCTATTCAATAAGGAAATAAGTTGAAACTGTAAAATGCAGTGGAAACAAGTTTTTTGGAATGGTGGCAGCTTATCTCTGAGAAGAGATGTGACTGTTGTGCTCCTTCGCAAGAAGATGATTACAATAAGGCTCTGAAGGCCCTTTTACAATAAACAAGAATTCCAAAATCCCTAGACATCCAAAAACCTAACCCTAGGAGATGAAGCACCAAAAGTCATGTGGCCCCCGTTTGGGTAAGTTAGTACATCAACTTCTCGGGGTCGTAACTTTTGCATATGATCTTTGTTTTAGGCATATGATAACCTGTTGGAAAGGTGTCTTCGAGGAGATTCATTTTGGGGAAACATCAAAGGAATACTCTTTGCAGTTACAATATTTCAACATATGCATGCTTCCATATATGAGCATATACGTAAGCCATCTTCCATATATGCGCATCTACGAAAGTGCGCATATACGAAAGCCAACTTCTGTGTATGTGCATTTACGAAAACAACCTTCTGTATATGCACATTTACGAAAGTTGGTTTATGTATATGCGTGCTTCCGTAAATGCGCATATATGGAAGATGGCTTACGTATATGCTCATATATGGAAGCATGCATATGTTGAAATATTGTAACTGCAAATAGTATTCTATTTATTATTGAGTTATTATTCATTAGATCAATCCCCTTTTGTTGATTGATCATGTCGTGCATTGTAATTAACCAAATCCCCTTTTGTGGATTGGTCAAACCCTAAATATAATATGCAAATTGAGAAGTCATCCCCCAGGAAATTAAAGTGGTTTTAACCACTAAAAAGACAAGTCGGCCCTGCCCAGTGAAGAGACACCTTTCCAACACCTGTCAGTTTGTATAAATAAAGGAAGCAAGTGCCTCATTTGTTCACTCACTCATTCGCTCATCCAATGTGCAAGTTTGGTAACTGCAGTTGGGAAAAGAAGGAAGAGAGAGGCGCATTGCTCAGTGGTGGATATTCTTTAGTGTTTGATTTATTGTCTTGGCATTGTATTGGCTATCTATATTAAGGAATTTTTTGTTGGGTTTTCTCCCCCGTGAGGGTTTTCTAGGATAAATGTTGTGTATTTTGTGATTGTGTTTCTCTCGGTGATCCTATCTATGTTATGGTTATCTAGTAAATTGAAAAGAAAACTAAAAATAGCTCAAAACTTAACATGGTATCAGAGCTATATTGAAGAGAGCATCTTTCACTGGATAAAGAAAAACGTCATTGTTGTCGTACAAGAAAATTAGGGCTTTTTATTGAAGAGGAATACCATCCTAAAAACCATCTAGAAAGGTGTGCCCTAGCATAGGGAACTCTTTGGCACCTTCAGCGCACCTTTTCAGTGGATAGAACTCCCAGAAAGTGAAACTCTAGTTTTCACTTGTACTAGGAAACTAGAAAACCAGAAGTACCTGAAAACCAGGAAACCAGAACCAGTACTAGTCCAAAATTCCGCTAGTCAAGTTTGAAGGGGAAAAAATTGGATTTTCTGAAATCTAACTACATCAGGCTACTCGCCTCAGCCAAGCGCACCTCCTGGTAAGTTCAAAATTAAATTCTGAGCATTTTAAATTTTTAGTCATTTTCCTAGCTCAGGTAAAGATGTCTGCAAGCACTAAGCTCGTTGACAAGCTAGAAGGTGTGGAAAACTTACGTGTCTGGAAGTATAGGATTGCACTCATTCTTGAAGAGAATTACCTAGCAAGATTCATTAAAGAAGATGTACCAAAACCTACCGATGTTGCAGCTAAAGAAAAACACCAAAAGGACACAGTTAGGGCCAAGAGAATCATTGTAGATTTTGTTAAAGATCACTTGATTCCTCAAGTGGCTTCAAAGAAGAATCCAAAATAAATTTTTGATTCCCTAACCAGATTGTATGAAGGGAAGAACATCAATCGGAAGATGAATCTAAGAACTCAACTCAAAAGTACAAGGATGCATAAAGGAGAAACAATTCATGAATATTTCTCTAGACTATCACAATTCAAGGAACAACTAGAAGCAATTGGTGATACTCTAGATGAAGACGAACTTATAATGACAACCCTTAATGGTCTCACAAGACCCTGGGATGCATTCATCCAAACTATTTGTGCCACAAAGGAGAAATTAAACTTTGACAATCTTTGGGAAGAATGCGTTCAAGAAGAAGCAAGAGTAGCTAACCGAGAAGCATTATTATCAAGAGATGAAGATAAAGCCCTAGCTACTCATACTAAAGGAAGAAGGAAGAGGTCTTACTTCCAAAAAGAAACTCATCAACATAAGGAGTCTCACCCCCAAAACAAATTCATACATAAAGAATCTCACCCTCCAAGGAGATTCCAGAAGGGTCAAAGAAGAGAAAAAGATTTCTCATCCTACCAATGTTACCACTGTGAAAATATGGGACATATTGCTAAGAATTTTCCATCCAAATGAGAAGAATACAATAAGAGAAACAAGAGGCACCATGCCCATGCAATTGAAGATGAAGAGCCACCCACAAAGATGATAAAAGAACAGATTGAAGACTATGTCTTAATCCTTGCCCTCTTAGGATCAATGTCACCTAGTGAGGACACTTGGCTCATAGACAATGGTGCTTCCAAGCACATGACAGGTTAAAGAGACATTCTCTCTTGCCTTATAGAAAAGAAGTTTCCCTAGAAAGTTACACTTGGATATGATTATCAATAACCTATCAAAGGAGTTGGAGAATCAAATTACAAAATTGATTCAAGGACCCCAATGAAGATGAAGGATGTACTGTATGTACCAGGTTTGACAAAGAACTTACTTTCTATCTCATCTTTAGAGAAGAAAGGCTTCAGAGTTGCATTCATAGATGGAAAAGTTCTTATGTGGCCCAAAGGAAAAACCATAAAAGAAGCAATTGTTATTGGAAAAGAAGAAGGTGGCTTGTATAAGCTAAAAGGCCACTCAGAAGCAGCCTTGACTCATTCCATTGAGAATCCATGTGAACTTTGGCATAGAAGACTAGATCACATCAACTATGAGGAATTACCATATGTAAGCAAGGAAGTCACAGGTCTACCAGAATTCAAGGTTGACCACAAAGGTGTGTGCAACAAATGTGCACAAGGAAAGAACATCAAGAACCCTTTCCCAAAGAGAGACAGTAAAGTAGGAGTCCTAGAGATCATTCACTCATATGTATGTGGCCCAATGCCATCAACCTCCATCAATAGGTATGTATACTATGTATCTTTTATTGGTGACTATTCTCGCAAAACCTGGGTTTATATTTTGAAATCAAAAGATGAATTGTTCAGTAAATTCAAGGAATTCAAAGCCTTGATAGAGAATCTCTCTGAAAGAGAGATCAAGATACTCAGGTCAGATAATGGAGGAGAATACACCTCAAAAGAGTTTGTAAACTTTTGTAAATATGTTGGGATCAAGAGGGAGATCACCACTCCCTACAATCCTCAACAAAATGGTGTAGCATAAAGAAAGAACAGAACTATAATGGAAGCAGTGAATACTATGATCCATGATCAAGATCTTCCAATGCACTTATGGGTAGAAGCAGCAAAAACAACAATATATGTACAAAACAGATTGTCCCATAGTGCACTTAGGTTCAAGACACTTGAAGATATGTTCTCCGGAAAGAAGCCAGAAGTAAGTCATCTCAAAATATTTGGTTGTCCAGTATTTGTACACATTCCAAAAGAGAAGAGAACTAAGCTAGACCCTTCAAAAGTTGGCTTCCGTATATGTGTGCTTCCGTATATGCACATATATAGAAGCCAACTTCCGTAAATGTGCATTTACAGAAGTTAGATATAGTGTATGCGCATATACAGAAGCACGCATATACGAAAGTCAACTTTCAGATATATGCATTTATGAAAGTTGGCTTCTGTATATGCGCGCTTCCGTATGCATGCATATACGTAAGACAACTTTCATATATGCGCATTTATGGAAGCACCCTTCCGTAAATGTGCATTTACAAAAGTTGTCTTCTGAATGTGCGCATATACTGAATAAAACTTTCGTAAATGCGCATATACGGATGATGGCTTTCGTATATACGCATTTACGGAAGCTTCCGTATATGCAAATTTACGGAATCCAACTTCCATATATGTGCATATACGGAAACCAAATTTAGTATATGCGCATATACATAAGCCAACTTTCGTAAATGCGCATTTACATAATCCGCCTTTCATAAATGTGCATTTATGGAAGACGACTTCTCGTTGTGACATTTATAAGCAAGCTTATCGTAAAATTGAATATTAATGTCATTGCATAAAGAGAGACTTGAATCGTAATATGTTAAGAGCTTCAATATAAAACAATGTGATATGGTGGTAACTTAAAAGCAAATAATTAATTGCCATTAATTGAATATTAGTTGTGAGATTTAAAGAAAAATATATGTTATGTTTGAATTTGGTATTGAAGTTTACTTTGAATATATGTTATGTTAGGTACCATGCTAAGGGTGTTAGATACCCCTGATACCCAATTCTAAATTCCCCGAATATCTATATGTTTTTAATATATAAAAATATTGTTTTTACCCATATATCATAGAAAATACACTACTTTCATTTTTTTAATTTTAAACCCTCAATATGAACTCACATAATATAATATCATTGAATTAATGAATTCCTTAGAACTTACCCCTTAGTCCACTTATATTTCTTGCGCCAACTTCTGTAAATGTGCATATACGGAAGTTGGCTTCCGTATATACATGCTTTTGTATATATGCAGATATTAAAGCCAACTTCCATAAATGCGCATTTACATAAGTTGGCTTTAATATCTGCATATATACGAAATCATGTATATATGGAAGTTGGCTTCTGTATATACATGCTTGATCAGGGGATCAAAATTTGCTCAATTTTCAAAGTGCTCGGATTGAGATGAAAACAGTGCCATTGCGTCCGTCTCGTTTTCCTGATTCCGGCGGTATATTTATTTTCGCGAATGGAGTCTGTATGGAGGAGATATCGCGATTTTATCGTCGAGTCAAAAAGGTCAAATTTGGGGGTTGACTGTACCTGTCCGTACATTCCGTACGGCCACGTGGAGGGCCGTACCATCTTGCTGACGTGGCATATTTTCATTTGATGGTGGTTGACCAATAGAGTGTCGACATGTGTCTATTTGGATGAATTGTGTGAGGACACGTGGACCACTCCAAGGGCGCCACGTGTCGCTCATCTGTTAGGTATTGATTTCATATATAAAAGTTTATGGGGAGTCCGCGGGGTTCGACCCCGGGACCTTCCCCCTTTGTAAAGACTTAACAC
>JZKD02S2362577.1:0-10057 GCA_000966675.3 Picea glauca | reverse complement strand
AACCCACGATCCAAAAACTAGCTAAGTCAAGAACCCGCTCTTTTTAAGAAAACTAATTCGGGAACGTCATTGTTTTCATACTTATGTTCACCACCCTATGTAACAGACGTCAGTAATATTGTTTTTTCTTTTTTTGTCCACCGGCATATGTAAAAAGGAAAACTTATTCAGGTAACAACAAAAGCCCGATTTTCAGCACGGCAGCCCCAGAACCCGCGATCCAAAAATTCAAATAATCCGCAGGACCGCTTGTCAATTTGTATATCGTGGAAGTGTCTATGCTATTTGTAGGCCACAGAACAAAAGAAGCCCAATTTTCAGTTCAGCACCTCAACAACCCGAAAACCCATGTCAATTATGCACCAAACACTTCTCCAGGAACCTAGGTAACAGACGTTACTACTAATTTTTTTGTGTTTTTTTTCCACGATCGTATGTAAAACATATGTTAAGAATACTATTTTGTATACAATTCCCTTAAAATTCTAATAGTCCGCAAATCTGGTTGTCACTTTGTATATTGTGGAACTATTTTTTCCGCTTTTTGCCCACATACCCATGTACTTCAACTCCCTACCCACGTGTCTCCTGACTTTAACTTCAGCTTGCTAGAGGCAGCGCGCCATTACTCTGAGTGCACCCTGCTCTGCCTTCACATCCTTTCAACGGAACTCGCTGGGCCTTTACTCTGCGTGTGTGGCCATTTATGCAAACTCACTAGCTCCCCGACCTTTTCAATTGCTCCATAGAGCTTGGTTTGGAAGGATTGACAATTTCCGGACGAGCTTGGGCTTTACCAAGAGTAAAGTTGATTCTAACCTTTACTTCCAGGTTATGAATGATGAGCCTGTTATATTGTTGTTGTGTGTGGATGACTTATTCTTAATTGGAGAAAAAAATCCCATCATTCATTGTAAGAAGAAGCTTGCCACATAATTTGAGATGAAATACCTTGGCCTAAAGCACTATTTCTTAGGTCTTGAGTTCTGGCAAAGCCCAGAGAATATATTTCTTAACCAAGGGAAGTATGCAGCTGAAATACTGAAGAGATTCGATATATTGGAGTGAAAATCCATGAATACACCCATGGAAACAAAGTTGAAGCTCTTGGTTAACACTTCGTCAGAATTGATTGATGCTATGTTGTACAAATAGATCATTGGATCGTTGATGTATCTGACGAACACTAGGCCAGATATATGTTTGTTGTGAACACCTTGAGTTAATTTCCGGTAGATCCCAGACGTGTTCACCTGGTTGCTGCAAAACATGTGATGAGGTACCTTAAGGGTACATTAGATTGTGGTCTTAGTTATAATGGAGATCATGACTTCAGACTGAGTGGTTATACCGATTCAGATTGGGCTGGAAGTGTCTCTGATAGAAAGACCACTTCAGGATGTTGTTTCAGTCTGAGATCAACCATGATCTCATGGCAGAGTAGGAAGCAATCAAGCATTGCTCTCAGCACGGCAGAAGAAGAATACATTGTTGCATGTTCCGCCAATTGTGAATCCATATGGCTTGGGAAGTTGTTGACAGGTCTATTCGATCTAGAGATGGAAGCAACCGTGATTCTATGTGATAACCAGAGTTGCATAAAGATGACAGAGAACCTTGTGTTCCATGACAAGTCAAAACACATAGAGATCTGATATCATTACATCTGTGATATTGCAGAGAGGAGCCATAAAGCTCCAGTATGTTAGCACGGATGAATGGGTTGCAGATGTGTTGACCAAGCCTCTATCTCGTGTAAAGTTTGAGCACTTTCGAGATAAGCTTGGTGTAGTCTAAAAGGACCTCCCTCAAAAGGGGTAGTAGTGTTGTTGCCAGCCCAGTGCTGAAGATTTCCAACTTCGTGCTGATGTTGTTGAGATGCCAGCTTTATGTTGAAGATTTCCAGCTTCGTGTTGATGTTGTTGAGATGCCAGCTTCATGCTGAATATTTCCTGCTTCGTGCTGATGTTGTTGAGATGCCAACTTCATGCTGAAGATTTCCAACCTAGTGTTGATGTTGATGATGCTCCAGCCTTCGTGTTGTGATTTTGTTGTTGATGATGATGCTCCAGCCTTCGTGTTGTGATGTTGTTGTTGTTGATGTTGCATCAGCCTTGTGTTGTTATTGATGATGATGATGCATTAGTGTTATACTAATCCATGTTGATGCAGATGATGATGTCATTCTAGCTCCCTACTGTGAATGATGATATTGATGATGAAAAAAACTTCTAATGATTTATAGATATGTCAGCCAGTGTTCCAGATGTTGTTGATGTTGTTTCCCTCTCTCTCTCCTGATGATGTTGTAGGATACCCTTCTTGTTAAGGGGGAGTGTTGAAATATTGTAACTACAAAGAGAATTCTATTTATTATTGAGTTATTATTCATTAGATCAATCCCCTTTTGTGGATTGATCATGTCGGGCATTGTAATTGACTAAATCCCCTTTTGTGGATTGGTCAAACCCTAAATATAATATGCAAATTGAGAAGTCGGCCCCCGAGAAAATTAAAGTGGTTTTAACCACTAAGAAGATAAGTTGCCACTACCCAGTGAAGAGACACCATTCCAGCACCTGCCGGTTTGTATAAATAAAGGAAGCCAACGCCTCATTTGTTCACTCACTCATCCGCTCATCTAGTGCGCAAGTTTGGTAGCTCCAGCTGGGAGAAGAAGGAAGAGAGAGGCACATTGCTCAATGGTGGATATTCTCTAGTGTTTGATTTATTGTCTTGGCATTGTATTGGTTGTCTATATTAAGGAAGTTTTTGTTGGGTTTTCTCCCCCATGAGGGTTTCCCAGGATAAGTTGTGTATCTTGTGATTGTGTTTCTCTTAGTGATCCTATCTATGTTATGGTTATCTAGTAAATTGAAAAGAAACCTAATAATAACTCAAAACTTAACATCATATACGAAAGCCAACTTCTGTAAATGCACATATATGGAAGTTGGCTTTCATATATGCACATATATGGAAGCCAGCTTCCGTAAATGTGCATTTATAGAAGTGTGTTTTTGTAAATGCTCATATACAGAAGTTGGCTTCCGTATATGCGCATATATGGAAGTCATCCGTAAATGCGTATATACGGTAGTTGGCTTCCATATATGCGCTTATACGAAAGCGCTCATATATGAAAGACAACTCCCATAAATGCACATATATAGAAGCCAAATTACATAAATGCACATTTATGAAAGTTAGATTCAGTATATGCACATATACAGAAGCACGCATATACAGAAATCAATTTCCATAAATGCGCATTTACGAAAGTTGGCTTATTTACATACGCACTTATACGAAAACCAACTTTCGTATATGCCCATTTATGGAAGTTGGCTTCCGTATATGCGCATATACTGAATGTGCATATACGAAAGCCAACTTCCATATATGTGCATTTACGAAAGCATCCTTCTATAAATGCGCATTTACTGAAGTTGGCTTTCGCATATGCGTGCTTCCGTATATGCGCATATACTGTTTCCAACTTCTGTAAATGCACATATACGGAAGTGCTCTGTAAATGCACATATACAGAAGTTGGCTTCCGTATATGCGCTTATACAGAAGCGCTCATATATGAAATCCAACTCCCATAAATGCACATATATAGAAGCCAACTTTCGTAAATGCGCATTTATGGAAGTTAGATTTAATATATGCACATATACGAAAGTGCTCTGTAAATGCACATATACAGAAGTTGGCTTCTGTATATGAGCTTATACATAAGCACTCGTTACGGAAGCCAAATCCCATAAATGCACATATATAGAAGCCAAATTTCGTAAATGCGTATTTACGGAAGTAAGATTTAGTATATGCACATATACAAAAGCGCGCATATACGGAAGTCAATTTTCGTAAATGCGCATATACGAAAGTTGGCTTCTGTATATATGTGCATATACGAAATCCAACTTCTGTAAATGCGCATTTATAGAAGTGTGGTTCTGTAAATGCTCATGTACAGAAGTTGTCTTTCGTATATGGTGTATACGGAAGTGCTCTGTAAATGCGCATATACGATAGTTGGCTTCTGTATATATGATTATACGGAAGCGCTCATATACGGAAGCCAAATCCCACAAATGCACATATATAAAAGCCAACTTTCATAAATGTGCATTTATGGAAGTTAGATTCAGTATATGCACATATACGGAAGCGCGCATATACAGAAATTAATTTCCATAAATGTGCATTTACAGAAGTTGGATTCTATACATGAGCGCTTATACGAAAGCCAACTTCTATATATGCCCATTTATGGAATTTGGCTTCTGTATATGCGTGTTTATGTATATGGGCATATACTAAATGTGCATATATGGAAGCCAACATCCGTATATGCACATTTACAAAAGCACCCTTCCGTAAATGCACATTTACTAAAGTTGGCTTTCGTATATGCGCGCTTTTGTATATGCACATATACTATATCCAACTTCTGTATATGCACTTATACGGAAGCGCTCATATACAGAAGCCAACTCCCATAAATGCACATATATAGAAGCCAACTTTCGTAAATGTGCATTTGTGGAAGTTAGATTCAGTATATGTGTATATTCGGAAGCGCGCATATATGAAATCCAACTTCCCTATATGTGCATTTATGGAAGTTGTCTTTCGTATATTCGCACTTCCGTAAGCACACATATACAGAAGCCGACTTCCGTAAATGTGCATATACGAAAGCCAACTTCCGTAAATGCCCATTTACGAAAGTTTTATTTAGTATGTGCACATATACAGAAGCGCGCATATACGAAAGTCAATTTCCATAAATGCGCATTTACGGAAGTTGGCTTCCATATATGCGCGCTTACACGCATATATGGAAGCCAACTCCTATAAATGCACATATATAGAAGCCAACTTCTGTAAATGCGCATTTATGAAATTTGGATTCAGTATATGCGCATATTCAAAAGTGCGCATATACGGAAACCAACTTCAGTAAATGTGCATTTATGGAAGGGTGCTTTCGTAAATGCGCATATACAGAAGTTGGCTTTCGTAAATGCATATTCATGGAAGTTAACTTCTGTATATGTGCGTATATGGAAGTGCACATATACAAATGCCAACTTCCATAAATGCACATATACAAAAGCCAACTTCCGTAAATGCACATTTATGGAAGTTGGATTCACTATATGCGCATATTCGGAAGTGTGCATATATAGAAACCAACTTCAGTAAATGTGCATTTATGGAAGGGTGCTTTCGTAAATGTGCATATATGAAAGTTGGATTCCGTAAATGCACATTTATGGAAGTTGACTTATGTATATGTGCGTATACAGAAGCATACATATACGAAAGCCAACTTCCATAAATGTGTATATACGGAAGCTTCCATAAATGCACATATACGGATGCCAACTTCCATAAATGTGCATATACAGAAGCTTCTATAAATGCACATATACGGAAGCCAACTTCCGTATATGTGCATTTATGAAATTTTTATTCAATATATGCGCATATACGAAAGCACGCATATATGAAAGTCAATTTTCGTAAATGAGCTTTTAAGGAAGTTGGCTTCCATGTATGCGTGCTTCGATAAATGCGCGCATATACGAAAGTCAATTTTTGTAAATGCACATTTACGAAAGTTGGCTTCCATATATGTGTGCTTTCGTAAATGTGTGCATATACAAAATCCAACTTCCATATATGAGCATTTATGGAAGTTGGCTTCTATATATGCATGCTTTCATATATGCATGCATATACGAAAGCCAACTTCCATATATGCACATTTATGAAAGTTGGCTTATGTATATGCACGCTTCCATATATGTGCATATACAAAATCCAACTTTCATAAATGCGCATTTACGAAAACACCCTTTCGTAAATGTGCATTTATAAAAGTTGGCTTCCGTATATGTGTGCTTCCGTATATGCACATATATAGAAGCCAACTTCCGTAAATGTGCATTTACAGAAGTTGGATACAGTATATGCACATATACGGAAGCACGCATATACGAAAGTCAACTTTCATATATATGAATTTATGGAAGTTGGCTTCCGTATATGCGTGCTTCCGTATGCATGCATATACATAAGACAACTTTCATATATGCGCATTTACAGAAGCACCCTTCCATAAATGTGCATTTACAAAAGTTGGCTTCTGTATGTGCGCATATACTGAATAAAACTTTCGTAAATCCGTATATACAGATGATGGCTTCTGTATATGCGCATTTACGGAAGCTTCCGTATATGCAAATTTACGGAATCCAACTTCCATATATGTGCATATACGGAAGCCAACTTTAGTGTATGCACATATACATAAGCCAACTTTCGTAAATGCGCATTTACAGAATCCACCTTTCATAAATGTGCATTTATGGAAGACAGCTTCTCGTTGTGACATTTATAAGCAAGCTTATCGTAAAATTGAATATTAATGTTATTGCATAAAGAGAGACTTGAATCGTAATATGTTAAGAGCTTCAATATAAAACAATGTGATATAGTGGTAACTTAAAAGCAAATAATTAATTGCCATTAATTGAATATTAGTTGTGAGATTTAAAGAAAAATATATGTTATGTTTGAATTTGGTATTGAAGTTTACTTTGAATATATGTTATGTTAGGTACCATGCTAAGGGTGTTAGATACCCCTGATACCCAATTCTAAATTCCCCGAATATCTATATGTTTTTAATATATTAAAATATTGTTTTTACCCATATATCATAGAAAATACACTACTTTCATTTTTTTAATTTTAAACCCTCAATATGAACTCACATAATATAATATCATTGAATTAATGAATCCCTTATAACTTACCCCTTAGTCCACTTATATTTTTTGCGCCAACTTACGTAAATGTGCATATACGGAAGTTGGCTTCCATATATACATGCTTTCGTATATATGCAGATATTAAAGCCAACTTCCATAAATGTGCATTTACAGAAGTTGTCTTTAATATCTGCATATATACGAAAGTTGGCTTCTGTATATACATGCTTTTGTATATATGCAGATATTAAAGCCAACTTCCATAAATGCGCATTTACAGAAGTTGCTAGTTTCCATAAAAACTTGTGTGCTTCTGTATATACGCAGATATTGAATCCAACTTCTATAAATGCACATTTACGAAAGTTAGTTTCTCGTTGCGACATTGATAAGCAAGCTTATCGTAAAATTGAATGTTAATGTTATCGCATAAAGAGAGATTGGAATTGTAATATGTCAAGAGGTTCAATATAAAGCAATGCGATATAGTGGTAATTTAAAAGTAAAATATTAATTGTCATCAACTGAATATTAGTTGTGAGATTTGAAGAAAAATATATGTTATATTTGAATTTGGTATGGAAGTTTACTTTGAAGAGTATGTCACATGGACAAATATGAAGAGTAATAATTTTATAAGATTGACATCGATATCTTTAATATTCGAACAAACACGTTGAAAGTGCCTCCCTATCACAAACATGTTGAAAATGTTAGAGAAATGCTTTCAACTTAGACAAACAATAATGGCATAATAAAAAAAATTAATTCCCAAAAATTATGAGATTAAAGATCAGTAGAATTCATGTATGAATACAACATTTTTATTCATGCCTTATAAAATAATCTTTGAAAGTTTTTTCTTCTCCATAACTCTTGGTAAAAAAAAACATAAATAAAGAAAATGATATAACATGGAGGAGAAAAAATTCAATACCCTAAATTATGACCTCAAATATCAACATAATTCATCAATCAAGACAACATATTTTTTCCTCCCATATAGATTATGTAGGAAGCAAAACTAAATGCATTATTACAAAAAAAAAATCTTTGAACAATTACAATTACTTATAACATATGAATAACATGAGACATTGCAACATATTGAGAGCAGAAATATAGTATGATGGGGACATAATGTATTGTTGACATGTATACAAGAAAAAGGAATTTTATATCAATAATACTATGACAATTAACCAGTAATAAAGTATCAAAAAGCCAACAGTTTTAAAAATCTCGTAAATGCTAAACATAACGTAACTTATTCCAAAGTACAGCCATACTTATGACAAATACAACACCAATTCACATCTACATGAACTTGACGACCCCTTTTCCTTTCAAGCCATTTTCTTCTTAACTTCCTATCGGCTTCCCTGTCAGAAACATGTTGTAACTCACAGACCACTACCTTCAACTCAGTTAAACAATGAAGCGTCTCATCAAAAATGTGTGTTAGAGTTTCATTTCTCCTACTAATCATATCTTCAATGCCGGTAAGAAACTATTGTAGAGCAATAATATCATGTATCACTGAAATGAACTTTGACACACTTTCATTGTCCATAACCGTATGTTCAAAAAATCAATAAACAAAATATATATATTTAGTATGGATGAGAAAAAAAAGAAAAGCATAACAAAACATTCATTCTCAGAAATTATGAGTACAACACTTATATTGATCCATTTTAAAAAAAATGTTGAAATAAAAATTAAATGACAAAAAAACAAGTCTTTTTTTAAGGGAATGTTTAAAACTATGAAAACAAAAGTAGAAAGATATAAGATCAGTAGAATTCATGTATGAATACAACATTTTTATTTTGTCTTATCAAATAATCTTTGAAAATTCTTTGTTCTGGGTAACTCTTTGTCAAAAAAACATAAATAAATGAAATGATATAGTCTGGAGGAGAAAAAATATAAAAACAGAAGGAAAATAATTCTTTCAACATATTTCATCAATGAAGACAAAACTAAATGCATTATAAAAAAATGTATTCTTTGAATAATAACAATTGCTTGCCAATAGCCTCGGATGGGGTGACACGTCGAGTATACTGGACACCTGGAACGGAGTCGGGCCTGGCCTTAAATGCGGTAGGCCGACCCCCATCCCCTCAACATTAAGGAAGGGAGCCGGCCCCAACAGCCATTCTCACGACAAGGGACCTCTCCCTTGCATGAGAATTCCAGTGCTGCAAGCATTCAAGATGAGGGAGTTAATGGAGGAGGACGTCTTGTCGCTCCATCCGCTTTTGAATAGCCCGCGCCATGGATTCATCCAGTTCGTTTTTGCCCTGCACCACCTCTGCAGTTGTGAGCTCTGGTGCAATCACCAGACCACCCTCTGCACTTTTTCAATCTGAATTTTCACTTTGATGTCGCGAGAAAGAGGGAAGTCGCATCGTGGCTCTGCATGGTATACCCTTGCTGCCCAAAAAAGAGGCTGCAAAGGATGGAACAAGCGCTTTCGATGGCTCGGACCCAACTCGCGCACAGAGCAAATGTGGCCAGAACGCCTCCCATGGCATATGTGGAGGAGGTCTTCTCGAAAGATCCAATTCAGGTTCCTCCAAAGCATCTCCTCTTCACTGTGCCCGATAACTGGCAGCCACCAAGCCACTTTCTGGAGGAAGACATCATGGTCGTCATTGAGAAGTAGCAAGGGAGCGACACAGGAGCAGAGAAATTCAATGAGTTCACCACCTGCTACATAGAGGAGGAGATATCGAAAGAACTGGACTCTTAAAAGGCCGCACTCGCAGCTAGACACACCTCGGACAAAGGCATGGAGAGCAGTGAGGATGAAGGAGCAGGCATGGAGCAGCAAAGGCAAGCAACCCCAAACAAAGTCGAGGAGAACAGGCCGAGAGGCACTACGAGGGAGGGTGGAAAGTTCCTCTCGCCACCTCCCATCTCATCCATGCAGGAACAGTGGTGTGTCCCGCCACCTTTTTTCCACCCGGAGCACATGGAATTGTTGTTTAATCTGCAGGGCTAGATGGAGGACCAAGTCCACCATGTCATCCTCATGAGCCAATGACTGGATATGCTTTACGACGTTGTTAAGCCCTAATATTGGCTCATTACCCCTTAATTGGGGCATATTATAGTAGTAATGTTATTTTATTTATGACGGCTTTAGGCCATTAGTTGTAATTATACCTCCTAGTCTCCTATATATACCGAGGAGACATTTTCATTTTGAATCATCTTGTACTTGAACATTTAAGTGGGGTAAAAGGAGGTTT
>JZKD02S2362566.1:1867-30622 GCA_000966675.3 Picea glauca | reverse complement strand
AAATTGTACTTGATACTGATTCACCCCTCTCTTAGTATCAACAATTGGTATCAGAGCGGGTTACCTTCAGTACAATTTAACCATTGGAAGGAAGATCGTAAGAAGAAATGGAAGAAAAAATTCCAAATGGGATTCCACCATTTGATGGAAGAAATTTTGAATACTGGAGTAATAGAATGGAAACTTACTTGAAATCTCTTGGGGCAGATATTTGGTTCTCAGTTGCTTCAGGATACAATGCATTGAAGAAACCAAAGATTGTAGCTCAGAAGGAAGAAAAAAGGAACAACAAATTGACAATAGATACCATCCTAGATGGATTGACAGATTCAATGAAGTCCAAGGTGGGATCATGTGCATCATCAAAAGAGATTTGGGACAATATACAAGACCTTTATGTAAGGGAAGACGCAGAATAAGAAGAAGAAGAAGAAGCTGAAGAAAATTACAACATCTTAGATTTCAAAGAAGAAAATAGAGGTCAGTTCTTTTTCTTTAATTGTGAAGGAGTAGGTCATGTTGAATTTGAATGTCCTCATCCAAGGATTGAAAGAAATGATACTAAAGAATAAAATTCCAATGAAGAAGAAGAAAATCATGAAGAAAAAATTATTCAACAAGAAAATGAGAATATTAACAAATTGAAGCACGTTGAGATTGAAAATAGCAAGCTCAAAGACACACAAAGAAAACTAAGAAGTGAATTGGGTATTTTTGAAAAGAAAGTTGTAATATTTAAGAAACAATTAGAAGACTTTCATAAAATAAGAGAAGAAACCATTTCCTTGAAAACTTTACTCGAAGAAGAAAGANCTAGCACCTCCTTACTTTGGTGACATAGACTCAGTATTAATGGATGTGTTGTATATATCCTGAACTTCTTCAGGCTTCCTTGTTTTACTAGGTCTAGGTGTATCCTGCACAGCTTCCAGACTATCTACATTGGAAAAATATGCACAGTTGGATCACAATGGTCATGACCCTCCATTAACTCATGTTTGATCCATTATGGCATGGCCTGATGGTATGATGATGCCTCTTTATTGCTTTTCTTCCCATTCAGAGTGGAAATCGAATGGATATATTGGTCCAATGACTATGTTGCTTCGTCATGGTGAAGTACTCTATGTCATTGTTTTGAGGTCTCGATGAAGCTCCAATTCTACAATTTTTCTTTTTGTGAGGTATATTTTAGAACCTCCTATAACCTTTCAGTATTATCCCTTAACTTTCTTAACTTTCTAGTGTTCTTTCTAGTGGGCTTCGTCTCGGTAATTCTTTTATCATTTTGAGTCTTTTCTTCTTCGGTCTTAGTTACTTCGCACTGTTGAAATTTTTTTATAGGGTTCTTGTGTGATACTTCTTCCTTGTCTGGGATACATAATTCAATATTTTGGGGATCCTCTAGTGTTCTCTTAGCCTCAACATCTGAGTTTCTAGTATTAACTATCTACGATCTGCTCTTCTGTTCCTCAATCAAGTGTGTGATCCTTTTGGTCATAAAGTATTTTAACTCTTACTTCTTCTGTTCCATAACTTCTTCTTCCTTCTTTCGTTTGGCTTGATCTCTATCAATCCAAGGTTTTTCTATTAGCATGGTAAATGGGGCTCTGTCTTCAACAAATTTAATAATCTCAAAGTCCTCTTCTGTTGAAGCTCCATTGACAGTCATAGGTATTCGAGTGAGCCTTCCACCTAGCTTCATTAGCTTTCCTCTGAATAAACTTATTCCTCCTAGGGAAGGGATCATAGCAGGCCTTCCTATAGCATCCCAGGTTCTTTCTGGCATAATATTCATCCATTTTTCTTCATCTAGGACACAATCAATGTTGAAGTCCCCTATTCTTGCTTCGATGCATTCCTTCTCTTTGAAGATATCTGATAAGATGACATGTCGCTGGTCATTCAGGGTCTCTTTCATTTGTATCAATACCTTATTTGATTCTTGCTGGGGTTCTGCCTTTTCTGGATCTGCCTTAGGGTTTCCTTGATTCAAATTCATTCCTTCAAGATTAGCGATCATTCTAGGGAAATCCAACACTTCATGGTCCATGGCTTTTCAAAAAAGACAACTAGGTATTTTTCCAGGGCATTCCTTAGCAAGAGGTCCTAGTTTTTTTCAACTGTAATAGAGGTTTAATCCTCACTTTCTGTTAAATTATCCCCAACCTTTTTTGTACTGCGCACTAGGATCATGGGAGCGAACCTGCAACAAATTATTTCTAGGATACTACATCCATTTAATAGTCCAAAGATTCTTTCTATGGATAGGTATAACATATCTTTCATTATTATTATCAGATCTATTCATATCACATCTTCTTTCATATATTAACACCCTAGCTTTCGAACTAGGACAAAACCTATCAGATATACCTAGAACCATACTCTAGAAACAAAACAAATTCCACCTTTTCTTACTTTTACAGAGCACAAATATTTTATATCTAAGAAATTTTAACTATTCTTAACTTTAACATAGAACAAATCTTATAGATATTACCTCTTTCAATTAAAACTTTTCGCTTTTACCTTTCTTGGAACACAAATCTTTCAGATCCTTCTTCTTTTCTACAGATCCGACCTCCTTTCTTTCAAGGCTGTCCTTCTCTCTTCAGATCAAGCTTCTTTCTCTCATATATAACCTTCTTTCTTTAGTACAAATATTTACATATGAAGTAGAATACTGCACACTAGGGCATAGAGCTTTCACAGTTTCAGGATGAATCTTTGTACAAAGATTTCTCTTTCTTAGTTCCTAGCAATCATAGTTTTAGGTCAATCCCAGCATTAGAACCATTTGTTGGCACAGGGGCACACCTAGGGTTCAACGCTCGAGAGCGCACCAACAAAGCCCTAACTACTGGCCCTTTCAACAACACCTGTGAAGCAGATGAAGTCTCACCCAATGTAGAGGAAGGGGTGGTTGCAAGACTCAAGTGTCTGCAACCTTAGCTGAGACACATATCTGTGATTATATTGCTTACAAGGTACTTAGCATATATCATTCATCAATATTCAACCCTTATTATACTTTGCAGATAGCACAAAGAATCACAACATTCACTTAGATCTAAGGTATTTCAACACTTAGCAACAATAAAACATATTAGATCCAGTAGATCAACACTAAGCATCTTCATACATGTCAGATCTAACATTCACACACCTCTAGAAGCACAAAGCATAAGTAGATCTATCTAAGCATATCAAAGCACTTAGCAAAAGAAGGTATAAACACATCAAGTCGAACCACAAAGAATAACACATAGATTTATGTGGTTCACCCCCACCCTGGGGCTATGCCCACCAACTCTTCTTCTCTATTATTGTCTTCAATTAGTTACAATCACAGACCCACCAAAACCCTACTGCACACAGGACAAAAGATCTACGTACATCGCTAGATCCTTCTTCTTTGAGTTACAACACAAAGCCTTTTCCAACTTCCTACAATGACTTGCACTTAGCCCTGCAAGCCTCTTCCAGTCATGCACAAAGCACTTACAAAATCTATTAGCATTTAGCTTACATCACATAGATGTCGATCTTAGATTACTAATTTCTTGCCTATCCTTCTATTTTTACATACAAAAGCGACCTAAGCGTGGGTAAACCAACGGGCCAACATCCCTTTCCCATTACATATTCCCAAAAACCCAAAATGGACCCAAAAGTGGGCCGAGATACCATGATCTCTGCTCCGTCTTGTGCTCCTCCTTCAACAGTTGTTGAAGTCCCAAAATAGGTTAATATGACCAAGAAACTCCCAAAACTTGGTCAAGGGCCAACATATGTCCTCCTTGTATTTTACCTACGCCGAAGGGGATCTACTATCTCTCAAACCTTTATGAGAAAAACTTATGCAAACCAAAACTACCTTCTGCCTTCTACCGATGAAGATCGACACTCAACGACTGGTGTTTTCCAAATGGTTCCTTTGCTTAATTGAATTCTTTTTGACATTGAACCTGAGCGTGTTAGGTGCAATGTTTGGTTGTCGATTCTTAATTCAGGTGTCATGCATTTTAGTCACGGGGTTTCATAAGTTAAAACAAACCTGAATAGGTGACGAGAATCATGAAAATAAACAAAGACAAAACATTTCCCAAAATGAAATTGAGTCAGACAGTGCCAAAAACAAGTGGTACCCAAAAAATGACAAAATTTGATAAGTATTTTTGTTTTTGGGTGTGTTGAGTGCTCAACATAACCCTCCTAAGCTCTTAATTCCTTTTTCTTTGTTACTCCTTCTGTACATGGATTCTATGCATTCTACCTCTCTTGAGATTTAAGAACATAGGATCATTGTTGATCCTATCATGATCAACAATGATCACGAATTGCTTCTACCCCAAGGTGATGTTCCTTTTTCTCTGTTTACTGTACATGTTTGACTCATGTTTCCATCAATGAAAACACACAATCAATAATGCCAACAATCTCCCCATTTGGCATTGAGGGCAACATATCTGTAAAAAAAATACTTTTTCTCCCCCTATCACTGATCTTAGTTTCAAGTTGGAGGATTGAAATTTTAATTATACCAAATACTAATGCCAAATTTGTTTTATTGTTTTTCTCCCCCTTTGACATCAATGAAAAAGAGTTAATTTTATTTATTTATTTTTACTTCTTTTCTCCCCCTATGAATGTGCCAACTGTTATCTATATATCTTGGATTTTGTGTTCAAATAGGAAGTCTTATTGATACCATTTTTTTTTAGTGATCAATTCTTTTAAACATAATCCAATGACTTCCTCATTTAATGAAAAAATTAAATACTCCCCTTGAGTTTTTACTGTTTCATAGGGTTTTACTATTTTTTCATTTGTCCTAAAGGACAAGGGTGTGAATCTTACTGATCTTCTTGATCTATTTCTTTATTCTTATTTACATTCTAACCTTTCACAAGAATACCATTTATTGAAACCAATTAATATAATTTACATTCTTCAACCAATTTAATATCTTATTCACATACCTTCAATTCTGCAGAAACCAACCTCAACTTTTGTCCCTTAGAAATAAAATTGAATTCGTCCTTTGATCTGTTGTTTTTACTACTACCTCAAATACTTAAAACATGCTTTAGTTTGTCATGATACTTAGTCTATAATCCTCTTCTAACCAGGCTGATGCACTCCTTATTATTAATCATGTTTTCCCTTCCTTTTATTCATATTTTCTGTTGAGGGGAAATTTAGTAGTTCATGAAAATAACATTGGAAAAATTCCAAGATTTTCATTGCTCAATTATTTTGGTTGATATGCTATTGAATATTCATCATTATCATCATTATTCTGTGTAAGTGAAACTTCTTCATTTTCTTCTTTGGGATTTTCTATTTTCATTTTTCTTTTATTGGTTAATGTACTCTTGATCTACATGATATCATCAGGATATGCTATTGTGTCATATTCTTCTTTAGGATCTCTCCTTTATTGAGTTTGATCCATTTCATATTCAAATATATGGATTTCACATTCCTTATTAGGAACTTTACCCATCATTTTCTCGTTATCAATTTCTTCATGTTTAGGTGCCAGATCTTTTTTCTTTCTTTATATTATATATTTTCTTCTCCATACCTTTTCATGAGATATTTTATTTGTAGGATATTTATTTTATAGATTTGTTCTTTGAGATTTGTCATTTCTTCTTTTCTTCCAACCTTCATTAGATTTTCTTCCTGACTTTATATGAATTATTTCTCATGGATTGACTTCTTGATTTTCTTCATTTTTGGGGCTTTGTGACCAAACCTATCACAGTTTTAGCATCTGATTGTATGGAAAAGATTTATTGTGTGGAAAAATAATTGCATCTCCAACATATCATTAAGTTATTAGACCCTCCTGAATTTTTCTTTTCAGAACTCTTGCATTCCAATGCTTTGTGACCAAAGTTATTACAATAAAAGAAATAATCGTTGAAGATTTTTCCATACTTGAGTCTGTTGTGACATGAGAAGTTTGTCTTTTGATATGTTTCTTTTTTTTTAATTTTATAGCATCCTTCCTTGAAAAAGTTCATGGTTTTTTCTAGGTTTGTGACTGTACCTGTTTATTTTGAGGAGTATGATCCTTTATCGTGGTTTGAATGGTGCTCCATTTTCCACCTTCTTCTTTCTTATTGTATCCAAGACTAGTTTTTTCATCAATTGGTCTTTGATTGTTTCCGATCCTATGTAGGATAGTTGAGTTGTTATGGAATTTCACAGTTTCTTTTTTCTTTTCATTCTTCTTTTTGAGGTTGATAACTTTCATTTCCAACATGTGACATGTTTCTTCCTTTTTAGTCAATTGAATCTTCAAGGATTCTTCTTTTTCCTTAGCTTCTTCCAGTAGAGTCTTTAGATTGATGACCATTTGTTCTGTATCATCCAAGACTTATGTGCAGTTGTTATTTTTTTCATATGTATTCAAATCTTCTATATCTTTTGTTAGATCGACAACTTCATTCTTCAATATTTTGATTTCTTCCTTGTTTTCTAGCTGAATCCTTTTTAGTTTGATGGCTTCCAATTCCAACCTGTGGCATTATTCTTCCTGTTTAGTTAATTGGATTTTATATGCTTCTTCATTTTTCTTAGATTCTTCAATTTGAGTAATTAGATTTGAATTAGTACTTGAATTTATCTTTTTGACGTTAATAATTTCCAATTCCAACACGTGACATGATTATTCCATTTTAGTTAATTGGATATTTTGGGCTTCTTCATTTTTCTTAGCTTCTTCAAATTGAGTTTTTAGACAGATGACCATTTATTTTTTCTCTTATAGTACTTCTTTTCTTTTATTGTCATGTGTCCTCAATTCTTCTATTTCTTCTATTAGATTAGCAACTTCAGTCTTCAATCTTTTGATTTCTTCTTCTTTGTCTTCTAGTTGAATCTTTTGTTCGTGCTCTTCATGGTTAGATTCATCTAACTATTGTAGTAGCAACATATCTTTCTTTTGAAGTTTCTCCAAATCTTCAAAAGTGCAAATAATTGTGTATTCAAACTGGTCAATATATAGACCATTTTCTGGTTCCATACTAATCACTTCAAATTTAGTTATAACATCAGTCTTAAAATCTAATAGTTTTTCTTTATTGAATATTGAGGTATTCATCAATTCCTTGATTTAGCAGTATTCTATGTTGATGACTGGGGTTTGCATCAGTTCTTTGATGAAATTGTCCTCTTATGTGTTTTGTTCTTTATTCTAATAAGAATTCTCTTTATCTATATTTTGTTCTTCAATCTGATTTGATTTCTCCATTTCTGAGTTTTGTTTTTTAATCTGATTCGGTTTCTCTATTTTTTTGTTTTGTTCTATAAACTGATTGGAATTATCCATTTCTTTGTTTTGTTCTTTATTTTGATAAGAATTATCTATCTGGATCCATAGCACTTTAGCAGAGGTGAAATGTCCCATATTTTCTTTGACTTGGTCTAACAGTCCATTCTCAATTTACTTTAATGTTATTGAATTATTTTTCTTTTCTTCTTTTGTAGTTTTGGATTTGTTCTTTGAGGCAGTGGAGTAGCAATGTTTAGATACTACTAAATCCAAAACACCATATCCTCTTGACTTCATATACCATTTCATTCCTTCCCTCCATGAAGAGTAGTCTGTTCCATCAAATAAGGGGAGTTCATTTGTGGAGAGAGCCATTTTTCCATCCATTTATTCAGAATCTACCTTCTAGTGTTGAAACTATGCTAAATGTATCAACTCTAATACCAATTTTTGAAACACTCACTGACACTAAGAGGGGTGGGTGAATCAATGTATGGTACTTTTGACTCTTTTTCACACTTTCATAGATTAACTGGATTAACTGAATAAGATATATGTAGCTCAATCAATTATTCACAAAAATGTGTAATACAAACTGTATGAAGTAGATAAAATATCTATCTTTTATTTATTTAGCTTGAATGAATACAAATAAAATCAATCCTTTAATATCTTCAAATTCAACTAAATATGAGAGATCCAACTCTCTGATACAAGACCCATCTTGTACAAGCACCAACCTGATAGAATGAACTTCCATTCAATCCATTATATATATATAATCCACCAAGACACACTTAGATTAACCACCACTTCTGATTTATATAGTATTTCAATAGGTATAGTATTGAAACATTGTGTGTATTTGACATGAACCATTGCACCTCTTCATTTAATTCTAACATAAATGATATGTTCCTTTTATTCATTAATTATTGTGTAATTTTCTCAATTTAATTAGAACACTAATCTTGAATCAAATTTTGTCCTCATGAGTTGATCACAAATATGGATCAACTCACTATATCATTCCCGTGATTTTGCTGCATTCCTAAGTTTTCCAACATATCATATTCAAGATTTTACTTTCTCTATGTATTGTTATGGTGTTAATCTCTATCAAATTACTCTACAGGGCTTAATGTATTTAGAGAATTGAATTTTGTATGAGGTGCTTCTTTCAACCCAATGTTCAAATGACCATGGGATCAAAACCACGGGCTTATTCATTTAAGATTTTTTCCTAGCACTTATTCTTTCATCCTTATTTCTCTCTCATGAGATAAGAACCCATGACCAAATGCAAGTCCTAAAAGGCACTAATCCGACGATTTCAACATTTTCCATGAGAATAAAACACATCAATGATCAAGACTTAATATGTGGTTGAGTAGATGCTTTTTGTTCACTCCAGGACTTCGATGATTCGTGAGTTCAGACTTCGCAGTCTTCCAATTCACCCAAATCAAATTCTGTCAGAGTGCGTATCAACACTTCTCTACTTAATAACCTTCACATGTTCAGGAGCTAGGACTGCGGGCTTAGGAAAAATATAGCTTTCAATTTCTGGGTATTAGGCTATTCATGACTCTGGGACTCTGGATTACTCGAACTCTGAAGTAGTTCAATCCCTCCAGAGGTTTGACCTACTGAATAAGTCATAAAGCTATGGTCACCACTTGCTGTCAGTTAACTCCTCATGCTCACTCTATTCATCCACTGTGCTTGATCAACGATTGAGAATTCTCACGAAGTGGATCAACGTTTAACGTTACTTCACGATTCCAACCTTGGATTATTAGTTGATAAAAGGAAGCTTAGATATCCCTAAATTTAGTAATCCCAAAGTGACATGGCTTATTGACGTCAATATTGACATGACACTGGTTGAGTGGCTACCACGTGTCACCTAGATTTGTGTCTTTCATATACCTAAAGTGCCAACTAGACCTTGAAACTTGTCACCATATGATTGGGCCACGTGTCCTTGTTGACGTGGATCTCCTAAATTATCATATGTTTTTCTCCTTTGGATCATTAATCTATATCAGATGGTCTAGTTTTCACCTGAATTATTGATCCAACAACCCTCATTAACTTTGGGACTTTGAGGCTTTGGCCTTTGGGTAAAATTACATGTTTCAAACTCCTTTTCACCGAAGTGGTCAGCCTCGAAGTTGACCACCATTGGACCCGCCTATCCTCATCCAATGGTCAACATGATTTTCCCAGATCTAATGGCTCTCATTCACCTTAGGACTTTGGGGATTCGGCCTTCAGGTGGAATTGCATGTTTAAGAGTCTTTTTAGTTGAAGTGGTCCACGCTGAAGTTGATCACTATTGGACCTGCCTATCCTCATCCAACGGTCACCATGCATTTCCCAGATCTAATGGATTTTATTTACTTCGGGACTTTGGGGGTTTCAATACTTTGTGTCTTATGGAGTCTTCTTATCCTATCCTTACACTTGGTTGTATATGATGATTAGGATATATCACTAACTTATCTAATAGTTGAGAGCTCAATTGAATTTCCTCCACAAAATATGACGAATCTTATTTAAGATCTCTCAATCTATGATTATGGATTGATCCGACTGTCCATAATGATACTTCTCCAGATTTGACGATTAATATTTAATCCTTCCCAGTCTCTAACTTCACCTCGANAGCTCTTAATTCCTTTTTCTTTGTTACTCCTTCTGTACATGGATTCTATGCATTCTACCTCTCTTGAGATTTAAGAACATAGGATCATTGTTGATCCTATCATGATCAACAATGATCACGAATTGCTTCTACCCCAAGGTGATGTTCCTTTTTCTCTGTTTACTGTACATGTTTGACTCATGTTTCCATCAATGAAAACACACAATCAATAATGCCAACAATCTCCCCATTTGGCATTGAGGGCAACATATCTGTAAAAAAAATACTTTTTCTCCCCCTATCACTGATCTTAGTTTCAAGTTGGAGGATTGAAATTTTAATTATACCAAATACTAATGCCAAATTTGTTTTATTGTTTTTCTCCCCCTTTGACATCAATGAAAAAGAGTTAATTTTATTTATTTATTTTTACTTCTTTTCTCCCCCTATGAATGTGCCAACTGTTATCTATATATCTTGGATTTTGTGTTCAAATAGGAAGTCTTATTGATACCATTTTTTTTTAGTGATCAATTCTTTTAAACATAATCCAATGACTTCCTCATTTAATGAAAAAATTAAATACTCCCCTTGAGTTTTTACTGTTTCATAGGGTTTTACTATTTTTTCATTTGTCCTAAAGGACAAGGGTGTGAATCTTACTGATCTTCTTGATCTATTTCTTTATTCTTATTTACATTCTAACCTTTCACAAGAATACCATTTATTGAAACCAATTAATATAATTTACATTCTTCAACCAATTTAATATCTTATTCACATACCTTCAATTCTGCAGAAACCAACCTCAACTTTTGTCCCTTAGAAATAAAATTGAATTCGTCCTTTGATCTGTTGTTTTTACTACTACCTCAAATACTTAAAACATGCTTTAGTTTGTCATGATACTTAGTCTATAATCCTCTTCTAACCAGGCTGATGCACTCCTTATTATTAATCATGTTTTCCCTTCCTTTTATTCATATTTTCTGTTGAGGGGAAATTTAGTAGTTCATGAAAATAACATTGGAAAAATTCCAAGATTTTCATTGCTCAATTATTTTGGTTGATATGCTATTGAATATTCATCATTATCATCATTATTCTGTGTAAGTGAAACTTCTTCATTTTCTTCTTTGGGATTTTCTATTTTCATTTTTCTTTTATTGGTTAATGTACTCTTGATCTACATGATATCATCAGGATATGCTATTGTGTCATATTCTTCTTTAGGATCTCTCCTTTATTGAGTTTGATCCATTTCATATTCAAATATATGGATTTCACATTCCTTATTAGGAACTTTACCCATCATTTTCTCGTTATCAATTTCTTCATGTTTAGGTGCCAGATCTTTTTTCTTTCTTTATATTATATATTTTCTTCTCCATACCTTTTCATGAGATATTTTATTTGTAGGATATTTATTTTATAGATTTGTTCTTTGAGATTTGTCATTTCTTCTTTTCTTCCAACCTTCATTAGATTTTCTTCCTGACTTTATATGAATTATTTCTCATGGATTGACTTCTTGATTTTCTTCATTTTTGGGGCTTTGTGACCAAACCTATCACAGTTTTAGCATCTGATTGTATGGAAAAGATTTATTGTGTGGAAAAATAATTGCATCTCCAACATATCATTAAGTTATTAGACCCTCCTGAATTTTTCTTTTCAGAACTCTTGCATTCCAATGCTTTGTGACCAAAGTTATTACAATAAAAGAAATAATCGTTGAAGATTTTTCCATACTTGAGTCTGTTGTGACATGAGAAGTTTGTCTTTTGATATGTTTCTTTTTTTTTAATTTTATAGCATCCTTCCTTGAAAAAGTTCATGGTTTTTTCTAGGTTTGTGACTGTACCTGTTTATTTTGAGGAGTATGATCCTTTATCGTGGTTTGAATGGTGCTCCATTTTCCACCTTCTTCTTTCTTATTGTATCCAAGACTAGTTTTTTCATCAATTGGTCTTTGATTGTTTCCGATCCTATGTAGGATAGTTGAGTTGTTATGGAATTTCACAGTTTCTTTTTTCTTTTCATTCTTCTTTTTGAGGTTGATAACTTTCATTTCCAACATGTGACATGTTTCTTCCTTTTTAGTCAATTGAATCTTCAAGGATTCTTCTTTTTCCTTAGCTTCTTCCAGTAGAGTCTTTAGATTGATGACCATTTGTTCTGTATCATCCAAGACTTATGTGCAGTTGTTATTTTTTTCATATGTATTCAAATCTTCTATATCTTTTGTTAGATCGACAACTTCATTCTTCAATATTTTGATTTCTTCCTTGTTTTCTAGCTGAATCCTTTTTAGTTTGATGGCTTCCAATTCCAACCTGTGGCATTATTCTTCCTGTTTAGTTAATTGGATTTTATATGCTTCTTCATTTTTCTTAGATTCTTCAATTTGAGTAATTAGATTTGAATTAGTACTTGAATTTATCTTTTTGACGTTAATAATTTCCAATTCCAACACGTGACATGATTATTCCATTTTAGTTAATTGGATATTTTGGGCTTCTTCATTTTTCTTAGCTTCTTCAAATTGAGTTTTTAGACAGATGACCATTTATTTTTTCTCTTATAGTACTTCTTTTCTTTTATTGTCATGTGTCCTCAATTCTTCTATTTCTTCTATTAGATTAGCAACTTCAGTCTTCAATCTTTTGATTTCTTCTTCTTTGTCTTCTAGTTGAATCTTTTGTTCGTGCTCTTCATGGTTAGATTCATCTAACTATTGTAGTAGCAACATATCTTTCTTTTGAAGTTTCTCCAAATCTTCAAAAGTGCAAATAATTGTGTATTCAAACTGGTCAATATATAGACCATTTTCTGGTTCCATACTAATCACTTCAAATTTAGTTATAACATCAGTCTTAAAATCTAATAGTTTTTCTTTATTGAATATTGAGGTATTCATCAATTCCTTGATTTAGCAGTATTCTATGTTGATGACTGGGGTTTGCATCAGTTCTTTGATGAAATTGTCCTCTTATGTGTTTTGTTCTTTATTCTAATAAGAATTCTCTTTATCTATATTTTGTTCTTCAATCTGATTTGATTTCTCCATTTCTGAGTTTTGTTTTTTAATCTGATTCGGTTTCTCTATTTTTTTGTTTTGTTCTATAAACTGATTGGAATTATCCATTTCTTTGTTTTGTTCTTTATTTTGATAAGAATTATCTATCTGGATCCATAGCACTTTAGCAGAGGTGAAATGTCCCATATTTTCTTTGACTTGGTCTAACAGTCCATTCTCAATTTACTTTAATGTTATTGAATTATTTTTCTTTTCTTCTTTTGTAGTTTTGGATTTGTTCTTTGAGGCAGTGGAGTAGCAATGTTTAGATACTACTAAATCCAAAACACCATATCCTCTTGACTTCATATACCATTTCATTCCTTCCCTCCATGAAGAGTAGTCTGTTCCATCAAATAAGGGGAGTTCATTTGTGGAGAGAGCCATTTTTCCATCCATTTATTCAGAATCTACCTTCTAGTGTTGAAACTATGCTAAATGTATCAACTCTAATACCAATTTTTGAAACACTCACTGACACTAAGAGGGGTGGGTGAATCAATGTATGGTACTTTTGACTCTTTTTCACACTTTCATAGATTAACTGGATTAACTGAATAAGATATATGTAGCTCAATCAATTATTCACAAAAATGTGTAATACAAACTGTATGAAGTAGATAAAATATCTATCTTTTATTTATTTAGCTTGAATGAATACAAATAAAATCAATCCTTTAATATCTTCAAATTCAACTAAATATGAGAGATCCAACTCTCTGATACAAGACCCATCTTGTACAAGCACCAACCTGATAGAATGAACTTCCATTCAATCCATTATATATATATAATCCACCAAGACACACTTAGATTAACCACCACTTCTGATTTATATAGTATTTCAATAGGTATAGTATTGAAACATTGTGTGTATTTGACATGAACCATTGCACCTCTTCATTTAATTCTAACATAAATGATATGTTCCTTTTATTCATTAATTATTGTGTAATTTTCTCAATTTAATTAGAACACTAATCTTGAATCAAATTTTGTCCTCATGAGTTGATCACAAATATGGATCAACTCACTATATCATTCCCGTGATTTTGCTGCATTCCTAAGTTTTCCAACATATCATATTCAAGATTTTACTTTCTCTATGTATTGTTATGGTGTTAATCTCTATCAAATTACTCTACAGGGCTTAATGTATTTAGAGAATTGAATTTTGTATGAGGTGCTTCTTTCAACCCAATGTTCAAATGACCATGGGATCAAAACCACGGGCTTATTCATTTAAGATTTTTTCCTAGCACTTATTCTTTCATCCTTATTTCTCTCTCATGAGATAAGAACCCATGACCAAATGCAAGTCCTAAAAGGCACTAATCCGACGATTTCAACATTTTCCATGAGAATAAAACACATCAATGATCAAGACTTAATATGTGGTTGAGTAGATGCTTTTTGTTCACTCCAGGACTTCGATGATTCGTGAGTTCAGACTTCGCAGTCTTCCAATTCACCCAAATCAAATTCTGTCAGAGTGCGTATCAACACTTCTCTACTTAATAACCTTCACATGTTCAGGAGCTAGGACTGCGGGCTTAGGAAAAATATAGCTTTCAATTTCTGGGTATTAGGCTATTCGTGACTCTGGGACTCTGGATTACTCGAACTCTGAAGTAGTTCAATCCCTCCAGAGGTTTGACCTACTGAATAAGTCATAAAGCTACGGTCACCACTTGCTGTCAGTTAACTCCTCATGCTCACTCTATTCATCCAATGTGCTTGATCAACGATTGAGAATTCTCACGAAGTGGATCAACGTTTAACGTTACTTCATGATTCCAACCTTGGATTATTAGTTGATAAAAGGAAGCTTAGATATCCCTGAATTTAGTAATCCCAGAGTGACATGGCTTGTTGACGTCAATATTGACATGACACTGGTTGAGTGGCTGCCACGTGTCACCTAGATTTGTGTCTTTCATATACCTAAAGTGCCAACTAGACCTTGACACTTGTCACCATATGATTGGGCGATGTGTCCTTGTTGACGTTGATCTCCTAAATTATCATATGTTTTTCTCCTTTGGATCATTAATCTATATCAGATGGTCTAGTTTTCACCTGAATTATTGATCCAACAACCCTCATTAACTTTGGGACTTCGAGGCTCTGGCCTTTGGGTAAAATTACATGTTTCAAACTCCTTTTCACCGAAGTGGTCATCCTCGAAGTTGACCACCATTGGACCCGCCTATCCTCATCCAATGGTCAACATGCTTTTCCCAGATCTGATGGCTCTCATTCACCTTAGGACTTTGGGGATTCGGCCTTCGGGTGGAATTGCATGTTTAAGACTCTTTTTAGCTGAAGTGGTCCACGCTGAAGTTGATCACTATTGGACCTGCCTATCCTCATCCAACGGTCACCATGCATTTCCCAGATCTAATGGCTTTTATTTACTTCGGGACTTTGGGGGTTTCAATACTTTGTGTCTTATGGAGTCTTCTTATCCTGTCCTTACACTTGATTGTATATGATGATTAGGATAGATCACTAACTTATCTAATAGTTGAGAGCTCAATTGAATTTCCTCCACAAAATATGACGACTCTTATTTAAGATCTCTCAATCTATGATTATGGATTGATCCGACTGTCCATAATGATACTTCTCCAGATTTGACGATTAATATTTAATCCTTCCCAGTCTCTAACTTCACCTCGATCTGATGGTTTTAGGGAATTTTATGGTGTTTTATTGAGAGTTGACATATTTTTCGACTGTAAAATTTTTTCCTTATGATTCTTGAAGGGTTTCAGTTCTCTTCTCTCTGATATGTTCATCGCTATTTCTCCTGAGCTTTTAATAATTGTTTTGTCATTCTTTTATTCACTTATATTTAGTCACTAACCCTCATAAGCTCTTAAGTCCATGTGCTTTGGTAATCCTTTTGTACATGGATTCGATGCATTCTACCTCTCTTGAGATTTAGGAACATAGGATCAGTTTTGATCATATCGTGATCAATAGTGATCACAAATTTCTTCTACCCCAAGGTGATCTACCTATGCCCCAAGGTGATCTTCCTTTTTCTCTATTTATTATACATGTTTGACTCATTTTTCCATCAATGGAAAAACAAAATCAATAATTCCAACAGAGTAGCAGGTGTAGTGTACCCATCTTCTACATATTGCTAGATATCACGACCCAGGGACATTATATAGCCTTTCATCCTCACACTCTAAACTGAATAATCATTCTCTTTGAACAAAGGTGCTATGGTGGGAGACATTCCTTCTTTCCTATCCATTGGATTATACAGAATCTACCTTCCAGTTATTAGACTGTTCTGAAGGCACCTGCTCTTATACCAATTATTGGAAATGTAGTTCAATACTGAGAGGGGGCAGGGGTGAATCAATATTGATAAATTTTATCAATTTTTAAATAATTATTTATTAACTTTATTGATCAACAAGAAACTTCAATAAATAAAATTAATACGTATAAACTTAAACTACAAATTACAAGTTTTATATGAAGATTGATTTAGAGCACCAACTTTAGGAGACAGAAATCCCCTTGTTCAGGGCACCAACCCTAGGAAGCTCCAACTACCCCTTTGTTTCCGGGCTCCAACCTTAGGAAACACTAACTCCCTTGTTTTAGGGTACCAACCCTAGGAAGCACCAACTCCCTTGTTTTAGGGTACCAACCCCAATAAGAATCAACTCCATTTTTTAAAACTTTATTTAGAAAATGATACTAATCCTTCCTTTCTCCTCCCTTCCACCCTCACTTCATAAGTATCTTCGTATTTCTTCCTTGAAATCTGCACTTGCTTATGATCTTATGATGTAGACCAAAAGGACACTTTTCTTTCACCATACCTTTATGGTTATATAGTATTCCAATAGGTATGAAATTGAACCATTGTGTCTTTTTAATAATGAAACGTTGCACCTCTTCATTTAATTAACACAAATGGTAAATGTTTGTTTATTAATTGATTTTCAAACACCAAATTAGACAATGATTTTTGTACGACAATTATCGAGTGATGAAAATGAATTTTAAAATTCTACGACATGGGTTTTGTGCAGAACATGCCCGATTATATCCCAAATAACTTGTTTCCAAAGAAAATGTGTGAGGTGGATGGTATGGATGATTATTTGAAGGAAAATTGTTCAGATTTATTGTTGCGACCTCCTTCTAAACTTGCCAAATGATGCATCGATTTCAGCAACAGAGATTTGGTCACAAATCCACATGATCGATAATTATGAACGAGAGCTATGTCCTTTTTTCTTATCCTCTTAAGAACCTATTCTTCATGTGCTTACTCCATGTAACCCAGCGTTGTGACCACATGAAAAATATGACGCTTAATATCCAAGTTTCTTACACTCTGGCTCTTCATTGCCCATGTGATCATAACTTGTCACTGGGGACTGGAACTAAGACCTCTGGACTTTGGCCTTCGGGCAATTATCCCTTTACAATACTTCAACTCTCCTAGAGTTTGATGTACTGAAGTGGTCATAAAGTAATGCTAACTACTTACTTTTAGTTGAAAATTCCCCCTTACACTATCCTTCCACTAATTTAATCCAACGGTTATGACTTAATAAAGTGTTGAGGTGGACGATATTTATGTATTTCAGAACTTTGGTACTCCGAAAATCTAGGAATTTGTGGCTTACCATTTCCTTCCTTTATACTCGATCGGACGAACCAGAATTCACTTGAAATTCCTCCTTGATCCGAAAGTTGGTGGGATTTCGAGGCTTTGACACTTCAGGACTATGGGAATCTGTGGCTTACCCTATACTTCCACTATACTCAATCAGATGACTGAGAATTCACTTGAAGTTCTTCCTTGATTTGACAGTTAGCGGGATTTCAGAGCTTTCACAACTTCACGATTTCATGCCTTTTCCTTGTCTCCAATAATATCTAAAGTGGAAAATTTCTGGAGTCCTGAAGATTTCTATCTCTTGATTGGATTTGATCAACGAATGAAAATCAATCAGTTCGATCTGAAGGCTTTGGTTATACTTGAAATATAGATATGATGGTTTTAATCTTTCCCGGTCTAACAATTGGGACTTATCTTTCTCAGTTTTTGTCTCTACCTCAATATAATAGTTGATCTTACTCCCAATATGGATCTAACAAATGTAATAATCCCAACTTTAATTAAGATCTCTTCACTGTTTACAAATAGAAACTTTTGTTGGTTTTGTGGGAATTTTGATCCCAATAGAGATTCCTTTGTAGCACTCCTCCCTTATGAGATTTTTGATTTGTGATCTGTTTTCCATAGTTGACATCAATGACAACTGATCTTCCAACATAATGTTCTTCGATTAAGTTGGGGTATGTTACACAATAGGTCATACATAAACATTTTGATGAAATCACCTTGGCCAAAAACTTTCAAAAGCGATAGCTAGTATTATTGTGGAACAAAGCCAAGGAAAAAATATCTCTCCATACAAAGTTTGAAGCATTGTGGGTTGGTCCATACATTATTGAAAAAATTCTTGGATAAAAAAATTAACATCTAAAATATATGAAAGGGACATTGCAAATGTTGCTAGTCAATGGGAAACATCTCAAAAATGTATACTCTTGAAAATTTCCATTCTCATTATGTACATAGTTTTATTTTCCCTGTACATATTTTTCAATCTATTTATTCATACTAAATCCATACCAAATGGTTGAGATTTTGAATTCTTAGTAACCCAAAGGGGGTTTCTATCTCATAGTTGGAGCTAGTTGTTGATCCTAAAATATGCTTAGTCATTTATAAATCTCTCTCTTGTATATCTCATTCCTGTACTTAGACATTTTTGCACATTCTCGTGGGTTCATGAGTCTTGTTATAACTTTTTCCTCTTATAAAGTGCTCCATTGTGTTATTCCATAACCATAATGCACCAATACTTAGTTTATTTTGAAGTATTTTTCATATTCACTATGTATTCACTTGCAAATCCAAAATTATGTCATCAGCAAAATGCACTGCCTTGTTTATCCATCCTCATTTCTTACTATACTTGGAAATTTTTCTAATTTTCACCACGAGTTGAGTTTAGTCATTCATCTCATTTGATTATCCTGATAACTAGTCCATCCGTCCACTTCATGATACTTGGTTATTTCTTGAGATTTCATTTCTCTTTTGACACTTCAATACTGAGCCAATTCAACCTTTATTGCGGGAGCGAAGATGATATCACAATTTTTAAGAAATAGTTTTTATTGCCCACCATCTATCCACTTTGTGATACTTAGTCATTTTTTGATATTTTACTGTAGGTCCAAGGATTTAGACTTACTCCATTATTTCTTCTTATACTTTTGTTTCTCTGTCACTTCACGATGAATCCTCATTTATTCTTGTCACACTCTCCAAGTAATATTAAATGTAATTTCTACAGGAAATACCAAGTGGTTAAGTATCAAATGGTTATTATTAATGGTGACTTTCTTGAGACTATTCTCAACAAATTCAAATTAAAGTCTCCCTAATCATCCTTTCAAAAAATTATCTTCAAGGTATATTATGTAAAAATATCTGCTATGATATTAACATTCCAAAATACTATACATGATCCGCCAAATCCTTAAGCATGACAACCAAAAGGAAAGAGACCTATTGTGAAGATATTATTAATACATTCATATGAGAAGATCCAAAATTTCACTAGTCTAGAGCATAAAAATACTATTCTACATTGCCACCTTCATAAATAAATTATAATGATGCTTGGACATAAGGAATTTCCAAAGCAAGGTGTTTTTCATAGGTTTTTTATGTTACAGTGCTGGTTTCATGGCGTGTATATGAATATGAAGAAAATCAGAGAATTATTCAGTTGCAAGGAAAATCCCCAATTTCTCTAGAACCTTCTACTTTCAAGAAAATGTTCAAGTTACTAGAGCCATTGATGAATTTTAAAGTTGTAAAAGCCAAAGAGTTATTGAAAGACAGAAATGGTGGTCGGGGCCTTTTGTGGAAATATCTCGAAGACCCAACAAAAAATCTAGAATATTTATCAACCATACAGGTCAGACAGTTAAAAAGATCATATCAAGAAATGACATGGATTTTTCCTAGGGTTGTTGGATAAGAATCAACTGTTACAGTTCTTCGTTTCGTTCTGTATATTTTATATTTTCTATCAATCAAAAAGTGATTTTTGACTGGTCAAAAATTATTTCTGGTGAAATATCTTTCCAATTATCAAATTTTAGGAAGAACATGAAGTTAGACATGTTTGCATATTTAATATTTTCCATCACATACTTTCATGTATTCAAAGAATTGTGTTTAGAAAAATAGTTCAACTGCAAGATAGACCTAGTTCAAACACGATACCCTGCTTTGTGGAAAAAAAAGGCCATGTATCATTTCTATGAAGTGTATAATTCATTTATTTCTTGTTTTAAGAAACTCATGTTTGGACCTGGTACTTCAAGACTTTCTCTAGAAGTGACCACTTTTATGGATAAAAAGGGAAGTTTTGAAGAAATGGAACATTACAGTGTCATCAAGGTAATGCACATAATACGTATTTTGGGCTCATTTATTTTATAAAAGGAAGAAAATATAATCCATTTCCTTTTCTTGGAAAATTGGTGAAATAACATTAGAGAATGCTTAAACAATTGATGAGTATGAAATACAATTTGTTAAGTACAATTTAAAGGTGGAAAATGGAATTAAAGGGTTCGAGCCTAATCAATATTTCATGAATCGCATGACTTCTGTGGGTTTCATTGTATCCTTTGTGAATACCTATTTATTTTGAGAAGAAAAAGATGATGGAAAGAACCCTGAAGAAGTTTCAGTTGGATATCTTGAAACTATTATTATCACTAATGAATCACATTGACAACATTGGAATTTTGTAAATGAAAGAAGCACACGGTCTCAAAGTAGTCCTCAAAGAAGAGACACACCCAATCAAAACCCTCAAATTGTAACCCAAGAGAAAAATATATCTTTAACTGAAAATTTTGGTTGTGGAGATGACCATGATCCTCCTAAAAGGAATCTTCAAAGGACTCATAAGCTCCAAATAAATAGTAAAATAAAAACACAATCAAATCAACATGAAGAAGATGATGTCATCCCCAAAGAAGAATATTCCCTTGAGGACATGGATTTGGATGTGAACATCGAAGATATAGATTTTTCCGACGAGGAACAAAGAAGTCAAGAGAGTAATGAAGTCATAGTGGAATTGGTGACACAAGAACTGATCTTCTTTGAAGAATAATCCTTAACTCTTCATAGTGCTTTGTTTGATAAAGAATCTAAGAAATTAGTATTTGAAAGGATTAATTCAAAAGGAAAAAAAGTTAAAGTATAGAAAAAGTCATAATTTAACCTGAACAGAGTCCTACCATTGAGAATTGCAAGAATTCATATAGCTACAGGTGGTGCCTTGGAAGTGTCAGTTGATGAGATGGAGGATGAAAATGATAATTCAAAATAAAGGATTAAAGAATTTGTTAAGGTCCTAAGCCGCACATAGGTGATCAATGTATTCAGATGTAATAAAGGTCAATATTAATAAGGCCTTTCAATAAAATAGAATAAGGCAAATGTAAGAATACCTAATAGAAGCTTTCACTTCTAGAAGGGTCTTCCTCTAGATGCTTCTCTTAATAGACATATTTAGTATAAATAAGGGTCGAGGGTATGAGAACCCTAGCTTGGAGATTATTGTAACAGAGCACTGCTCGATTGGAGGTTTCCCNTCTTATTTAAGATCTCTCAATCTATGATTATGGATTGATCCGACTGTCCATAATGATACTTCTCCAGATTTGACGATTAATATTTAATCCTTCCCAGTCTCTAACTTCACCTCGATCTGATGGTTTTAGGGAATTTTATGGTGTTTTATTGAGAGTTGACATATTTTTCGACTGTAAAATTTTTTCCTTATGATTCTTGAAGGGTTTCAGTTCTCTTCTCTCTGATATGTTCATCGCTATTTCTCCTGAGCTTTTAATAATTGTTTTGTCATTCTTTTATTCACTTATATTTAGTCACTAACCCTCATAAGCTCTTAAGTCCATGTGCTTTGGTAATCCTTTTGTACATGGATTCGATGCATTCTACCTCTCTTGAGATTTAGGAACATAGGATCAGTTTTGATCATATCGTGATCAATAGTGATCACAAATTTCTTCTACCCCAAGGTGATCTACCTATGCCCCAAGGTGATCTTCCTTTTTCTCTATTTATTATACATGTTTGACTCATTTTTCCATCAATGGAAAAACAAAATCAATAATTCCAACAGAGTAGCAGGTGTAGTGTACCCATCTTCTACATATTGCTAGATATCACGACCCAGGGACATTATATAGCCTTTCATCCTCACACTCTAAACTGAATAATCATTCTCTTTGAACAAAGGTGCTATGGTGGGAGACATTCCTTCTTTCCTATCCATTGGATTATACAGAATCTACCTTCCAGTTATTAGACTGTTCTGAAGGCACCTGCTCTTATACCAATTATTGGAAATGTAGTTCAATACTGAGAGGGGGCAGGGGTGAATCAATATTGATAAATTTTATCAATTTTTAAATAATTATTTATTAACTTTATTGATCAACAAGAAACTTCAATAAATAAAATTAATACGTATAAACTTAAACTACAAATTACAAGTTTTATATGAAGATTGATTTAGAGCACCAACTTTAGGAGACAGAAATCCCCTTGTTCAGGGCACCAACCCTAGGAAGCTCCAACTACCCCTTTGTTTCCGGGCTCCAACCTTAGGAAACACTAACTCCCTTGTTTTAGGGTACCAACCCTAGGAAGCACCAACTCCCTTGTTTTAGGGTACCAACCCCAATAAGAATCAACTCCATTTTTTAAAACTTTATTTAGAAAATGATACTAATCCTTCCTTTCTCCTCCCTTCCACCCTCACTTCATAAGTATCTTCGTATTTCTTCCTTGAAATCTGCACTTGCTTATGATCTTATGATGTAGACCAAAAGGACACTTTTCTTTCACCATACCTTTATGGTTATATAGTATTCCAATAGGTATGAAATTGAACCATTGTGTCTTTTTAATAATGAAACGTTGCACCTCTTCATTTAATTAACACAAATGGTAAATGTTTGTTTATTAATTGATTTTCAAACACCAAATTAGACAATGATTTTTGTACGACAATTATCGAGTGATGAAAATGAATTTTAAAATTCTACGACATGGGTTTTGTGCAGAACATGCCCGATTATATCCCAAATAACTTGTTTCCAAAGAAAATGTGTGAGGTGGATGGTATGGATGATTATTTGAAGGAAAATTGTTCAGATTTATTGTTGCGACCTCCTTCTAAACTTGCCAAATGATGCATCGATTTCAGCAACAGAGATTTGGTCACAAATCCACATGATCGATAATTATGAACGAGAGCTATGTCCTTTTTTCTTATCCTCTTAAGAACCTATTCTTCATGTGCTTACTCCATGTAACCCAGCGTTGTGACCACATGAAAAATATGACGCTTAATATCCAAGTTTCTTACACTCTGGCTCTTCATTGCCCATGTGATCATAACTTGTCACTGGGGACTGGAACTAAGACCTCTGGACTTTGGCCTTCGGGCAATTATCCCTTTACAATACTTCAACTCTCCTAGAGTTTGATGTACTGAAGTGGTCATAAAGTAATGCTAACTACTTACTTTTAGTTGAAAATTCCCCCTTACACTATCCTTCCACTAATTTAATCCAACGGTTATGACTTAATAAAGTGTTGAGGTGGACGATATTTATGTATTTCAGAACTTTGGTACTCCGAAAATCTAGGAATTTGTGGCTTACCATTTCCTTCCTTTATACTCGATCGGACGAACCAGAATTCACTTGAAATTCCTCCTTGATCCGAAAGTTGGTGGGATTTCGAGGCTTTGACACTTCAGGACTATGGGAATCTGTGGCTTACCCTATACTTCCACTATACTCAATCAGATGACTGAGAATTCACTTGAAGTTCTTCCTTGATTTGACAGTTAGCGGGATTTCAGAGCTTTCACAACTTCACGATTTCATGCCTTTTCCTTGTCTCCAATAATATCTAAAGTGGAAAATTTCTGGAGTCCTGAAGATTTCTATCTCTTGATTGGATTTGATCAACGAATGAAAATCAATCAGTTCGATCTGAAGGCTTTGGTTATACTTGAAATATAGATATGATGGTTTTAATCTTTCCCGGTCTAACAATTGGGACTTATCTTTCTCAGTTTTTGTCTCTACCTCAATATAATAGTTGATCTTACTCCCAATATGGATCTAACAAATGTAATAATCCCAACTTTAATTAAGATCTCTTCACTGTTTACAAATAGAAACTTTTGTTGGTTTTGTGGGAATTTTGATCCCAATAGAGATTCCTTTGTAGCACTCCTCCCTTATGAGATTTTTGATTTGTGATCTGTTTTCCATAGTTGACATCAATGACAACTGATCTTCCAACATAATGTTCTTCGATTAAGTTGGGGTATGTTACACAATAGGTCATACATAAACATTTTGATGAAATCACCTTGGCCAAAAACTTTCAAAAGCGATAGCTAGTATTATTGTGGAACAAAGCCAAGGAAAAAATATCTCTCCATACAAAGTTTGAAGCATTGTGGGTTGGTCCATACATTATTGAAAAAATTCTTGGATAAAAAAATTAACATCTAAAATATATGAAAGGGACATTGCAAATGTTGCTAGTCAATGGGAAACATCTCAAAAATGTATACTCTTGAAAATTTCCATTCTCATTATGTACATAGTTTTATTTTCCCTGTACATATTTTTCAATCTATTTATTCATACTAAATCCATACCAAATGGTTGAGATTTTGAATTCTTAGTAACCCAAAGGGGGTTTCTATCTCATAGTTGGAGCTAGTTGTTGATCCTAAAATATGCTTAGTCATTTATAAATCTCTCTCTTGTATATCTCATTCCTGTACTTAGACATTTTTGCACATTCTCGTGGGTTCATGAGTCTTGTTATAACTTTTTCCTCTTATAAAGTGCTCCATTGTGTTATTCCATAACCATAATGCACCAATACTTAGTTTATTTTGAAGTATTTTTCATATTCACTATGTATTCACTTGCAAATCCAAAATTATGTCATCAGCAAAATGCACTGCCTTGTTTATCCATCCTCATTTCTTACTATACTTGGAAATTTTTCTAATTTTCACCACGAGTTGAGTTTAGTCATTCATCTCATTTGATTATCCTGATAACTAGTCCATCCGTCCACTTCATGATACTTGGTTATTTCTTGAGATTTCATTTCTCTTTTGACACTTCAATACTGAGCCAATTCAACCTTTATTGCGGGAGCGAAGATGATATCACAATTTTTAAGAAATAGTTTTTATTGCCCACCATCTATCCACTTTGTGATACTTAGTCATTTTTTGATATTTTACTGTAGGTCCAAGGATTTAGACTTACTCCATTATTTCTTCTTATACTTTTGTTTCTCTGTCACTTCACGATGAATCCTCATTTATTCTTGTCACACTCTCCAAGTAATATTAAATGTAATTTCTACAGGAAATACCAAGTGGTTAAGTATCAAATGGTTATTATTAATGGTGACTTTCTTGAGACTATTCTCAACAAATTCAAATTAAAGTCTCCCTAATCATCCTTTCAAAAAATTATCTTCAAGGTATATTATGTAAAAATATCTGCTATGATATTAACATTCCAAAATACTATACATGATCCGCCAAATCCTTAAGCATGACAACCAAAAGGAAAGAGACCTATTGTGAAGATATTATTAATACATTCATATGAGAAGATCCAAAATTTCACTAGTCTAGAGCATAAAAATACTATTCTACATTGCCACCTTCATAAATAAATTATAATGATGCTTGGACATAAGGAATTTCCAAAGCAAGGTGTTTTTCATAGGTTTTTTATGTTACAGTGCTGGTTTCATGGCGTGTATATGAATATGAAGAAAATCAGAGAATTATTCAGTTGCAAGGAAAATCCCCAATTTCTCTAGAACCTTCTACTTTCAAGAAAATGTTCAAGTTACTAGAGCCATTGATGAATTTTAAAGTTGTAAAAGCCAAAGAGTTATTGAAAGACAGAAATGGTGGTCGGGGCCTTTTGTGGAAATATCTCGAAGACCCAACAAAAAATCTAGAATATTTATCAACCATACAGGTCAGACAGTTAAAAAGATCATATCAAGAAATGACATGGATTTTTCCTAGGGTTGTTGGATAAGAATCAACTGTTACAGTTCTTCGTTTCGTTCTGTATATTTTATATTTTCTATCAATCAAAAAGTGATTTTTGACTGGTCAAAAATTATTTCTGGTGAAATATCTTTCCAATTATCAAATTTTAGGAAGAACATGAAGTTAGACATGTTTGCATATTTAATATTTTCCATCACATACTTTCATGTATTCAAAGAATTGTGTTTAGAAAAATAGTTCAACTGCAAGATAGACCTAGTTCAAACACGATACCCTGCTTTGTGGAAAAAAAAGGCCATGTATCATTTCTATGAAGTGTATAATTCATTTATTTCTTGTTTTAAGAAACTCATGTTTGGACCTGGTACTTCAAGACTTTCTCTAGAAGTGACCACTTTTATGGATAAAAAGGGAAGTTTTGAAGAAATGGAACATTACAGTGTCATCAAGGTAATGCACATAATACGTATTTTGGGCTCATTTATTTTATAAAAGGAAGAAAATATAATCCATTTCCTTTTCTTGGAAAATTGGTGAAATAACATTAGAGAATGCTTAAACAATTGATGAGTATGAAATACAATTTGTTAAGTACAATTTAAAGGTGGAAAATGGAATTAAAGGGTTCGAGCCTAATCAATATTTCATGAATCGCATGACTTCTGTGGGTTTCATTGTATCCTTTGTGAATACCTATTTATTTTGAGAAGAAAAAGATGATGGAAAGAACCCTGAAGAAGTTTCAGTTGGATATCTTGAAACTATTATTATCACTAATGAATCACATTGACAACATTGGAATTTTGTAAATGAAAGAAGCACACGGTCTCAAAGTAGTCCTCAAAGAAGAGACACACCCAATCAAAACCCTCAAATTGTAACCCAAGAGAAAAATATATCTTTAACTGAAAATTTTGGTTGTGGAGATGACCATGATCCTCCTAAAAGGAATCTTCAAAGGACTCATAAGCTCCAAATAAATAGTAAAAGAAAAACACAATCAAATCAACATGAAGAAGATGATGTCATCCCCGAAGACGAATATTCCCTTGAGGACATGGATTTGGATGTGAACATCGAAGATATAGAGTTTTCTGACGAGGAACAAAGAAGTCAAGAGAGTAATGAAGTCATAGTGGAATTGGTGACACAAGAACCGGTCTTCTTTGAAGAATAATCCTTAACTCTTCATAGTGCTTTGTTTGATAAAGAATCTAAGAAATTAGTATTTGAAAGGATTAATTCAAAAGGAAAAAAAGTTAAATTATAGAAAAAGTCATAATTTAACCTGAACAGAGTCCTACCATTGAGAATTGCAAGGATTCATATAGCTATAGGTGGTGCCTTGGAAGTGTCAGTTGATGAGATGGAGGATGAAAATGATAATTCAAAATAAAGGATTAAAGAATTTGTTAAGGTCCTAAGCCGCACATAGGTGATCAATGTATTTGGATGTAATGAAGGTCAATATTAATAAGGCCTTTCAATAAAATAGAATAAGGCAAATGTAAGAAGACCTAATAGAAGCTTTCGCTTCTAGAAGGATCTTCCTCTAGATGCTTCTCTTAATAGACATATTTAGTATAAATAAGGGTCGAGGGTATGAGAACCCTAGCTTGGAGATTATTGTAACAGAGCACTGCTCGATTGGAGGTTTCCCCCTCGAAGAGGCCTGTGAACATTGCTTTCTGAATCAAAGTGCTATTTCTATTGCTATTCTTATATCATTTATGTGTATTGTGAAGATTATGCTGGATATTTTACTGTTATTTTGCCATTTCTAGCATTTTATTTCTGTTCTGCATATTTTATATACCTGGTATCTTGCAAGTGGTATCAGAGCACTTTCCTTGGTAGAAATTGTGGGTATTTTTTTTCCAGGGTAGAGACGTATTCCGACGTCTTTAAGCCACAAAGATCTTGTTACACGCATAAACCTATGGTTGAGGGATTCATACACGTAGGAAATACAAGTGGTTCTTAAGCGCACATCTGTTAGCCACCCTTGTAACCCCTGTTGGTACCCCTTCGAGTGGTAGCGCATCAGAAAACACCTGTGTACGGATCGACCTAGATTTATTGAAGCCCTCTTTAGATAAACCTATCGGTCGTCGGACTGCTATAGTGTCACCGAGAACAACACTCGGGAAGATACTCTCTAGTACATGGGTAGTCGGGTAGTACGGCTAAAGGTACGGTCTATCCTCCTTAGTTAGTTCCCTGAGATATTGGGCCAAGTACTACTGTTGGACCTCGCATGTATATCAGAGAGCTATAGCACAAGGCAAACCCTTGTCTGTAGAACCCTTGAATAGCTAACCCTTGGGGAACATAAACAAATTAAACCGGTGAGATCTATTGCCACGCATCTATGTTTGGGTTGCTAAGTAAATACACATTTCTCTCTGGTTCGGAATTTGGGGATTTCAGCACTGTAGCATTCTTCAGACCAAAGTATAACCTCACAGCTGTAAAAAAA